>OU824124.1:6519589-6955865 GCA_917499265.3 Mimumesa dahlbomi
TGTTTCGACTGTAGGAAACCAGTGGTGTTCTGCTTCTGGAAGTCAGGCTAATAATCTTTTCTTTTTAATATTAAGTAAATTCTGCTTGAACATTCGTCCTCCTACTGGCTAACACGTTTGCACGGACTGCAGTTGTCATTCTTCTGAGAATAAGCTGTTAACTTGTCCACACGTTGTTAGCCTCATCGTTTGTCTGTATTAGGCGCGTGTTAGGGTTTTCTTATATTTTGGTTCCGAATGTTCTTGCAGAAACAGGTTGGGCTCCGGCCTGAAGCAAGAAGAGGCTAAATGCCGAAGAGGCCCGACAAATTGTCTAGAAGAGGGCAGCAACTAATGGCTGCCCATTTTGGAATGTCTAATTTTGACAATTCCGGAATGGGCAGTCATTCCGTTACTACTAAGTCACTATGCTCGCAAATAGTAGTTGTAGTAGTAGTAGTAGTAGTAGTAGTTTGAAGTAGTTAGTTCCACGGGTCGAGGTGAGCTCCCCGTGAAGACTCTGCCCCGATCTGCATTAAAGTTTTCGAGTCATTTTTCATGTTCAATATTTCTCAAAAGTGTTCATATTAGAATATTTGCTGCACTTGACTTGTTTTCTAATAGAGTCGTTAATTTGTTTTTTATAATTACAAAGATTTTTAAAGTCATTTAACTAATTACTGAGATATTTTTTGTACTTTTCTGACTTGAGTTTTAAGAATACAAACAGTATATTTTGCGAGTTTTTTAATCATTCATAAAGTCCAGAGTTTGATTCGAGTAAATTTGATAAATTGAATTTTTGGAAAAAGCAGAGGGGTAGAGTATGAAACAGTGTGCAGATAGAAGAAATTTGCACACTTGCCATCCGCGCCGGGTCGTTTTTTTTTGTCACCGCTGGCTGCACCTTTAGCTTCGCGAAATTAGAGGTACATTTTTTAATACCGTGTAGGAACTATACCAATTTTTTCAATAAATATGCGAATCTGTCTCTAAGAGACACACGTGGTTTTTATCCTATAATACATATATATATTAATTAAATGTCCGAAACTGTCTCCACGAGACACACGCGATTTCTTTTTTTTTAATATAAATAATTTCCATTATCTAATGCGGCCATGTGACTCGCGAACCGCATCGTACATCGCCGGCTTGGTACGATGCTACTTAAAACCATTAGGACCAAGCGTTTGTTGAAGGGAATATTGCCATGAATTGATTTATAAATTGCATTTTACATCGAACAATATTATTTTGTACAATATCGTATAATGTTACGCAAGTCATCAACATTCAAGTTTTCAATATATACTTTTCTATGCATTAATATTGAGAAACTTTCAATACATACATTAAAAGTTTTGAAATTCGTCTGAAAAAAATTTATATTCTCTTCACTTTTTCAATGATTTAAATAACAGTATTCGAGTCATTTTATCAAGTATATTTTTTATGAAATTTTATAAAGTGACTCAAATAAATGGATATCATTGGTATTGGGATATCATGCGCCAAGTTCCGTCGACAATCAAGGCAATCACTTTTTTGCTCGCTCCGCGTTATTAAACAATTTTAATTATTATCCTCAATGTACAACTTTCATTTTTAACTTAAACATTTATCTTGAATTTTTCATTTTTAAAGTAGAATCATTTGTTCGTTATTTGTCACGTTTGTCATACCACTGGCGTTAAAACAACACGATAAACCGTGTAGTCGGCCTAATAGCCTCACGGCTATTTGGTTAAACCGCGATCTTGCGATGTAATCGTGGAGCGTGGCTTTCGTCAAATCATGGTTCCATCGGTACTTTGGGTGGCCTAGCGTTGTCTGGAAAGTCGAACTCTCGGGTTCGATCTGGGATCGCATAGACGGGCAAACCGTTCTTAATTAATATTAATAAATTTCCATTTTGATTCGGATTAGCCGTATCAGGCTTGTCGGTAGCGGCCGGACCGATAAGTCTTATTCGACTGAATCTGTGTAGAGTTCGTCTTAATTATCTGTAGTTCCGCGTTTTATTTGTTTCATCTTTGAAGTGATCCTCGAGCGAATTTCGTTGAGATTTCTTTCCTGTAAATCGACCCTAGGTGAATCTCTTTGTATCGGTGGACCATGATTCGGGGAAAGTCGTGTGAAACGGGTATTTCTCAAGATCGTTGTACGAGCCACTGTGTAAGTGTGTAAATTGTTTTTTCGCCGCGTTATGGTAAACGTTTAGAATCACCCGCGATCAGATTTTGATTATGGAGTTGGTTGTCTCGATGAGTAACCAGACCTTTCCACTTTTCACTTTTTGTTTGCCTTTAATTGTCTAACGAATAATTAGCGTGTGATGGGGATGATTAATATTAATGATATTGAAAACCATATTAAACATTAAAGTTTTACATATATATATTTTTTCAATACATGAATTTTCATAGGTCCTTAATATACATATACTTTTTTACATATTAATATTGAAAGTTTCTCAATATATACATTCAAAGTTTTGAAATATTTTTTAAATAATCTTTTCACTTTTTTAATGATACTTCAAACTGATTTCGAGTCATTTTAATCATGTATATTATATAATAAATACAATACACTATGATCAGTTAAATCGGTGGAAGCGATCAACGCGGAATTTTTTCAATTTAGTAAATCAGTTTTGTAAAAATGTTCATGACCGTGAAACAAGGAACATATTTTCGCGTGCGAAATTCGAATTGTTTAAAGATGAAACTTGTAGTCACACGATGACTAGTTCGTTACGATAAAACATACGAAGTTGTGAAAACTGAAGCGTGTCAAAGAACTTGACAAATGACTGAAGAAGACTGAAGAAGACTGAAGAAGACTGAAGAAGACTGAAGAAGACTGAAGAAGGCTGAAGAAGATTGAAGAAGACTGAAGAAGATTTTAGAAGACTTTTAGAAGATTTTAGAAGACTTTTAGAAGACTGAAGAAGAATTTTAGAAGACTGAAGAGAACTTTTAGAAGACTGAAGAGAACTTTTAGAAGACTGAAGAGAACTTTTAGAAGACTGCCATTGGGTCCACTCATCAGCTTTGAAGCATTTGTCGAAAACGGATGAGAGTGGAAATCACCAAAACTTGAGCCCTACTCTGACGCAATTACCCATGGCCAGCAATTGTTCATTACGTTTGACAACTAGGATTTTTCTCTCCAACTCCGAGGAACTAGAATAAGCTAATTATTGTATTCATTATTACACAAAGTGTAATCGCCTGTAAATCGTTTTGGACACTCTGGTGACAAAACGATATAGTTTAAGGGGATATCACGCGCCAATTCCACTTCGTATTTCATCGACCATCAAGAAAACGCGACTCTTTTTTATCGTTCCGCGTAATTAAATTCATTTTCAGCCTTAGCTTTGATCTTCAGGCTGCAGTATTTAGCTTCAGTTTATCTGGAATAGATCTTTATCTGGAATTTTTCATGTTTAAAGTAGAATCATTTGTTCGTTATTTGTCACGTTTGTCATACCCCTGGCGTTAAAACAACACGATAAACCGTGTAGTCGGCCTAATAGCCTCACGGCTATTTGGTTAAACCGCGATCTTGCGATGTAATCGTGGAGCGTGGCTTTCGTCAAATCATGGTTCCATCGGTACTTTGGGTGGCCTAGCGTTGTCTGGAAAGTCGAACTCTCGGGTTCGATCTGGGATCGCATAGACGGGCAAACCGTTCTTAATTAATATTAATAAATTTCCATTCTGATTCGGATTAGTCGTATCAGGCTTGTCGGTAGCGGCCGGACCGATAAGGCTTATTCGACTTTTAATCTGTGTAGAGTTCGTCTTAATTATCTATAGTTTCGCGTTTTATTTATTTCATGTTTGAAGTGATCTTGGACCGAATTTCGTTGAGGTTTCTTTCCTGTAAATCGACCCTAGGTGAATCTCTTTGTATCGGTGGACCATGATTCGGGGAAAGTCGTGTGAAACGGGTATTTCTCAAGATCGTTGTACGAGCCACTGTGTAAGTGTGTAAATTGTTTTTTCGCCGCGTTATGGTAAACGTTTAGAATCACCCGCGTTCAGATTTTCATTATTGAGTTGCTTTTCTCGTTGAGTCGTTCCTTCTATAGTTCTCTTTTTGTTTCCTTTTTTATATCGCGAATAATTGGCGCGTGATGGTGATGGTTTGCGTTAGTAATATTGAAACACGTTTCAATACCCCCCTCTAGTCGCGGTCTCATCGATAGACGTGTCTATGAGACGATCGTTCTTTAATTGAATTAGTTTAAAAGAGGGGGGCGGATGGAGGTAGTGGTTTGATTCCGCCTCCATCCTCAGAAACTTTCCGTGGTGAGATTTGCGTCGAAATTATTTGCATCGAACCTTTTTGGCTTCGATACAAATGGTATCGAGCAGATTTTCCGCGAATAGATTATAAGTTTTTTTTACTCTTTTACTCGCATCGATTGCGTAAATGAAGCATAGGTATAAATTGTCTGTGTCTATGATATAGCCCCGTGATCATTGTTTTACTACCATATCATGGGCTTTGATAAAATATTAGTAATTTGTAAGCTTTAATTTTGATTAAATGTTAGTAGATTAATTAGTCCCCTGTGGGTCGGGGAAAGAATACACCCACGGTAATCTCTTCCTGTCGTAAGAGGCGACTAACAGAGTCGTTTTGGCACTCCGGTGACAAAACGCGGGGGTTATCATTCGCCAATTAAAATTTGTTTCGAAGTCGATAATCTAGAGAACGCGACTGATTTGCTTGTTCCGCGTTATTAACAGTTTGCCTACCGGTAGCGGTAGGTAAAGTGTTAAATTCGTATTATCCGTAATAGGGAAATGGCATGTTTGTTCTTTTTCTGTCCCGCGAATACTTAATTGGCGTATGATGGGGATAATTAGTTTTAGTAATATTGAAACGTTATAAGTTTTTTTTACTCTTTTACTCACATCGATTGCGTAAATGAAGCATAGGTATAAATTGTCTGTGTCTATGATATAGCCTAGTGATCATTGTTTTACTACCATATCATGGACTTTGATAAAATGTTAGTAATTTGTAAGCTTTAATTTTGATTAAATGTTAGTAGATTAATTAGTCCCCTGTGGGTCGGGGAAAGAATACACCCACGGTAATCTCTTCCTGTCGTAAGAGGCGACTAACAGAGTCGTTTTGGCACTCCGGTGACAAAACGCGGGGGTTATCATTCGCCAATTAAAATTTGTTTCGAAGTCGATAATCTAGAGAACGCGACTGATTTGCTTGTTCCGCGTTATTAACAGTTTGCCTACCGGTAGCGGTAGGTAAAGTGTTAAATTCGTATTATCCGTAATAGGGAAATGGCATGTTTGTTCTTTTTCTGTCCCGCGAATACTTAATTGGCGTATGATGGGGATAATTAGTTTTAGCAATATTGAAACGTGTTTCAATACCGCCTATATCGTGATCTCATTGACAGACGTGTCTTTGAGATTATAGTTTTTAAGTATAATTAGCATAGTCTTAAAAATGAGGATGTGGTTAAATTTGAATCGAACGATAATACAATACTTTAATATGTTTTGCAAATATAATGACTTTGTGTCATACATTTGAAAGTACTGTAAAATATCGGAAATAACTTATTGATTAAACTGTTATCAATAAATTCTAAGCATTTGTTTCATTTTCCTTTTCCTATTGCAATTACAGATCTTCGTGGATCAGATTAGTACTTTGACGTTTAAGAAATAACACTAGTATGTGACAAAGTATTATCGTAAATCAGGATTTGTTTAAAATACATTCCCCTGTGGGTTGGGGAAAGAATATACCCACGGTATTCCCTGCCTGTCGTACGAGGCGACTAATAGGGACGCGTTTTGTGCAGATTCGTGACAAAAGGTTCGTTTAAGGAGTGAGGTGATAGAAATTGAGTTGGTTTTCCTTCGTTCGGTATGATAAGGCTAAAATTTGTAGACATTTCGGCAAAGTTTGAACCGTGTAGATGAAGATTTGTCGCTATTTTGGTAATTCGCTCGCCATTTGCACAAATTTTTAGACATCGACCTGAATCTTTCACCGTCTTATTTCGTTTTAAATAACGCGCCGAAAAAGCCCTGGATCATTTGCATAGCTCGAAAAATTACGGAAATGACGAAGAAATTACGAAATTCGCGAAAATTCATAAATTTAGAGCAGTTTTTCGTTCGGCATTCGCTCAATTTTTGACATAGCGATCTGAAACTGGTACCATTGATTTAGTTAGGAAATTCTACGCCAGATCAACATATAATAGTTGTACTTTTCGAAAATTTAATTTTTCGCAAAAATCTGAAGGGGGTATAGTTCAGGTCAGGATTTTTTGCGATTTTCATAAATCGCTCGCCATTTCTACAATTTTTTAAATATCAAAATAATTCTTTCACTGTCTTATTCGGCTTCGGATTCCGCGTCCAAAACGCCCCGGATCGTTTTAATAGCTCAAAAATTACGGAAATGGCAGGCGATTTACGAAAATCGCGAAAAATCCTGACCTACCCCCTTCAGATTTTTGCGAAAAATTAAATTTTCGAAAAGTACAACTATTATAGGTTGATCTGCCGTAGAATTTCCTAACTAAAATAATGGTACAAGTTTCAGACCGCTATCTCGAAAATTGAGCAAATGGCAATCGAAAAGCTGCTCTAAATTGAAGGTTTTTCGCGATTTTCGGAATTCGCTGGCCGCTTCTGCAAATTTTTAAAATATTTACCTTATTGCGCCTTCATTTGGCTAATGGTTGGATTTAATAAATAAACATAAACCCCAGTATACATAAAACCAAAAATTGTGAGTAAGTGGTACGCGTTCAAACGACGTTTCGCGGCTTGTAAGAGGCGGAATATTCGAGAAATATTCATTGCATAGGAGCTCTACCGGAGGTATCCCCTGGTCGCGCATGCGCAATGGGTCTGCGGCCATAACATTATTTGACATATTTAACCAACAATACGACGACACTGGACAATTATCGCTTCGTTCGGTGAAATTAGACGACATACGTTCCAATTTCTGCCAAAAGAACGCAAAGGAATATGCTAATATACGACAAAACTCGAAAACAGTAGTAAAATTCGGAAAGATTAAGGAAAATTAGCAATTTACGGACACATTACTTGAAATATTTAACCAACAATACGACGACACTGGACAATTATCGCTTCGTTCGGTGAAATTAGACGACATACGTGCCAATTTCTCCCAAAAGAATGCAAAGGAATATGCAAATATACGACAAAACTCGAAAACACTCGTAAAACTTCTAGAGATTAATGAAAATTAGCAATTGACGCACAGCATGTACCCAGATTACGCGTAAGATCTGTGTAAAACATGGGCCTACGCTTTACGTTATTACACAGCAATTTTCGTTAAATCTCGATCGTTAATGGTCCTTTAATGTTCGTAAGAGTTGGCCTTACATTCCCTATGCGCTAGTTTTCCTATATTTTTAATTGTACGTCGCTGGCAGTGCTCCGAAAATATTCATTTTCGACAGTAAAACGTACGCTCTGGCGGCCATATTGTCGGCTGTCAACATGGCCGCCAGAGCATCCGCTTCATTGTCGAAAATGAATATTTTCGGAGCGCTGCCAGCGACTTAGTATGGAAAATATAGGAAAAGTGGCGCATAGCGAATGTAAGGAAAACCCTCAGGATCATTAAAGGACCATTAACGATCGAGATTTAACGAAAATTGCTGAGTAATAACGTAAAGCGTAGGTCCGTGTTTTACACAGATCTTACGAGTAATCTGGGCACATGCTCGCTTCGTTCAGTGAAATTAGACGACATACGTGCCAATTTCTGCCAAAAGAATGCAAAGGAATATGCAAATATATGGGAAAACACGAAAGCACTCGTAAAATTTCAAGGGATTAAGGAAAATTAGCAATTTACGCACGTCATGTGCCCAAATTACGCGTAAGATCTGTGTAAAACATGGGCCCACGCTTTACGTTATTACACAGCAATTTTCGTTAAATCTCGATCGTTAATGGTCCTTTAATGTTCGTAAGAGTTGGCCTTACATTCCCTATGCGTTAGTTTTCCTATATTTTCAATTGTACGTCGCTGGCAGTGCTCCGAAAATATTCATTTTCGACCGTGAAAGGTATATTCTGGCGGCCATGTTGACGGCCGACAATATGGCCGCCAGAGCATATTTAACATTCTTAATACGCACAGACTATAGCTTCTCTACCCTCAGTCATCCTAGACTCGAACCCATAATGGTAACGTTGATACCCTTCACAATGGTAACATTATTAATACGCACAGACTATAGCTTCTCTACCCTCAGTCATCCTAGACTCGAACCCATAATGGTAACGTTGCTACCCTTCACAATGGTAACATTATTAATACGCACAGACTATAGCTTCTATACCCTGTCATCCTAGATTCGAACCGATAATGGTAACGTTGATACCCTTCACAAATAAACTTTAAAGGAAATACTTAAACAAAATTTTACATAATATATGAAATTCAATGTTGCTATGTAGGGTGTCTTAAGATTTCGAGCTATGGGAATTTTAATGTTTGGAGAAATTTGTGGTGTGAACATTTTTATAGAAATTTCACGTTACTTTTTTTAGATTTTTTTTCAAATTAATTTATTTATGTTATTTAAGAATGAGATATTTCTTTATGAGTGATAAAGGTAAACTTTTAGTCTGTCTTTGGACTTTGCAAATATTATAATATGTGTTTATTAAATATATTAATTTGATAAGAGCGATAGTTATTATAATGACACTTGAATTCCATTGAAAGGAAATAGTAGTTTCCTTGTAATTGACTACCTGTACCGCCACTGACTAAAGATGTTAAGTCGTGAGTGATGAGCTAAGTGATTCTGGACGAACCGCGTGTGGTAATCGCTTCTCATTAAACTTTGACACGCGTTTCCGTGAAACTTTTAGTTGCTAATCACTCGGCTAATTACCAGATAGAGTTTCTAAACGGGACAACGTCGATCGCAGACACGGTATAAGAGTAGACATGGCATTGAATAGAGTATAGTGTGCCACAATTATAAAAAGAAATACAAATAAAAAGAATTATTTTAGAATTAATTATTTATTTTAGTAATTTCAAAATTTATTAATTGTTAATTTTTATGTTTAACAGATCTTTTCCACGCTGTTTCCTGGGGGACGGCGACGACGTGGACTGACTACTTAATTTCGAGAATATTGTTAAGCTGTACTACTAGCTTGCGGAAATACTTTTAATATATACAGTATCTTGTGTTGTATATTATACGTGTTGCAAAATGAATAAACAGTCTATTTTTGGATAAAATAAACTGAATTCTTTATTTATAATAATTATTCCTATCTTTTCCATTAAATGACGTTCACGGAAGCGAAATCTTGCCACATCTTGTGATTTATTCTTTTGGTAGAGAAGTCTAACATTTCGAAGTTTGTTGATATAAAAATTGAGGAATAGGTTTTAATATAAGAAACTCGTGATTTATCATAAATGAAATTTATTGAAAGACTTCATTTTACAAGAGTATAACTTACAAATTAAACATCTTAAATAATTAATCACATAAATAGAATCACTGCGTTCGCTGGCCGTTGATCCAAATGGATTCCTGAATGATTTTTCCGCCTAGAAACATACAAACAAATTTATTTATAACCTAATAAATAATTCACACCCTACCCACCCCTCCCAAATAATTAACCACCCTTAAAATTCCCCAGGTTATCGATCAAAATTAAATAAAAACATCCTTTTCCGGGTATAAACTCAATTGTCATTTATAACAATTTTTGCCGACCCGTCCAAAAATTCTCCCCACCACTGCGCATGCCCCACCATTTGGCATCCCCACCACGCCCAGCCTGCGCTCGGCCTATATAAGGAGGAGCACCGCAGATTTTCCTCGGTTGCGAAGACCGCTCCGACGCAGTCGGGTCGGTCTTCCAGCTCACCCGTCCGCGGGGACCCTCTGGGGACCTCACCCTTCCTCCCTCGGGGGATGGTGGGCCGCGGTGAGGGGTCACCAACCTCTCACCGCTGGTCTTCCCCGAGGAGAAGGTGGAGGGACCTGGGGAGCCGGACGAGGGCGGCTGGGGCCCTCTGCTCCAGCCGAACTCGGACGGTTCCCGCGAGCCCCCGCCACCCTTCCCCGAAGGGATGGACCTCTTCGGGGACGGGTGGTGGGTGCTCGAGGGGTGTCCGAGCGCGGGGGGACGTGGGGGGCGCCTTCTGGCATCCCGGGGCCCCAGGGATGCACGGGTGGGTCCAACAGAAGGCGAACCCCATGGCCTCCCGTGCTTGGGCACCTCCAGGTTCCCTTCCCCTTCCCTTCGGGGGATGATCCGGCGGTGAGGGGGGTGGCTCGCTTGCCCGGTCAGCCACCCTCGACGTGGAGGTTAGGGGGAGCCCTGGAGACCCCAAGGGTGGGGAGCCGGAGCCGGCTCGGTTGCCCGGTTCGGTTTTCGCAATCCACGGGGGGTGGGGGGACTCGGGGGTGGTGAGAGCCACAGCCGGAGTCCTTTGGGGCCGGGGGCCCGGGGGCTCCCGGAGGACCGAGGTCCTCTGGGAGCACCGGGGTCCCCGTCTCTGGAGGTGGCTCTCTCCACTCCCCGGGTCGGGGGGCGGATAGGCCCCCCGGCCCGGGGTTGGGACTCACTCGAAATGGGGAGAGGGTCCCAACCCACGTCGGTTGTTTTCATGATCTGAACGGACGTAGTGCCCCCCTGCTCTGAACTTCCTCTCTTCAGGGACGGCTACCCCTGGTGTGAGTGCCCCTGTCCCCCCACCAGTGGTGGTCATCCCTAAAGAGCGGGAGGAATCAGCCCGGGGAGTGAGGCCCCCCAGGCCTCTTCCTCCCGCTCTTCTAAGATGACCACCACCGATGAGGGGACTGGCACTCTCACCAGGGATAGCCATCCCCGAAGAGAGGAAGGAGGCGGCTCGGAAGATGTCCAAGTCAAGTAGGAGGCAAGCCCCCTACGGTGCTTGGGCATCTCCCAAGCCTCTCCTTCCACTCTTCAAAGATGACTACCCAAGGTGAGGGACCGGGTGCCCCCGCACCGTGGTCGTCATCCTCGAAGAGAGGACGAAGACTGTCCGCCCCAGCAGAGCCGGGGTAAGGCACGATCACGACGAGAGGACGCCACTCCTCCCGAAGGGCCGTATTCCGCACAGTGTCACAAAAGGGACACTGCCGAAATTCATTCCAGCGCACGGCGCCACGCGCTGGAACGAACTGGCTACTGCAGGATATTGATTTCCTGGGCGATGGGCACGCCAACTTCCCTACGCCTTGGTGGTGTTAGCAGGACCCCGTCGTCGAACCCCCCCGGTTAAAGGGGGGCAAGACGTCAAGGTCCTCCCAGGGCACACCGCGAGGAGGTACCACCACGTGCCCCATGTACGAGGCGAAGACATTTCCCGCTCTTCGAGAATGACTATCATCGGTGACGAACACCGGGACTGCCATCCCCGAAGAGAAGACAAAGTCTCCAGGCTTGATGCGACGAGAGAGCGCCCAATTCTCCCGAAGAGGCCGTAAACCGCGCAGTCTCACAAAAGGGACACTGCCTAAATTCATTCCAGTGTACGGCGCTCACACCCTGGAACGAATTGGCTATTGCAAGGAATGAATTCCTTGGGCGATGGGCACGCCAACTTCCCTACGCCTTGGTGGTGTTAGCAGGACCCCGTCGTCCAACCCCCCCGGTTAAAGGGGGGCGAGACGTCAAGGTCCTCCCAGGGCACACCGCGAGGAGGTACCACCATGTGCCCCACTTTGTGTTTGCATTGTTAAATAAATGCAAATGTATTTTAGTTACCTGTGTAATGTACGTATGTAGTTATGGATAAATTGAATAAACGAATGCTGTTGAAAAGTACACGTTAAAGTTGTTGCATAATTATTTCTCGAACCTCCCGTATAATGAAAACTCTACTGTTGCTTACAA
The DNA here is from genome assembly GCA_917499265.3 of Mimumesa dahlbomi. NCBI lineage: Eukaryota > Metazoa > Arthropoda > Insecta > Hymenoptera > Crabronidae > Mimumesa > Mimumesa dahlbomi. The sequence goes on from OU824124.1 coordinate 6,531,529, forward strand.
TCACTCGACCGAAGAATTCGCGTCTGTTTCGTAATCAAACAACCCGTCCGCGGAAACTCACCCGACAACGTTCTTAAACAATGACTCGAGAGCAACTGAGCAGATGTCCGATCCACCGGTAGTATCTACTAATAATCCCCACTCCTCCCAGTGGGAAGGAGGTATGTACCAACACGTGCCGCACTCTGAGTTTGCATTGTTAAATAAATGCAAATGTATTTTACTTACTTGTGTAACGTACGTATCTAGTTATGGATAAATTGAATAAACGAATGCCGTTGAAAAGTACACGTTAAAGTTGTTGCATAATTATTTCTCGAACCTCCCGTATAATGAAAACTCTACTGTTACTTACAATCACTCGACCGAAGAATTCGCGTCTGTACCGTAATCAAACAACCCGTCCGCGGAAACTTACCCGACAACGTTCTTAAACAATGACTCGAAAGCAACTGAGCAGATGTCCGATCCACCGGTAGTATCCACTAATAATGCTCACGTCTCCCAGTGGGGATTATTAGTGGGGATTATTACTACCTAATTGATTTACCTTTCGTTTGAGAGGTGGAGGATGGGACCCGTAATAGCAGGTAGTCGATATACCTGCCTTTTTCCAAGGGACACTAACTCGTCATATATGGAAACCTTAAGACACCCTACATAGCAACATTAAATTTCATATATTATGTCAAATTTTGTTTAAGTATTTCCTTTAAAGTTTATTTGTGAAGGGTATCAACGTTACCATTATCGGTTCGAATCTAGGATGACAGGGTGTAGAAGTTATAGTCTGTGCGTATTAATAATGTTACCATTGTGAAGGGTAGCAACGTTACCATTATGGGTTCGAGTCTAGGATGACTGAGGGTGGAGAAGCTATAGTCTGTGCGTATTAATAATGTTATCATTGAGAAGAGTAGCAACGTTACCATTATGGGTTCGAGTCTAGGATGACTGAGGGTAGAGAAGTTATAGTCTGTGCGTATTAACAATGTTACCGTCGTGAAGAGTAGCAACGTTACCATTTTGGGTTCGAGTCTAGGATGACTGAGGGTAGAGAAGCTATAGTCTGTGCGTATTAATAATATTACTTAATTTTAAAGAATTACTTAAATTATACCACAGACCACCCATAAGAGTAGACAGGACATGCTGTGCAAATTTTACAGATAGCGAGCTGAAACTTGTGCCATTGATTTAGTTAGGAAATTTTACGCCAGAACAATGTATAATAGTTGTACTTTTCGAAAATTTCATTTTCCACGAAAATCTGAAGGCTATAGTTCAGGATTTTTCGCGGTCAGATTTTGGCGAAACGTGAATATTTCGAAAAGTACAACTATTATATATTGATCTGGCGTAGAATTTCCCAACTAATGCAGTGGTGGTAGTTTCAGGTCGCTATCTGTAAAATTGAGCGAATGCCGACGGAAAAACTTATTGAATTTCACGATTTTTCGCGATTTTCGTAATTCCTTCGTCGTTTCCGCCAATTGGATCAACGGCCAGCAAACGCAGTGATTCTATTTATGTGATTAATTATTTAAGATGTTTAATTTGTAAGTTATACTCTTGTAAAATGAAGTCTTTCAATAAATTTCATTTATGATAAATCACGAGTTTCTTATATTAAAACCTATTCCTCAATTTTTATATCAACAAACTTCGAAATGTTAGACTTCTCTACCAAAAGAATAAATCACAAGATGTGGCAAGATTTCGCTTCCGTGAACGTCATTTAATGGAAAAGATAGGAATAATTATTATAAATAAAGAATTCAGTTTATTTTATCCAAAAATAGACTGTTTATTCATTTTGCAACACGTATAATATACAACACAAGATACTGTATATATTAAAAGTATTTCCGCAAGCTAGTAGTACAGCTTAACAATATTCTCGAAATTAAGTAGTCAGTCCACGTCGTCGCCGTCCCCCAGGAAACAGCGTGGAAAAGATCTGTTAAACATAAAAATTAACAATTAATAAATTTTGAAATTACTAAAATAAATAATTAATTCTAAAATAATTCTTTTTATTTGTATTTCTTTTTATAATTGTGGCACACTATACTCTATTCAATGCCATGTCTACTCTTATACCGTGTCTGCGATCGACGTTGTCCCGTTTAGAAACTCTATCTGGTAATTAGCCGAGTGATTAGCAACTAAAAGTTTCACGGAAACGCGTGTCAAAGTTTAATGAGAAGCGATTACCACACGCGGTTCGTCCAGAATCACTTAGCTCATCACTCACGACTTAACATCTTTAGTCAGTGGCGGTACAGGTAGTCAATTACAAGGAAACTACTATTTCCTTTCAATGGAATTCAAGTGTCATTATAATAACTATCGCTCTTATCAAATTAATATATTTAATAAACACATATTATAATATTTGCAAAGTCCAAAGACAGACTAAAAGTTTACCTTTATCACTCATAAAGAAATATCTCATTCTTAAATAACATAAATAAATTAATTTGAAAAAAAATCTAAAAAAAGTAACGTGAAATTTCTATAAAAATGTTCACACCACAAATTTCTCCAAACATTAAAATTCCCATAGCTCGAAATCTTAAGACACCCTACATAGCAACATTGAATTTCATATATTATGTAAAATTTTGTTTAAGTATTTCCTTTAAAGTTTATTTGTGAAGGGTATCAACGTTACCATTATCGGTTCGAATCTAGGATGACAGGGTATAGAAGCTATAGTCTGTGCGTATTAATAATGTTACCATTGTGAAGGGTAGCAACGTTACCATTATGGGTTCGAGTCTAGGATGACTGAGGGTAGAGAAGCTATAGTCTGTGCGTATTAATAATGTTACCATTGTGAAGGGTATCAACGTTACCATTATGGGTTCGAGTCTAGGATGACTGAGGGTAGAGAAGCTATAGTCTGTGCGTATTAAGAATGTTAAATATGCTCTGGCGGCCATATTGTCGGCCGTCAACATGGCCGCCAGAATATACCTTTCACGGTCGAAAATGAATATTTTCGGAGCACTGCCAGCGACGTACAATTGAAAATATAGGAAAACTAACGCATAGGGAATGTAAGGCCAACTCTTACGAACATTAAAGGACCATTAACGATCGAGATTTAACGAAAATTGCTGTGTAATAACGTAAAGCGTGGGCCCATGTTTTACACAGATCTTACGCGTAATTTGGGCACATGACGTGCGTAAATTGCTAATTTTCCTTAATCCCTTGAAATTTTACGAGTGCTTTCGTGTTTTCCCATATATTTGCATATTCCTTTGCATTCTTTTGGCAGAAATTGGCACGTATGTCGTCTAATTTCACTGAACGAAGCGAGCATGTGCCCAGATTACTCGTAAGATCTGTGTAAAACACGGACCTACGCTTTACGTTATTACTCAGCAATTTTCGTTAAATCTCGATCGTTAATGGTCCTTTAATGATCCTGAGGGTTTTCCTTACATTCGCTATGCGCCACTTTTCCTATATTTTCCATACTAAGTCGCTGGCAGCGCTCCGAAAATATTCATTTTCGACAATGAAGCGGATGCTCTGGCGGCCATGTTGACAGCCGACAATATGGCCGCCAGAGCGTACGTTTTACTGTCGAAAATGAATATTTTCGGAGCACTGCCAGCGACGTACAATTAAAAATATAGGAAAACTAGCGCATAGGGAATGTAAGGCCAACTCTTACGAACATTAAAGGACCATTAACGATCGAGATTTAACGAAAATTGCTGTGTAATAACGTAAAGCGTAGGCCCATGTTTTACACAGATCTTACGCGTAATCTGGGTACATGCTGTGCGTCAATTGCTAATTTTCATTAATCTCTAGAAGTTTTACGAGTGTTTTCGAGTTTTGTCGTATATTTGCATATTCCTTTGCATTCTTTTGGGAGAAATTGGCACGTATGTCGTCTAATTTCACCGAACGAAGCGATAATTGTCCAGTGTCGTCGTATTGTTGGTTAAATATTTCAAGTAATGTGTCCGTAAATTGCTAATTTTCCTTAATCTTTCCGAATTTTACTACTGTTTTCGAGTTTTGTCGTATATTAGCATATTCCTTTGCGTTCTTTTGGCAGAAATTGGAACGTATGTCGTCTAATTTCACCGAACGAAGCGATAATTGTCCAGTGTCGTCGTATTGTTGGTTAAATATGTCAAATAATGTTATGGCCGCAGACCCATTGCGCATGCGCGACCAGGGGATACCTCCGGTAGAGCTCCTATGCAATGAATATTTCTCGAATATTCCGCCTCTTACAAGCCGCGAAACGTCGTTTGAACGCGTACCACTTACTCACAATTTTTGGTTTTATGTATACTGGGGTTTATGTTTATTTATTAAATCCAACCATTAGCCAAATGAAGGCGCAATAAGGTAAATATTTTAAAAATTTGCAGAAGCGGCCAGCGAATTCCGAAAATCGCGAAAAACCTTCAATTTAGAGCAGCTTTTCGATTGCCATTTGCTCAATTTTCGAGATAGCGGTCTGAAACTTGTACCATTATTTTAGTTAGGAAATTCTACGGCAGATCAACCTATAATAGTTGTACTTTTCGAAAATTTAATTTTTCGCAAAAATCTGAAGGGGGTAGGTCAGGATTTTTCGCGATTTTCGTAAATCGCCTGCCATTTCCGTAATTTTTGAGCTATTAAAACGATCCGGGGCGTTTTGGACGCGGAATCCGAAGCCGAATAAGACAGTGAAAGAATTATTTTGATATTTAAAAAATTGTAGAAATGGCGAGCGATTTATGAAAATCGCAAAAAATCCTGACCTGAACTATACCCCCTTCAGATTTTTGCGAAAAATTAAATTTTCGAAAAGTACAACTATTATATGTTGATCTGGCGTAGAATTTCCTAACTAAATCAATGGTACCAGTTTCAGATCGCTATGTCAAAAATTGAGCGAATGCCGAACGAAAAACTGCTCTAAATTTATGAATTTTCGCGAATTTCGTAATTTCTTCGTCATTTCCGTAATTTTTCGAGCTATGCAAATGATCCAGGGCTTTTTCGGCGCGTTATTTAAAACGAAATAAGACGGTGAAAGATTCAGGTCGATGTCTAAAAATTTGTGCAAATGGCGAGCGAATTACCAAAATAGCGACAAATCTTCATCTACACGGTTCAAACTTTGCCGAAATGTCTACAAATTTTAGCCTTATCATACCGAACGAAGGAAAACCAACTCAATTTCTATCACCTCACTCCTTAAACGAACCTTTTGTCACGAATCTGCACAAAACGCGTCCCTATTAGTCGCCTCGTACGACAGGCAGGGAATACCGTGGGTATATTCTTTCCCCAACCCACAGGGGAATGTATTTTAAACAAATCCTGATTTACGATAATACTTTGTCACATACTAGTGTTATTTCTTAAACGTCAAAGTACTAATCTGATCCACGAAGATCTGTAATTGCAATAGGAAAAGGAAAATGAAACAAATGCTTAGAATTTATTGATAACAGTTTAATCAATAAGTTATTTCCGATATTTTACAGTACTTTCAAATGTATGACACAAAGTCATTATATTTGCAAAACATATTAAAGTATTGTATTATCGTTCGATTCAAATTTAACCACATCCTCATTTTTAAGACTATGCTAATTATACTTAAAAACTATAATCTCAAAGACACGTCTGTCAATGAGATCACGATATAGGCGGTATTGAAACACGTTTCAATATTGCTAAAACTAATTATCCCCATCATACGCCAATTAAGTATTCGCGGGACAGAAAAAGAACAAACATGCCATTTCCCTATTACGGATAATACGAATTTAACACTTTACCTACCGCTACCGGTAGGCAAACTGTTAATAACGCGGAACAAGCAAATCAGTCGCGTTCTCTAGATTATCGACTTCGAAACAAATTTTAATTGGCGAATGATAACCCCCGCGTTTTGTCACCGGAGTGCCAAAACGACTCTGTTAGTCGCCTCTTACGACAGGAAGAGATTACCGTGGGTGTATTCTTTCCCCGACCCACAGGGGACTAATTAATCTACTAACATTTAATCAAAATTAAAGCTTACAAATTACTAACATTTTATCAAAGTCCATGATATGGTAGTAAAACAATGATCACTAGGCTATATCATAGACACAGACAATTTATACCTATGCTTCATTTACGCAATCGATGTGAGTAAAAGAGTAAAAAAAACTTATAACGTTTCAATATTACTAAAACTAATTATCCCCATCATACGCCAATTAAGTATTCGCGGGACAGAAAAAGAACAAACATGCCATTTCCCTATTACGGATAATACGAATTTAACACTTTACCTACCGCTACCGGTAGGCAAACTGTTAATAACGCGGAACAAGCAAATCAGTCGCGTTCTCTAGATTATCGACTTCGAAACAAATTTTAATTGGCGAATGATAACCCCCGCGTTTTGTCACCGGAGTGCCAAAACGACTCTGTTAGTCGCCTCTTACGACAGGAAGAGATTACCGTGGGTGTATTCTTTCCCCGACCCACAGGGGACTAATTAATCTACTAACATTTAATCAAAATTAAAGCTTACAAATTACTAATATTTTATCAAAGCCCATGATATGGTAGTAAAACAATGATCACGGGGCTATATCATAGACACAGACAATTTATACCTATGCTTCATTTACGCAATCGATGCGAGTAAAAGAGTAAAAAAAACTTATAATCTATTCGCGGAAAATCTGCTCGATACCATTTGTATCGAAGCCAAAAAGGTTCGATGCAAATAATTTCGACGCAAATCTCACCACGGAAAGTTTCTGAGGATGGAGGCGGAATCAAACCACTACCTCCATCCGCCCCCCTCTTTTAAACTAATTCAATTAAAGAACGATCGTCTCATAGACACGTCTATCGATGAGACCGCGACTAGAGGGGGGTATTGAAACGTGTTTCAATATTACTAACGCAAACCATCACCATCACGCGCCAATTATTCGCGATATAAAAAAGGAAACAAAAAGAGAACTATAGAAGGAACGACTCAACGAGAAAAGCAACTCAATAATGAAAATCTGAACGCGGGTGATTCTAAACGTTTACCATAACGCGGCGAAAAAACAATTTACACACTTACACAATGGCTCGTACAACGATCTTGAGAAATACCCGTTTCACACGACTTTCCCCGAATCATGGTCCACCGATACAAAGAGATTCACCTAGGGTCGATTTACAGGAAAGAAACCTCAACGAAATTCGGTCCAAGATCACTTCAAACATGAAATAAATAAAACGCGAAACTATAGATAATTAAGACGAACTCTACACAGATTAAAAGTCGAATAAGCCTTATCGGTCCGGCCGCTACCGACAAGCCTGATACGACTAATCCGAATCAGAATGGAAATTTATTAATATTAATTAAGAACGGTTTGCCCGTCTATGCGATCCCAGATCGAACCCGAGAGTTCGACTTTCCAGACAACGCTAGGCCACCCAAAGTACCGATGGAACCATGATTTGACGAAAGCCACGCTCCACGATTACATCGCAAGATCGCGGTTTAACCAAATAGCCGTGAGGCTATTAGGCCGACTACACGGTTTATCGTGTTGTTTTAACGCCAGGGGTATGACAAACGTGACAAATAACGAACAAATGATTCTACTTTAAACATGAAAAATTCCAGATAAAGATCTATTCCAGATAAACTGAAGCTAAATACTGCAGCCTGAAGATCAAAGCTAAGGCTGAAAATGAATTTAATTACGCGGAACGATAAAAAAGAGTCGCGTTTTCTTGATGGTCGATGAAATACGAAGTGGAATTGGCGCGTGATATCCCCTTAAACTATATCGTTTTGTCACCAGAGTGTCCAAAACGATTTACAGGCGATTACACTTTGTGTAATAATGAATACAATAATTAGCTTATTCTAGTTCCTCGGAGTTGGAGAGAAAAATCCTAGTTGTCAAACGTAATGAACAATTGCTGGCCATGGGTAATTGCGTCAGAGTAGGGCTCAAGTTTTGGTGATTTCCACTCTCATCCGTTTTCGACAAATGCTTCAAAGCTGATGAGTGGACCCAATGGCAGTCTTCTAAAAGTTCTCTTCAGTCTTCTAAAAGTTCTCTTCAGTCTTCTAAAAGTTCTCTTCAGTCTTCTAAAATTCTTCTTCAGTCTTCTAAAAGTCTTCTAAAATCTTCTAAAAGTCTTCTAAAATCTTCTTCAGTCTTCTTCAATCTTCTTCAGCCTTCTTCAGTCTTCTTCAGTCTTCTTCAGTCTTCTTCAGTCTTCTTCAGTCTTCTTCAGTCATTTGTCAAGTTCTTTGACACGCTTCAGTTTTCACAACTTCGTATGTTTTATCGTAACGAACTAGTCATCGTGTGACTACAAGTTTCATCTTTAAACAATTCGAATTTCGCACGCGAAAATATGTTCCTTGTTTCACGGTCATGAACATTTTTACAAAACTGATTTACTAAATTGAAAAAATTCCGCGTTGATCGCTTCCACCGATTTAACTGATCATAGTGTATTGTATTTATTATATAATATACATGATTAAAATGACTCGAAATCAGTTTGAAGTATCATTAAAAAAGTGAAAAGATTATTTAAAAAATATTTCAAAACTTTGAATGTATATATTGAGAAACTTTCAATATTAATATGTAAAAAAGTATATGTATATTAAGGACCTATGAAAATTCATGTATTGAAAAAATATATATATGTAAAACTTTAATGTTTAATATGGTTTTCAATATCATTAATATTAATCATCCCCATCACACGCTAATTATTCGTTAGACAATTAAAGGCAAACAAAAAGTGAAAAGTGGAAAGGTCTGGTTACTCATCGAGACAACCAACTCCATAATCAAAATCTGATCGCGGGTGATTCTAAACGTTTACCATAACGCGGCGAAAAAACAATTTACACACTTACACAGTGGCTCGTACAACGATCTTGAGAAATACCCGTTTCACACGACTTTCCCCGAATCATGGTCCACCGATACAAAGAGATTCACCTAGGGTCGATTTACAGGAAAGAAATCTCAACGAAATTCGCTCGAGGATCACTTCAAAGATGAAACAAATAAAACGCGGAACTACAGATAATTAAGACGAACTCTACACAGATTCAGTCGAATAAGACTTATCGGTCCGGCCGCTACCGACAAGCCTGATACGGCTAATCCGAATCAAAATGGAAATTTATTAATATTAATTAAGAACGGTTTGCCCGTCTATGCGATCCCAGATCGAACCCGAGAGTTCGACTTTCCAGACAACGCTAGGCCACCCAAAGTACCGATGGAACCATGATTTGACGAAAGCCACGCTCCACGATTACATCGCAAGATCGCGGTTTAACCAAATAGCCGTGAGGCTATTAGGCCGACTACACGGTTTATCGTGTTGTTTTAACGCCAGTGGTATGACAAACGTGACAAATAACGAACAAATGATTCTACTTTAAAAATGAAAAATTCAAGATAAATGTTTAAGTTAAAAATGAAAGTTGTACATTGAGGATAATAATTAAAATTGTTTAATAACGCGGAGCGAGCAAAAAAGTGATTGCCTTGATTGTCGACGGAACTTGGCGCATGATATCCCAATACCAATGATATCCATTTATTTGAGTCACTTTATAAAATTTCATAAAAAATATACTTGATAAAATGACTCGAATACTGTTATTTAAATCATTGAAAAAGTGAAGAGAATATAAATTTTTTTCAGACGAATTTCAAAACTTTTAATGTATGTATTGAAAGTTTCTCAATATTAATGCATAGAAAAGTATATATTGAAAACTTGAATGTTGATGACTTGCGTAACATTATACGATATTGTACAAAATAATATTGTTCGATGTAAAATGCAATTTATAAATCAATTCATGGCAATATTCCCTTCAACAAACGCTTGGTCCTAATGGTTTTAAGTAGCATCGTACCAAGCCGGCGATGTACGATGCGGTTCGCGAGTCACATGGCCGCATTAGATAATGGAAATTATTTATATTAAAAAAAAAGAAATCGCGTGTGTCTCGTGGAGACAGTTTCGGACATTTAATTAATATATATATGTATTATAGGATAAAAACCACGTGTGTCTCTTAGAGACAGATTCGCATATTTATTGAAAAAATTGGTATAGTTCCTACACGGTATTAAAAAATGTACCTCTAATTTCGCGAAGCTAAAGGTGCAGCCAGCGGTGACAAAAAAAAACGACCCGGCGCGGATGGCAAGTGTGCAAATTTCTTCTATCTGCACACTGTTTCATACTCTACCCCTCTGCTTTTTCCAAAAATTCAATTTATCAAATTTACTCGAATCAAACTCTGGACTTTATGAATGATTAAAAAACTCGCAAAATATACTGTTTGTATTCTTAAAACTCAAGTCAGAAAAGTACAAAAAATATCTCAGTAATTAGTTAAATGACTTTAAAAATCTTTGTAATTATAAAAAACAAATTAACGACTCTATTAGAAAACAAGTCAAGTGCAGCAAATATTCTAATATGAACACTTTTGAGAAATATTGAACATGAAAAATGACTCGAAAACTTTAATGCAGATCGGGGCAGAGTCTTCACGGGGAGCTCACCTCGACCCGTGGAACTAACTACTTCAAACTACTACTACTACTACTACTACTACAACTACTATTTGCGAGCATAGTGACTTAGTAGTAACGGAATGACTGCCCATTCCGGAATTGTCAAAATTAGACATTCCAAAATGGGCAGCCATTAGTTGCTGCCCTCTTCTAGACAATTTGTCGGGCCTCTTCGGCATTTAGCCTCTTCTTGCTTCAGGCCGGAGCCCAACCTGTTTCTGCAAGAACATTCGGAACCAAAATATAAGAAAACCCTAACACGCGCCTAATACAGACAAACGATGAGGCTAACAACGTGTGGACAAGTTAACAGCTTATTCTCAGAAGAATGACAACTGCAGTCCGTGCAAACGTGTTAGCCAGTAGGAGGACGAATGTTCAAGCAGAATTTACTTAATATTAAAAAGAAAAGATTATTAGCCTGACTTCCAGAAGCAGAACACCACTGGTTTCCTACAGTCGAAACAGTGATACCTGCCCTGGCCCTTCCTACTTAAAATTAATGCACACATTCCAGAATTTAAGTTACCTGCCTACCTATTACCTATATTTAAAAAAAGAATGGCAAAAACTCAAGCACACCAACACACTCTCTCCACGATTCTCAAGCAAAGTCAGTGCGGCCCCCTACGAGAGACATCCCGGGACGTCTCCGACACCGACTCGAAAAACAATGCACACCTTAAAGTACGTACCTTTTTGCTGAAATCGACTCACAAGGCCAGCGATTATTGCGATTTATGTAGACCTTATTAGAAATTTGTCTTTATTGCGAAAAATGTAAAGAAAAGATATTTATGTAAAATATGTGAATAAAAAACGGGAATTAATTCGTAGCTCGAACAATTACTACGTTTAACAATAATGCTTCTACGTGTTGACTCAAATTGTATATCAAATAAATTGTATATTGTGAAATTCGCGAGAAAATTGAACATGAATTGAATAATGTAAAATTGTGAAGAAATTAAGGTTTAATTCAATTGATAAATTGCAAGAAATATTTGACTTTCAACCGACGCACGATCCACGAAATACTTAATTACTATACACACACTCACACCGGTGTGGAACCGTACGTCGTGCACAATCGCTAACGCTTGTGAGCCGCCACAATAGTATGATTATAATTAATCAAAAAATCAGCCACGTTCACCGCCATCACCCATTCGTGCAGCACCTGGGCCCACAAATGAGTTCAAGCCAAATAGGGACATGAACGTGGCAAATATAAAACTAATTAAAACTAGTGTCGATGTATGCTGAAAATCCTGAGCTAGAAAATGATTATTAACATAATGTTTCCAACGATCTAATCACTCATTTAAAACTCAGTATAAAAATTCATTGAAAATATACGTATAAAATGATAAAATGACTCGAATATAGTTTATTTAAATCACTAAAAAAATGAAAAGATTATTTAAGAAATATTTCAAAACTTTCAATGTACATATTGAGAAACTTTCAATATTAATATGTAAAAAAGTATATGTATATTAAGAACCTTTGAATATTTCATGTATTGAAAAAAATATATATGTGTAAAGCTTTAATGTTTAATATGGTTTTCAATATCATTAATATTAAACATCCCCATCACACGCCAATTATTCGTTAGACAGTTAAAGGCAAACAAAAAGTGAAAAGTGGAAAGGTCTGGTTACTCATCGAGAAAACCAACTCCATAATCAAAATCTGAACGCGGGTGATTCTAAACGTTTACCATAACGCGGCGAAAATACAATTTACACACTTACACAGTGGCTCGTACAACGATCTTGAGAAATACCCGTTTCACACGACTTTCCCCGAATCATGGTCCACCGATACAAAGAGATTCACCTAGGGTCGATTTACAGGAAAGAAATCTCAACGAAATTCGGTCGAGGATCACTTCAAAGATGAAACAAATAAAACGCGGAACTACAGATAATTTAGACGAACTCTACACAGATTCAGTCGAATAAGCCTTATCGGTCCGGCCGCTACCGACAAGCCTGATACGGCTAATCCGAATCAAAATGGAAATTTATTAATATTAATTAAGAACGGTTTGCCCGTCTATGCGATCCCAGATCGAACCCGAGAGTTCGACTTTCCAGACAACGCTAGGCCACCCAAAATACCGATGGAACCATGATTTGACGAAAGCCACACTCCACGATTACATCGCAAGATCGCGGTTTAACCAAATAGCCGTGAGGCTATTAGGCCGACTACACGGTTTATCGTGTTGTTTTAACGCCAGGGGTATGACAAACGTGACAAATAACGAACAAATGATTCTACTTTAAACATGAAAAATTCAAGATAAATGTTTAAGTTAAAAATGAAAGTTGAAAATTGAAGATAATAATTGTAATTAAAAGTTAAAGATCATTATGTCAGCTTAAAATTGATTTAATAACGCGGAACGAGCAAAAAAGTGATTGCTTTTATTGTCGACGGAATTTGGCGCATGATATCCCAATTCCAATGACATATATTTATTTAAATCCTTTGCAAAAATTCATTGAAAATATGCTTGATAAAATGACTCGAATATAGTTATTTAAATCATTGAAAAAGTGAAGAGAATATAAATTTATTTAAGACGAATTTCAAAACTTTTAATATAAGTACGTATTGAAAGTTTCTCAATATTAATATACAGAAAAGTATATGTATATTGAAAACTTCAATGTTTTAGTGGAAAACCCTTGTTTGATTCCTTATTCAAAGGAGGTGTTCTAAAAAATGATAAATGTGTTAAAAATAATCCTTTGAAACCAGAATCTAAACACCGCGAATTGGTCTTCTTGGGTACATTCATAAAATAGAACGATTAATATGAATTTCTTCCGTTATCGGAAATCATGTTACGAAAAATATAAATCACATGAAAACTTTAATTCAATTTAATTCGTATGAACCTCATACGTGAAAATATCAAACTCTTTTCTCGAAAATATATTCAGAGTATAGTTTTATTGCAAGTACTTTACGCGAATTCAAATACAATTAAACGCAGCTTAAGGATATGAAAATTTTTATCGAATTACGAAAAAAACGTACGTGAAGCTAAAAGCCACAAGAAGACCCCTGCCTGAGCTAATTAAATATTCACAAGTAAAAGTGGTGTGTTACTACCCACAAGCGTAAAGTATCAAATACTTTACACTCGCGGTCACTATGCTCGCAAACTCAAATAAAATACAACCAATACACTCGTGCCGCTTCGGACCTTTATGTCCTACGACATGATTGAGTGATCGGAGGAACCAAAAATTTTTCGACTCACCGGCCGTAGAGTTCTTCTGCGCCTTCTAGAGTTGATACTACGACCGGTATATCTGCCGATGATCTCTGTAACGTAACAAGAAGATATTCTTTATAATTCAACTGTATTTCATTTCACAATTTTGCTAGAGTTGGAATGGAAAGATTCCACTCAATTCCACTTTCGCTCGATCTTCCTTTTCAGAAATTTAAACAGGAATACAATTTTGGCGATATTTACCTGCTGCCTGATGCGACGACGCCCGATGGAGGTCCTCTCCGCAGCTGCTGCATACCACTACTATATCGCGACGCATTTCAACAAACAAATAGAAAAATAAAGAGACTACACTCCCGACCGTAATTATTTCCGGCGAGCAAACTGACTCTAATGTCGCGGTTTAAAAAGTGTCAGAATTTCGCGACCGAATATGTTACGTTGTAGCAGTCCATTTCAATTCTTTCGGCGGTTTTAAACACGCGGTTATCGAACAAGCACAATTTTTAATAGCGCAACAACACTGACTCTATTTCGCGAAATACTGTCTCTCGGAGCAAGTGACTCTAAGACCGCATTGCGCGCGATCACACAAGCTGAAAATAAAGGGGAGGGTGCACACAAATATACCATATATCACGCAGAATGACACAGTTGTTGGTTTTGTAAGTCTTATTTTTTTATACCACGCGCTGTTGTTAGGAATATTGCCTTTGTCCTACTGTTTCTTGTAAATTAAAATTTAAAACGTAATCATGAATTTCTTCATATAGCAGTCAAGTATATTCTTCACTCTAAAATTTCTCAACATTTATTTTATATTTGAAATAGCGTGAATTTTTATTCACTAAGAAAAGATTGAAAAATGTAAATATGATCAGTCAAACCGATTGTCGATACGTAAAACAAATACGAGATTTGAATAAATCAATGCCAAGTTTTGTAGAAACATTTTCAAACCCTTCGCAAGGAAAATATTTCTTATATCCGGTTCGCGAATAAACAATGCGACGATGACTCGATTCGATTCGATGAAACTCACGGAAAATATAAATTCCCGTTGTAGTTGAAACGAGGAAAATGGTAGTTCCGACCAATGTCAAGGTCGGTAGCAAGTAAGGTGTGACCGCTGCGATGCCCAGATTTTCTTCTTTACGTCTACGTCACAAGACCGCGACGTAGTTATCTGCTACCCTCCAAGAGAATTCACCGGTGCGAACTGGATTTCTCTTTGTTGGTTGAATCTGAAATTACAGACAAAAATACGATTGGAATTATGTTCTTAGAATTTAAACTGCAAAAAGTCAAAGTATGAATAATAATGTTATGCACATTCCAACTATAAAAACAGTGAAAATAAAGATTAAATATTATGAAATTACGATTAATAGAAAATAAGGCCAAAAATGTAATGATATAAACTGTAAAGTTTGTCGAGTTGAGAAATGAATTGCAAGTATAGCTTTGATTAAGCAAAGATAAATGTAGAGGAGTGCGATGTACCTTAGAGAGCACCAGGAAGCACCCAGGAGGAGGTCTTGACACCGCCACAGTTCGCCGATGACTGATGCGTGTCGATGTAGGTAGTACGTGACAAAATCATATCGGACAAACTCGTGGTTTTCCCGAGGGGGTGGGGGCAGGTAGCGGAGCGTGCACATGCCCCCGGCGTCGAATATTTTCAATCTATTACAACATAATAAAACTTATACAAAACTGGAACCAATCTTAATAAAACCCTACTATCTTGATAATTTATAGCTAGCAATAAAATAATTTAACAAAATTGTGTATAAAGAAAGGGTATCGACCTTTACCAACTTCGCGCAAACTCGAACAAGATTTTATAGCTTCAATAGAAGACACCGCGTGGTAAATCACGGTTGAAAATTTATAAAAATAAATACCATTTTTCATTAATTTGTATATTTTAAATATATAAACTATTTCTCTATTAAGCGAACCGAAGCGAATCAAAAGTTATGCAAAAATTATTGTTAATAATTTTATAGTAACCAATTGTAACCGAGGGATATGTCGTACTGTATCAGTAATGTATAAGGAGTACATGAAATATAATGTAAATGATCGATACATAATGGATAAGCTTGAAATTAAATGAATTATACCAGAGGGAGTCGTCCGGAGCGAGTTGGCAAGAGTAGTTGACGCCAGGACGTTCTATCACGGACTAATGGTTATCCGTGTACTTGGCAATGTCAGATCGAGTATGTTTGAGTTTGGCGGTACTTGAACCGCTCGAGCGGAACAATTAAGGTGAGAATAACAGGTAGGGATTTCCCGGGCAGGTACCGACGGTACCGGCGGCTTCGAAAAATTGTAAAAGAGTAACTTTTTGATAATTTCGCAATATTTTTCATACTCGCGGCCATGCACGATTACCTTGGCTCATTATGAATAAGTATCGATAACATTTTAATTAAATTTGAAATTTGATTGCGTTACTTTATGACAATTACGATTTTCATTTTGTACTCGTCATTTTCGCTTTCTTTTAATTATCCATCTGAAACTTCCAACACCTTATTAAGGTTCAGAATGCGTATTCGAAACATATTCGATCATTTTTATATCTTGAAAATTGCGCGAATGACGAGCGATGTACGAAAATCGTGAAAAATCGTCAAATTCAACCAGTTTTTTGGTCGGCATTCGCTCAATTTTTGAGATAGCCGTCTGAAACTTGTACCATTGTTTTAGTTAGGAAATTCTACGCCAGATCAATATATAATAGTTGTACTTTTCGAAAATTTTATTTTTCGCAAAAATCCGAAGGGGTTAGGTCAGGATTTTTTGCGATTTTTGTTTTTCCCCCGCCATTTCCACAATTTTTTAGATATCAAAATGATTCTTTCACCTGCTTATTCGGCTTCGGATTCCGCGTCCAAAACGTCCCAGATCACTTTAATAGCTCAACAATTACGGAAATGGCGAGCGATTTACGAAAATCGCAAAAAATCCTGACCTACCCCCTTCAGATTTTTGCGAAAAATCAAATTTTCGAAAAGTACAACTATTTTAGGTTGATCTGCCGTAGAATTTCCCAACTAAAACAATAGTACAAGTTTCAGACGGCTATCTAAAAAATTGAGCGAATGCCGTTCAATAAACCGCCTGAATTTGAGGATTTTTCATTTGATATCATATTAATAAGAAACAGCTCAGCAACATGTTAACTGTTGACGTAGACTGTATTATGTTTCACATTATCGGAAAAGATTTTAATTATTGGTACCAAATAGAATGATAATGTTTTTAAGAAAGTACAATTGTTTATAAGAAATAAAGAAAAATAGTGGAAAATGTCAATATTCACAACTTTTGTATGTATTCCGAAAAACTGAATATTCTTCTCTATAAAACAACTTATTTTTGCTGTGACTTACAGTTGTATACCTGTGAATTCACTATCCTTCTTTCGCAGTACAAAGGTCAATTATTTACCAGATAAACTGTAGCACAAAGCTCGGCCACTAACTGCCCCAGGAACAGTTAACCTACTCATAAACTACCAATACAACAATTAGTATTGGTGGACTTTAGATCCACAAAATCTGCTTAACAAGCAAGTAAACTTCACTGTAAGCCAGTGACAAATTAACACGACGACAAGTCGCCAACTATAACCTCTCTCTAAATATAGAGAAAACCAAGACTGACAGTCACGGAGTCTGCTGAATCACCGATCGGCCCCGTGACTTGTCACCTCTCAAGGTAGTCACTCCTGTCTGTCACCAGCCCTCACAATCTCTCTCAAAAAAAAAAAAAAGTAGGGGGGAACATAACCATTATTAACAATATAACACATAACTCTTGCGTTAGAAGAAAAGACATGTAACATTCAAATCTAATAGATAAAATTTTACTCAAAGAGGTGCTAGGGTTAGGGGATGTGTTGGTTTCTCAACGAACAATCCCCTAACAGAACAAACAGGATTATAGTGACTCCTAAAGAGCTCCCTGTCAGTAATGACTACCTGAATAACCACAACACCAAGCTGCCCGACGTAAACCACGGCCTTCGGCCACCAGCTAACAAAGTAGGGAGCATGGCAGCTAGGAGGTTATTTAGAGTTTTGTCCCTGTCGGAAGGTGAAACACGGAGGTTCGAATTCGCGCTATGTGCCTCCTGGAGTAACTGGATGTCATAGAGCCAAACATAAGGTCAGCAAAGCCTCTAGTCGGTGTGAACTCACCCAAGGTATTGGTGAGGGGTACCGGCCCCCCACCCGGCCTTCCCAATCACAAAATACAAATACAAAAGGTCAATTATTAATACGTATAAACTATAACTTCTATATCGTATTCTTACTAATAATCGACGGACATCCTAGATTCGAACCGAAAATCGTAACGTAGCGAGTGACACTAAAATGGTAAGAGGGCTTTAGAGCCCTCCAAACCAGTGACATCGAAAAGCATGGGGATGATTGGTCTATCCAATACCTCGTCTGTGCTGGAATCTGCATTTAATAGTACGTATACAGTATATGTATATTCTGTGAGTACTAATGATATTCTATTCCTTTTGGCGTGAGAAAAATTATATACAAGCATGAATTTAAAATACTCTTATTCTTCAATTGCTAAGTTAAAGATCTTTCTTGATAATAAAGTTCTTAAAAAGAAACTGGTATTATAATAAAACATATGCAAAGTATAAAACAAAACTTATAATACAGCGTACTTAATATAAATAAATGGCTAAAGAACAGATGAACATATTTTCTCAAACAATTTTAATTTCTTTAACAATTGAAAATTTAATTTTGATTAAAATTTAAATCTTCTTATTTTCGGAAAAAATAGATCGTGCCAAATAAATTCAATACATGATTTCCACGCAGATTTATTCGCAGGATACAATGATGAAAGTCCAAATGCATGACTCTAAAACTGTTTAAATTAAAGATCAAAGAAATAGGTAAAACTCGTGGTTTTCTACTTGTCACTCATCAATTTCAAACATACAGATCTGGGACATTCACATTGTATTCTGTGCGAATATATAAATCTACAGTTCATTTCTCAATGTACTTTATATTTAAAAAATATCGCAATTAAATTTTCACTATTGTATTTGTGAATTAAATTTCATATTATCATGCAGACAAATTGTAAATTCGGTTAAAATACTCTTAATAGTTGCACAATGTATATAATAGTCGAGTGTGATTGTGTGTGGTCGCAAGAGGGAGAAACATTGATAAACTATCCGTAAGTATCTCTCTTACACTTTTTCGAGGTCGCCCGTACCGTCTGTACCTGCCCGAATAACTAGTACTGTATACGCGGTGTGATTGTTACGCTTGAACGCTTCAAGGATTACCGAACTCGGTTACACTCGACTTGACTTTGTCAAGCGCAAGGACGGTCGTTAGTCTACGATAGAACGTCCTAGAGTCAACACGTCTTCCCAACGGTTCCCGATCACCTTCCGGAGGTATGTTTCATCACACTTGACTATTTCCTATTATCTACGGATCATTTACAGTACAATCCACTCACTATATGCACATTATCCACACCTAGTAACGTACGATTATAATTTTGGAAATAAAATTAGTTAGCATGGTTCTTTTAATAATATTCCACAAGCATTTGCGTACAATGTTCGGAATAATTTCTTCTTTCTTTGTGAAAAATCTCGAAAATTGTTTAATTGTTAACCACAAATAAGAGATAATTACGGTTCTATTCGGGAAAAGTCTTCTATATTTTTAATACTCTCTAACCGCAATTTGTAATTTGATCTTTGATATTCATTCTAATAATTTTTCTCTCGGAATTATGCGTGATTGTAGAAATAAATTCTTCTATCTTTACGCAAACTTTTGACAAATTGTTAATTATTAGTCACAAAACATGAAATAATTACCGTTCTACGAAGATCGGTTCCAGTTTCGCAATCTGTTACATATTATATTATTATAAATTAAATAAAATCCGCGCTGAGTATGTTCGAACCTGTGTTATCAAGCGTGACCGTGACATACCTGCGTTTACACGGTGTGACTTTGTCATGTACATCGAGACCCATCAGTGTCCGATAAGCCGTTGTAGTGTCAAGACGTGTTCCAAACAAGTTCCCACTGCTCTCCTAGGTATTAAATACCTTTGGAATTATATTCCTTTGCCTATTACATTAATATTTTATATTATATCATACTGTTCACGCGTCTTCTGCATACATTCTATACGTATACAATGCTACTCAAGTAGACATACTATATTATCATCTTTGGTATGATTTCTAATGAAATAATACTGAAATAAAAGAGAATATTTGAAACTTGAAATTTATTTAATTTATTTTAATCGTATTTCTATTTCTGGTTTCCGTAATTTTCGCGATTTTCGTAATTTTCTCGGCATTTTCACAATTTTTGAGATATTGATCTGATTCTTTCACCGTCTTATTCGGCTGCGGATTCCGCGTTCGAAACGTCCAGGATTATTTTAATAGCACAAACATTGCGGAACTATATGCACATTATCCACACCTAGTAACGCACGATTATAATTTTGGAAATAAAATTAGTTAGCATGGTTCTTTTAATAATATTCCACAAGCATTTGCGTACGATGTTCGGAAAAATTTTCTTCATTTTGATTAATTTCCTACCGTAACTTCCAACTACAGTTCTTAAATTCATTCGGTAAACTCTTATTCAAACGTGCGCGTGATTACAGGAATAATTTCTTCTTTCTTTGTGAAAAATCTCGAAAATTGTTTAATTGTTAACTACAAATAAGAGATAATTACGGTTCTATTCGGGAAAAGTCTTCTATATTTTTAATACTCTCTAACCGCAATTTGTAATTTGATCTTTGATATTCATTCTAATAATTTTTCGCTCGGAATTATGCGTGATTGTAGGAATAAATTCTTCTATCTTTACGCAAACTTTTGATAAATTGTTAATTATTAGTCACAAAACATGAAATAATTACCGTTCTACGAAGCTGGTAATAATTTATTAATTATTAGTTAAAAACATAAAATAATTACGGTTCTACGAAGATCCGTTTCAGTTTCGTAATCTGTTACATATTATATTATTATAAATGAAATAAAATCCGCGCTGAGTATGTTCGAACCTGTGTTATCAAGCGTGACCGTGACATACCTGCGTTTACACGGTGTGACTTTGTCAAGTACATCGAGACCCATCAGTCTCCGATAAGCCGTTGTAGTGTCAAGACGTGTTCCAAACAAGTTCCCACTGCTCTCCTAGGTATTAAATACTTTTGGAATTATATTCCTTTGCCTATTACATTAATATTTTATATTATATCATACTGTTCACGCGTCTTCTGCATACATTCTATACGTATACAATGCTACTCAAGTAGACATACTATATTATCATCTTTGGTATGATTTCTAATGAAATAATACTGAAATAAAAGAGAATATTTGAAACTTGAAATTTATTTAATTTATTTTAATCGTATTTCTATATGTGATTTCCGTAATTTTCGTAATATTCTCGGCATTTTCACAATTTTTGAGATATTGACCTGATTCTTTCACCGTTTTATTCGGCTGCGGATTACGCGTCCAAAACGCCCAGGATTATTTTAATAGCACAAAAATTACGGAACTATATGCACATTATCCACACCTAGTAACGTACGATTATAATTTCGGAAATAAAATTAGTTAGCATGGTTCTTTTAATAATATTCCACAAGCATTTGCGTACGATGTTCGGAAAAATTTTCTTCATTTTGATTAATTTCCTACCGTAACTTCCAACTACAGTTCTTAAATTCATTCGGTAAACTCTTATTCAAACGTGCGCGTGATTACAGGAATAATTTCTTCTTTCTTTGTGAAAAATCTCGAAAATTGTTTAATTGTTAACTACAAATAAGAGATAATTACGGTTCTATTCGGGAAAAGTCTTCTATATTTTTAATACTCTCTAACCGCAATTTGTAATTTGATCTTTGATATTCATTCTAATAATTTTTCGTTCGGAATTGTGCGTGATTGTAGAAATAAATTCTTCTATCTTTATGGAAACTTTTGATAAATTGCTAATTATTAGTCACGAAACCTGAAATAATTACCGTTCTACGAAGCTCGTAATAATTTATTAATTGTTAGTTAAAAACATAAAATAATTACGGTTCTACGAAGATCCGTTTCAGTTTCGTAATCTGTTACATATTATATTATTATAAATGAAATAAAATCCGCGCTGAGTATGTTCGAACCTGTGTTATCAAGCGTGACCGTGACATACCTGCGTTTACACGGTGTGACTTTGTCAAGTACATCGAGACCCATCAGTCTCCGATAAGCCGTTGTAGTGTCAAGACGTGTTCCAAACAAGTTCCCACTGCTCTCCTAGGTATTAGATACCTTTGGAATTGTATTCCTTTGCCTATTACATTAATATTTTATATTATATCATACTGTTCACGCGTCTTCTGCGTACATTCTATACGTATACAATGCTACTCAAGTAGATATACTATATTATCATCTTTGGTATGATTTCTAATGAAATAATACTGAAATAAAAGAGAATATTTGAAACTTGAAATTTATTTAATTTATTTTAATCGTATTTCTATTTCTGGTTTCCGTAATTTTCGCGATTTTCGTAATTTTCTCGGCATTTTCACAATTTTTGAGATATTGATCTGATTCTTTCACCGTCTTATTCGGCTGCGGATTCCGCGTTCGAAACGTCCAGGATTATTTTAATAGCACAAACATTGCGGAAGTATATGCACATTATCCACACCTAGTAACGCACGATTATAATTTTGGAAATAAAATTAGTTAGCATGGTTCTTTTAATAATATTCCACAAGCATTTGCGTACGATGTTCGGAAAAATTTTCTTCATTTTGATTAATTTCCTACCGTAACTTCCAACTACAGTTCTTAAATTCATTCGGTAAACTCTTATTCAAACGTGCGCGTGATTACAGGAATAATTTCTTCTTTCTTTGTGAAAAATCTCGAAAATTGTTTAATTGTTAACTACAAATAAGAGATAATTACGGTTCTATTCGGGAAAAGTCTTCTATATTTTTAATACTCTCTAACCGCAATTTGTAATTTGATCTTTGATATTCATTCTAATAATTTTTCTCTCGGAATTATGCGTGATTGTAGAAATAAATTCTTCTATCTTTACGCAAACTTTTGACAAATTGTTAATTATTAGTCACAAAACATGAAATAATTACCGTTCTACGAAGATCGGTTCCAGTTTCGCAATCTGTTACATATTATATTATTATAAATTAAATAAAATCCGCGCTGAGTATGTTCGAACCTGTGTTATCAAGCGTGACCGTGACATACCTGCGTTTACACGGTGTGACTTTGTCATGTACATCGAGACCCATCAGTGTCCGATAAGCCGTTGTAGTGTCAAGACGTGTTCCAAACAAGTTCCCACTGCTCTCCTAGGTATTAAATACCTTTGGAATTATATTCCTTTGCCTATTACATTAATATTTTATATTATATCATACTGTTCACGCGTCTTCTGCATACATTCTATACGTATACAATGCTACTCAAGTAGACATACTATATTATCATCTTTGGTATGATTTCTAATGAAATAATACTGAAATAAAAGAGAATATTTGAAACTTGAAATTTATTTAATTTATTTTAATCGTATTTCTATTTCTGGTTTCCGTAATTTTCGCGATTTTCGTAATTTTCTCGGCATTTTCACAATTTTTGAGATATTGATCTGATTCTTTCACCGTCTTATTCGGCTGCGGATTCCGCGTTCGAAACGTCCAGGATTATTTTAATAGCACAAACATTGCGGAACTATATGCACATTATCCACACCTAGTAACGCACGATTATAATTTTGGAAATAAAATTAGTTAGCATGGTTCTTTTAATAATATTCCACAAGCATTTGCGTACGATGTTCGGAAAAATTTTCTTCATTTTGATTAATTTCCTACCGTAACTTCCAACTACAGTTCTTAAATTCATTCGGTAAACTCTTATTCAAACGTGCGCGTGATTACAGGAATAATTTCTTCTTTCTTTGTGAAAAATCTCGAAAATTGTTTAATTGTTAACTACAAATAAGAGATAATTACGGTTCTATTCGGGAAAAGTCTTCTATATTTTTAATACTCTCTAACCGCAATTTGTAATTTGATCTTTGATATTCATTCTAATAATTTTTCGCTCGGAATTATGCGTGATTGTAGGAATAAATTCTTCTATCTTTACGCAAACTTTTGATAAATTGTTAATTATTAGTCACAAAACATGAAATAATTACCGTTCTACGAAGCTGGTAATAATTTATTAATTATTAGTTAAAAACATAAAATAATTACGGTTCTACGAAGATCCGTTTCAGTTTCGTAATCTGTTACATATTATATTATTATAAATGAAATAAAATCCGCGCTGAGTATGTTCGAACCTGTGTTATCAAGCGTGACCGTGACATACCTGCGTTTACACGGTGTGACTTTGTCAAGTACATCGAGACCCATCAGTCTCCGATAAGCCGTTGTAGTGTCAAGACGTGTTCCAAACAAGTTCCCACTGCTCTCCTAGGTATTAAATACTTTTGGAATTATATTCCTTTGCCTATTACATTAATATTTTATATTATATCATACTGTTCACGCGTCTTCTGCATACATTCTATACGTATACAATGCTACTCAAGTAGACATACTATATTATCATCTTTGGTATGATTTCTAATGAAATAATACTGAAATAAAAGAGAATATTTGAAACTTGAAATTTATTTAATTTATTTTAATCGTATTTCTATATGTGATTTCCGTAATTTTCGTAATATTCTCGGCATTTTCACAATTTTTGAGATATTGACCTGATTCTTTCACCGTTTTATTCGGCTGCGGATTACGCGTCCAAAACGCCCAGGATTATTTTAATAGCACAAAAATTACGGAACTATATGCACATTATCCACACCTAGTAACGTACGATTATAATTTCGGAAATAAAATTAGTTAGCATGGTTCTTTTAATAATATTCCACAAGCATTTGCGTACGATGTTCGGAAAAATTTTCTTCATTTTGATTAATTTCCTACCGTAACTTCCAACTACAGTTCTTAAATTCATTCGGTAAACTCTTATTCAAACGTGCGCGTGATTACAGGAATAATTTCTTCTTTCTTTGTGAAAAATCTCGAAAATTGTTTAATTGTTAACTACAAATAAGAGATAATTACGGTTCTATTCGGGAAAAGTCTTCTATATTTTTAATACTCTCTAACCGCAATTTGTAATTTGATCTTTGATATTCATTCTAATAATTTTTCGTTCGGAATTGTGCGTGATTGTAGAAATAAATTCTTCTATCTTTATGGAAACTTTTGATAAATTGCTAATTATTAGTCACGAAACCTGAAATAATTACCGTTCTACGAAGCTCGTAATAATTTATTAATTGTTAGTTAAAAACATAAAATAATTACGGTTCTACGAAGATCCGTTTCAGTTTCGTAATCTGTTACATATTATATTATTATAAATGAAATAAAATCCGCGCTGAGTATGTTCGAACCTGTGTTATCAAGCGTGACCGTGACATACCTGCGTTTACACGGTGTGACTTTGTCAAGTACATCGAGACCCATCAGTCTCCGATAAGCCGTTGTAGTGTCAAGACGTGTTCCAAACAAGTTCCCACTGCTCTCCTAGGTATTAGATACCTTTGGAATTGTATTCCTTTGCCTATTACATTAATATTTTATATTATATCATACTGTTCACGCGTCTTCTGCGTACATTCTATACGTATACAATGCTACTCAAGTAGATATACTATATTATCATCTTTGGTATGATTTCTAATGAAATAATACTGAAATAAAAGAGAATATTTGAAACTTGAAATTTATTTAATTTATTTTAATCGTATTTCTATTTCTGGTTTCCGTAATTTTCGCGATTTTCGTAATTTTCTCGGCATTTTCACAATTTTTGAGATATTGATCTGATTCTTTCACCGTCTTATTCGGCTGCGGATTCCGCGTTCGAAACGTCCAGGATTATTTTAATAGCACAAACATTGCGGAAGTATATGCACATTATCCACACCTAGTAACGCACGATTATAATTTTGGAAATAAAATTAGTTAGCATGGTTCTTTTAATAATATTCCACAAGCATTTGCGTACGATGTTCGGAAAAATTTTCTTCATTTTGATTAATTTCCTACCGTAACTTCCAACTACAGTTCTTAAATTCATTCGGTAAACTCTTATTCAAACGTGCGCGTGATTACAGGAATAATTTCTTCTTTCTTTGTGAAAAATCTCGAAAATTGTTTAATTGTTAACTACAAATAAGAGATAATTACGGTTCTATTCGGGAAAAGTCTTCTATATTTTTAATACTCTCTAACCGCAATTTGTAATTTGATCTTTGATATTCATTCTAATAATTTTTCTCTCGGAATTATGCGTGATTGTAGAAATAAATTCTTCTATCTTTACGCAAACTTTTGACAAATTGTTAATTATTAGTCACAAAACATGAAATAATTACCGTTCTACGAAGATCGGTTCCAGTTTCGCAATCTGTTACATATTATATTATTATAAATTAAATAAAATCCGCGCTGAGTATGTTCGAACCTGTGTTATCAAGCGTGACCGTGACATACCTGCGTTTACACGGTGTGACTTTGTCATGTACATCGAGACCCATCAGTGTCCGATAAGCCGTTGTAGTGTCAAGACGTGTTCCAAACAAGTTCCCACTGCTCTCCTAGGTATTAAATACCTTTGGAATTATATTCCTTTGCCTATTACATTAATATTTTATATTATATCATACTGTTCACGCGTCTTCTGCATACATTCTATACGTATACAATGCTACTCAAGTAGACATACTATATTATCATCTTTGGTATGATTTCTAATGAAATAATACTGAAATAAAAGAGAATATTTGAAACTTGAAATTTATTTAATTTATTTTAATCGTATTTCTATTTCTGGTTTCCGTAATTTTCGCGATTTTCGTAATTTTCTCGGCATTTTCACAATTTTTGAGATATTGATCTGATTCTTTCACCGTCTTATTCGGCTGCGGATTCCGCGTTCGAAACGTCCAGGATTATTTTAATAGCACAAACATTGCGGAACTATATGCACATTATCCACACCTAGTAACGCACGATTATAATTTTGGAAATAAAATTAGTTAGCATGGTTCTTTTAATAATATTCCACAAGCATTTGCGTACGATGTTCGGAAAAATTTTCTTCATTTTGATTAATTTCCTACCGTAACTTCCAACTACAGTTCTTAAATTCATTCGGTAAACTCTTATTCAAACGTGCGCGTGATTACAGGAATAATTTCTTCTTTCTTTGTGAAAAATCTCGAAAATTGTTTAATTGTTAACTACAAATAAGAGATAATTACGGTTCTATTCGGGAAAAGTCTTCTATATTTTTAATACTCTCTAACCGCAATTTGTAATTTGATCTTTGATATTCATTCTAATAATTTTTCGCTCGGAATTATGCGTGATTGTAGGAATAAATTCTTCTATCTTTACGCAAACTTTTGATAAATTGTTAATTATTAGTCACAAAACATGAAATAATTACCGTTCTACGAAGCTGGTAATAATTTATTAATTATTAGTTAAAAACATAAAATAATTACGGTTCTACGAAGATCCGTTTCAGTTTCGTAATCTGTTACATATTATATTATTATAAATGAAATAAAATCCGCGCTGAGTATGTTCGAACCTGTGTTATCAAGCGTGACCGTGACATACCTGCGTTTACACGGTGTGACTGTGTCAAGTACATCGAGACCCATCAGTCTCCGATAAGCCGTTGTAGTGTCAAGACGTGTTCCAAACAAGTTGCCACTGCTCTCCTAGGTATTAAATACTTTTGGAATTATATTCCTTTGCCTATTACATTAATATTTTATATTATATCATACTGTTCACGCGTCTTCTGCATACATTCTATACGTATACAATGCTACTCAAGTAGACATACTATATTATCATCTTTGGTATGATTTCTAATGAAATAATACTGAAATAAAAGAGAATATTTGAAACTTGAAATTTATTTAATTTATTTTAATCGTATTTCTATATGTGATTTCCGTAATTTTCGTAATATTCTCGGCATTTTCACAATTTTTGAGATATTGACCTGATTCTTTCACCGTTTTATTCGGCTGCGGATTACGCGTCCAAAACGCCCAGGATTATTTTAATAGCACAAAAATTACGGAACTATATGCACATTATCCACACCTAGTAACGTACGATTATAATTTTGGAAATAAAATTAGTTAGCATGGTTCTTTTAATAATATTCCACAAGCATTTGCGTACGATGTTCGGAAAAATTTTCTTCATTTTGATTAATTTCCTACCGTAACTTCCAACTACAGTTCTTAAATTCATTCGGTAAACTCTTATTCAAACGTGCGCGTGATTACAGGAATAATTTCTTCTTTCTTTGTGAAAAATCTCGAAAATTGTTTAATTGTTAACTACAAATAAGAGATAATTACGGTTCTATTCGGGAAAAGTCTTCTATATTTTTAATACTCTCTAACCGCAATTTGTAATTTGATCTTTGATATTCATTCTAATAATTTTTCGTTCGGAATTGTGCGTGATTGTAGAAATAAATTCTTCTATCTTTATGGAAACTTTTGATAAATTGCTAATTATTAGTCACGAAACCTGAAATAATTACCGTTCTACGAAGCTCGTAATAATTTATTAATTGTTAGTTAAAAACATAAAATAATTACGGTTCTACGAAGATCCGTTTCAGTTTCGTAATCTGTTACATATTATATTATTATAAATGAAATAAAATCCGCGCTGAGTATGTTCGAACCTGTGTTATCAAGCGTGACCGTGACATACCTGCGTTTACACGGTGTGACTTTGTCAAGTACATCGAGACCCATCAGTCTCCGATAAGCCGTTGTAGTGTCAAGACGTGTTCCAAACAAGTTCCCACTGCTCTCCTAGGTATTAGATACCTTTGGAATTGTATTCCTTTGCCTATTACATTAATATTTTATATTATATCATACTGTTCACGCGTCTTCTGCGTACATTCTATACGTATACAATGCTACTCAAGTAGATATACTATATTATCATCTTTGGTATGATTTCTAATGAAATAATACTGAAATAAAAGAGAATATTTGAAACTTGAAATTTATTTAATTTATTTTAATCGTATTTCTATTTCTGGTTTCCGTAATTTTCGCGATTTTCGTAATTTTCTCGGCATTTTCACAATTTTTGAGATATTGATCTGATTCTTTCACCGTCTTATTCGGCTGCGGATTCCGCGTTCGAAACGTCCAGGATTATTTTAATAGCACAAACATTGCGGAACTATATGCACATTATCCACACCTAGTAACGCACGATTATAATTTTGGAAATAAAATTAGTTAGCATGGTTCTTTTAATAATATTCCACAAGCATTTGCGTACGATGTTCGGAAAAATTTTCTTCATTTTGATTAATTTCCTACCGTAACTTCCAACTACAGTTCTTAAATTCATTCGGTAAACTCTTATTCAAACGTGCGCGTGATTACAGGAATAATTTCTTCTTTCTTTGTGAAAAATCTCGAAAATTGTTTAATTGTTAACTACAAATAAGAGATAATTACGGTTCTATTCGGGAAAAGTCTTCTATATTTTTAATACTCTCTAACCGCAATTTGTAATTTGATCTTTGATATTCATTCTAATAATTTTTTGCTCGGAATTATGCGTGATTGTAGGAATAAATTCTTCTATCTTTACGCAAACTTTTGATAAATTGTTAATTATTAGTCACAAAACATGAAATAATTACCGTTCTACGAAGCTGGTAATAATTTATTAATTATTAGTTAAAAACATAAAATAATTACGGTTCTACGAAGATCCGTTTCAGTTTCGTAATCTGTTACATATTATATTATTATAAATGAAATAAAATCCGCGCTGAGTATGTTCGAACCTGTGTTATCAAGCGTGACCGTGACATACCTGCGTTTACACGGTGTGACTTTGTCAAGTACATCGAGACCCATCAGTCTCCGATAAGCCGTTGTAGTGTCAAGACGTGTTCCAAACAAGTTCCCACTGCTCTCCTAGGTATTAAATACTTTTGGAATTATATTCCTTTGCCTATTACATTAATATTTTATATTATATCATACTGTTCACGCGTCTTCTGCATACATTCTATACGTATACAATGCTACTCAAGTAGACATACTATATTATCATCTTTGGTATGATTTCTAATGAAATAATACTGAAATAAAAGAGAATATTTGAAACTTGAAATTTATTTAATTTATTTTAATCGTATTTCTATATGTGATTTCCGTAATTTTCGTAATATTCTCGGCATTTTCACAATTTTTGAGATATTGACCTGATTCTTTCACCGTTTTATTCGGCTGCGGATTACGCGTCCAAAACGCCCAGGATTATTTTAATAGCACAAAAATTACGGAACTATATGCACATTATCCACACCTAGTAACGTACGATTATAATTTTGGAAATAAAATTAGTTAGCATGGTTCTTTTAATAATATTCCACAAGCATTTGCGTACGATGTTCGGAAAAATTTTCTTCATTTTGATTAATTTCCTACCGTAACTTCCAACTACAGTTCTTAAATTCATTCGGTAAACTCTTATTCAAACGTGCGCGTGATTACAGGAATAATTTCTTCTTTCTTTGTGAAAAATCTCGAAAATTGTTTAATTGTTAACTACAAATAAGAGATAATTACGGTTCTATTCGGGAAAAGTCTTCTATATTTTTAATACTCTCTAACCGCAATTTGTGATTTGATCTTTGATATTCATTCTAATAATTTTTCGTTCGGAATTGTGCGTGATTGTAGAAATAAATTCTTCTATCTTTATGGAAACTTTTGATAAATTGTTAATTATTAGTCACGAAACCTGAAATAATTACCGTTCTACGAAGCTCGTAATAATTTATTAATTGTTAGTTAAAAACATAAAATAATTACGGTTCTACGAAGATCCGTTTCAGTTTCGTAATCTGTTACATATTATATTATTATAAATGAAATAAAATCCGCGCTGAGTATGTTCGAACCTGTGTTATCAAGCGTGACCGTGACATACCTGCGTTTACACGGTGTGACTTTGTCAAGTACATCGAGACCCATCAGTCTCCGATAAGCCGTTGTAGTGTCAAGACGTGTTCCAAACAAGTTCCCACTGCTCTCCTAGGTATTAGATACCTTTGGAATTGTATTCCTTTGCCTATTACATTAATATTTTATATTATATCATACTGTTCACGCGTCTTCTGCGTACATTCTATACGTATACAATGCTACTCAAGTAGACATACTATATTATCATCTTTGGTATGATTTCTAATGAAATAATACTGAAATAAAAGAGAATATTTGAAACTTGAAATTTATTTAATTTATTTTAATCGTATTTCTATATGTGATTTCCGTAATTTTCGTAATATTCTCGGCATTTTCACAATTTTTGAGATATTGACCTGATTCTTTCACCGTTTTATTCGGCTGCGGATTACGCGTCCAAAACGCCCAGGATTATTTTAATAGCACAAAAATTACGGAACTATATGCACATTATCCACACCTAGTAACGTACGATTATAATTTTGGAAATAAAATTAGTTAGCATGGTTCTTTTAATAATATTCCACAAGCATTTGCGTACGATGTTCGGAAAAATTTTCTTCATTTTGATTAATTTCCTACCGTAACTTCCAACTACAGTTCTTAAATTCATTCGGTAAACTCTTATTCAAACGTGCGCGTGATTACAGGAATAATTTCTTCTTTCTTTGTGAAAAATCTCGAAAATTGTTTAATTGTTAACTACAAATAAGAGATAATTACGGTTCTATTCGGGAAAAGTCTTCTATATTTTTAATACTCTCTAACCGCAATTTGTAATTTGATCTTTGATATTCATTCTAATAATTTTTCGTTCGGAATTGTGCGTGATTGTAGAAATAAATTCTTCTATCTTTATGGAAACTTTTGATAAATTGTTAATTATTAGTCACGAAACCTGAAATAATTACCGTTCTACGAAGCTCGTAATAATTTATTAATTGTTAGTTAAAAACATAAAATAATTACGGTTCTACGAAGATCCGTTTCAGTTTCGTAATCTGTTACATATTATATTATTATAAATGAAATAAAATCCGCGCTGAGTATGTTCGAACCTGTGTTATCAAGCGTGACCGTGACATACCTGCGTTTACACGGTGTGACTTTGTCAAGTACATCGAGACCCATCAGTCTCCGATAAGCCGTTGTAGTGTCAAGACGTGTTCCAAACAAGTTCCCACTGTTCTCCTAGGTATTAGATACCTTTGGAATTGTATTCCTTTGCCTATTACATTAATATTTTATATTATATCATACTGTTCACGCGTCTTCTGCATACATTCTATACGTATACAATGCTACTCAAGTAGATATACTATATTATCATCTTTGGTATGATTTCTAATGAAATAATACTGAAATAAAAGAGAATATTTGAAATTTGAAATTTATTTAATTTATTCTAATCTTATTTCTTTTTCTGATTTCAGATCCAAATACGCGAGGAGAATTCCAGTTCGTATGGGAAACTCTTGTAGCAATGATGGCCTTCCAACAAAGACTATGAGTATCACAACGGGGAGAACTACTTGTTACCGTAAATCACATCGGTCAGAGCTATAGTTCGCGTTTTCATTACAACGGGAATTTGTATTTTTCGTGAGTTATTATAAATATTTTCCTTGCAAAGCGTTTGAGAATATTTCTGCAAAACGCGGCGTGAGATTAATCATTGTAAATTCATCATTACAAAGTAAATTTCAATCTATATAAAAGTAGAAAAATGGCAATATTCCTAATAACAATGCTTGGTAATTAAACAAAAATCGGAGATTCTACGCGATATATTGTGTATACATACGTGTCGCCCCTGCATTTTATTTTCAGCTTTTTGTGGCCGCGCGCAATGCGGTCTTAGAGTCCCTTGCACCGAGAAAATGTATTCCGCGAAATAGAGTCAGTGTTGTTGCGATATTATTAAATTATTCTTGCTCGATATCCGCGTACTTAAAACCGCCGCATGAATTTAAATGGACTGCCATTCGGTCGCGAAATTCCTACATTTTTGCAATCGCGAGAGTAGAGTCAGTTTGTTCGCCGCAAATGGTTAACCTCGGTCGGGAATGTAGTCTTTTTTTTTTTATTTTTATTTTCTGAATTATTCGCCGCGAAGTGTTAGAGGTACGCAGCAGCTGCGGAGAGGACCTCCATCGGGCGTCGTCGCATCCCGCAGCAGGTAATTATCATTAAAATTGTATTCTTCTTTCAATTTCTCAAACTAAAACTATAAAATGAAAAGACCGAGAATGACAATCAGTTGTACTATAAAGAATCTCTTTCTTGTTATGTTGCAGATATACCGGTCGCGATGTGTTAGAGGTACGCAGCAGCTGCGGAGAGGTCCTCCATCGGGCGTCGTCCCATCGAGCAGCAGGTAATTATCATTAAAATCGTACATATTTTTCTTTGAATTTCTTAAAATAAATTTGGTTAAATCCAAATCGAATTAAAACTTAAAATGAAAAGACCGAGAATGAAATACAGTTGTACTATAAAGAATCTCTTCTTGTTATGTTGCAGATGTACCGGTCGTAGTATCATCTCTAAAATGGAAGGCGCAGAAGAAATCTACGACCGGTGAGTCAAAAAATTTATGGTTCCTCCGATCACTCAATCATGTCGTAGGACGTAAAGGTCCGAAGCGGCACGAGTGTATTGGTTGTATTTTATTTGAGTTTGCGAGCATAGTGACCGCGAGTGTAAAGTATTTTATACTTGACACTCGTGGGTAGTAACACCCAATTTTTACATGTGAATATTTAATTAGCTCAGGCAGGGGTCTTCTTGTGGCTTAGTTTCACGCGTTTTGTTTGTCGTAATTAAATTAGAAGTTTGCTACCGTCGAACTTCATTTCATTACATTCGCGACCGCGAAAATTAGTTCCGCATAATCGAGATGTATTTTAAAGCAAACGCGAGAAGAGTATATTTAATTTTTTCGAGCTTCAAATCGAGTCATACGTAGTTCATAGGAATTAAATTCAGTTTGAATTTTGATACTTTTCATAATTAGATTTTCAATAACTTTGAATATTCTATCAATCTTAATTGATGTCTTTTAAATGCCCAAGAAGACCAATTCGCGAATGGTCGATTCTGGTTTCAAAGTATTATTTTGAACACATTTGCCACTGTTTCGAATACCTACTTTGAATAAGGAATCAACCAAGGGTTTCAATTCAAGCTTTCATATATATTTTTCCAATATTTTAATTTTCAAAAGTTTTCAATATATACCTATATATATTTAAAGTTTTTACATTTTTCGTTACATAAATTTAACATTTTTCCTATTTTCAAATCAAAGTTTTATTCGAGTCATTTGATAAAGTAAATTTTCAAGTAATTTTTATAAAGAGAATTAAACGAACGATTAGCCCGTTAGAAGATCTAGTTTGATAATCATATTCTAGCTCAGGATTTTCAGCACACATCAAGACTTAGTTTATAATTGCCACGTTCATGTCTTTATTTTGCTTGAACTCATTCGTGTGCCCAGGTGCTACACGAATGGGTGATGGCCGTGAACGTGGTTTATAGTTTTAATTATTATAAACATGTGGCGGCTCACAAGCGTTAGCGTTTGTGCACGACGTACGGTCCACACGTGTGAGTGTGTGTGTGTGTGTGTGTGTGATATATTTATTAAATATTTCGTGGACTGTGCGTCGGTTTAGAACAATCGTTTTTATTGCAAATTCGCGATTAAATTCAACTTGAATATTTTTACGATTTTACATTTTCAATTTAAGTTCGATTATATTTCGAACTTCAGATTATTAAATTCATTTTCTTTTTAATTAGAGTCAAAATGCAAAAGCATTATCATTGAACATAATAATTTTTCCATCTAAGAATTAAATACAAGTCTTTCATTTTTATATTTTACAAATATTAGTTTTCATTAAATTCATTTCAATAAATTCTAAATAAATCGCAATAATCGCTGGCCTTGTGAGTCGATTTCAGCAAACAAGGTACGTACCTGAATGTATGTGTGGGGTTTTGAGTCGGTGTTGGAGACGTCCCGGGACGTCTCCCGTAGGGGGAAACACCGACTTTGATTGAGAATCGTGGAGAGAGTGTGTTGGTGTGCGAGAGATTTTTGCCATTTTTTAAATATAGGTAATAGGTAGGCAGGTAATTTATTCTCTGGAATGTGTGTGCTTTAATTTTAAGTAGGAAGGGCAGGGCAGGTACCACTGTTTCGACTGTAGGCAACCAGTGGTATCCTGTACCTGAAAGTCAGGCTAATAATCTTTTCTTTTTTAATAATAAGTAAATTCTGCTTGAACATTCGTCCTTAGCGGCTAACCGTTTGCACGGACTGCAGTTGTCATTCTTCTGAGAATAAGCTGTTAACTTGTCCACACGTGTTAGCCGCATTCTCTTGTCTGGTTAGGCGCGTGATAGGGTTATACCATATTATGGTTCCGAATGTTCTTGCAGAATACAGGTTGGGCTCCGGCCTGAAGCAAGAAGAGGCTTTACGCCGAAGAGGCCCGACAAACTGTCTAGAAGAGGGCAGCAACAAATGGCTATCCATTTTGGAGTGTTCAATTTTGACATTTCCAGAATGGGTGGTCATTCCGTTACTACTAAGTCACTATGCTCGTAGTAGTTGTAGAGTAATTATAGTTGTAGTAATTTGAAGTAGTTAGTACCATGGGTCGAGGTGAGCTCCCCATGAAGACTCTGCCCCGATCTGCATTAAAGTTTTCGAGTCATTTTTCTTACTGAATTATTTTCACAAGTTTTGATAATAGAATCTTGATTACGATTTGATATTAAATTTCCTTTCAAACTCAGTTATTATTTATGTTCATTATTGTTAAAGAGTTAGAGTCCAGTTTTTGATTATTATAAATTTGAGATATTAGATTCTTGAAAAAAAAAAGCAGAGGGGTAGAGTGTGATAGAATGAAGTAGTTAGAAGTAGTTAGTTCCACGGGTCGAGGAGAGCTCCCCGTGAAGACTCTGCCCCGGTCTGCATTAAAGTTTTCGAGTCACTTTTCTTATTAAATTATTTTAACAAGTTTTAAGTAAGAGAATTTTGCATTAAAGTTTTCGAGTCATTTTTCTTATTCAATTACGTTCACGTTCAAGTTTTGATAATTGAAGTTTTATTGCAATTTGATATTAAATTCTTTTCAAACTAAGTTATTTTGAGAGTTCCTTTTTAAGAATTGTCACTGCTAGAGTCCAATTTTTGATTATTATAAATTTGAGAGATTGAATTTTTGAAATAAGCAGAGGGGTAGAGTACGATACAGTGTGCAGATAAAAGAAATTTGCACACTTGCCATCCGCGCCGGTCGTTATTTTTTGTCACCTCTGGCT
This sequence comes from Mimumesa dahlbomi, assembly GCA_917499265.3. NCBI lineage: Eukaryota > Metazoa > Arthropoda > Insecta > Hymenoptera > Crabronidae > Mimumesa > Mimumesa dahlbomi. Next base: position 6,567,990 of record OU824124.1, read on the forward strand.
GCACTTTAGCTTCGCGAAATTTATTGATAATTTGAAATAGATTAATCGAAAGTGTCTCAACTGAGACACACTTTTTATTTTCATCCTAAAAACATAGTATTATACAATTTTCTTTTAATTAAATTCACGAATCCGTCTCAAAGAGACCCGCGTTCTTTTTACATTATATCATTTATATATTTCAATTAAATATCCGAAAGAAATGTCACCGGGACATACGCGATTTTTATTTTCTAACGTAAAATCATCGAAAAATGTAAAGCAGCCAAGTGACTCGCGAATTGCATCGTACATCGCCGACTTAGTACGATGCCATTTAAAACGATAATTCAAACAAGCATTTGTTAGAGGGAATATTGCCATGATTACATTTATAAATTGTATTTTTTATTAAAATGTGTTATTTTGTACAATGTCGTAAGACGTTGTGCAAAAATTTTCATTTCGACTACGAGTAACTTTGATCTCCTCAAGATCATTCCGCGTTTACAATTGTTTTTCGTTCTCGCGTATTACAGTTCGATCAGTCAACGCGATTATAGAATAGTAAAACATTATTTTTCGCGCGCGTAACGCGAACTCTATTCAAATGAAACTTACATTTCTTTCCGACAAAATTCGTGGAAATTGCGAACAAATAGTGTTGCGAAAAATCATTTAAACTCGCGCGTAACTTTTCCATACTGATCGATGTTAATCTCGCGTGACAAGTCGATGCTTTCCACCCATTTAATAAACTTTTCTTTCAGAGTAGAATTAAATTAAGTAGTTAGTATAAGTTTTTAGTGTTGCGTTAATTTAGAGAATTCGCCATATAGCCACTTGCGAGTTATATGGAGTGAAATATTAAAGTTATTTTCGCGTCGCGTTGTCATTTATCTGCATTCTAATGTTATCACACACATTAGTTTCCTGATTCGCAATGTTCTGAATAATTAGAAAATATGAAATACATTCCCCTGTGGGTGGGGGACAGAATACACCCACGGTATTCCCTGCCTGTCGTACGAGGCGACTAAAAGGGACGTTTTGGCCACTATAGTGTCAAAACGTTAATTTAAGGGGATATCACACGTCAATTCCAATCCGTTTGCCGTCGACCATCGAGAAAACGCGACTTGTTTGTTCGTACCGCGATATTAGATTCATTTTTAACTTTAACTTTCATTTTCAATACTTATCACCTATTTCTACACTCAATTTTTAGTATCAGTTTCTTAGCTTCAGTTTTTTTACTCTCACTTTTTAATTTTAACTTTCACTTGTTCTAGTAGAGTCATTTGTTTTAGTAGAGTCACTTGTTTTAGTAGAGTCACTTGTTTTAGTAGAGTCAATTGTTTTAGTAGAGTCAATTGTTCGTTATTTGTCACGTTCGTCATATCCCTGCGGCAAAACAACACGATAAACGGTGTTGTCGGCCTTGTAAGCCTCACGGCTACTCGGTTAAGCCGCGATCTCGCGATATATTCACGGAGCGTGGCTTTCTGTCGTTCCATGGTTCCGTCGGTACTTTGGGTGGCCTATGGTCGTCTGGAAAGGTGAGCCCGAGTTCGTTCTGGGGACCTGTACACGGGTGGACTGCTATTTGGCGGGGTATGGGACGTATCAGGCTTATCGGTGGCGGCCGGACCGATTAGCCTGATATGGCTTAACCCGTGTACAGTTCGACTGGATGATCTATATCCTCGGATATAGATCATCTTCGATTTGTCCCTGGTTCGGATCTTTCGCGTAGGCCCTTTCCTGTAAATCGACCATACGCTTTATCCCTTCGTATCGATTAACCATGGTTCGGCCGGAAGTCACGGTTCGTGGGTACTTCTCGAGACCGTGGCACGAGCCACCGTGTAAGTGTCTAAATTGTTATGTCGTCGAGCTATGGTGAACGTTTAGAGTCACCCGCGTTAGTATACATTTACCGAGTTGCTTTTCTCGTTGAGTCGACATTTAGAGTCATTTTTCTTTTTTTTTCTTTTTTTTTGGGTTTATGGTGTTTTGGTGTGTGTGTGTGTGTTTTTTTTTACCGCGAGGAGTTGGCGTGTGATGGTGGTGGGGTTAGTTATAGAAATATTGAAACGTTTCGATATTTATCGTCGTGGTCCCATTGACAGACGTGTCTTTGGTATCACGGCACTTTTAGTTTCGCGTTCGCGTTCGCGTGATATTTTCATTTTCCATCCGAGAATGAAAATTTTGATCTCGTTTCGTTAATGGAGGGAGGATGGGTGCCGTGGATAGGGTGGGTCTCCATAAGTAGCAACCTCCACGTGGTGAGACCTGGATCGATATCATTTGCATCGATCGATAATTAGATTTATTAAGATTTTTTTTTTTGGAAATCCGATGAACGATAGCTGTTTGTATTGAAATGTGTCGCTTCGATGCAAATGGTATCGAGCAAATTGGCTACGAATATTATATGTATGTATATCTCGTGTCTGCTTTTACTACAGTCAGAAAATAGCGAAATTCAACCAGTTTTTCGTTCGGCATTCGCTCAATTTTAGAGATAGCGATCTGAAACTTGTACCATTGTTTTAGTTAGGCAATTCTACGCCAGATCAATATATAATAGTTGTACCTTTCGAAAATTTCATTTTTCGCAAAAATCTGAAGGGGGTAGGTCAGGATTTTTCGCGATTTTCGTAAATCGCTTGCCATTTCCGTAATTTTTTAGCTATTAAAACGATCCGGGGCGTTTTGGACGCGGAATCCGAAGCGGAATAAGCCAGTGAAAGAATCATGTTGATATCTAAAGAATTGTGGAAATGGCAAGCGAATTACGAAAATCGCGAAAAATCCTGACCTACCCCCTTCAGATTTTTGCGAAAAATTAAATTTTCGAAAAGTACAACTGTTATATATTGATCTGGCGTAGATTTAGCTTCGCGAAATTTATTGATAATTTGAAATAGATTAATCGAAAGTGTCTCAACTGAGACACACTTTTTATTTTCGTCCTAGAAACATAGTATTATATAATTTTCTTTTAATTAAATTCACGAATCCGTCTCAAAGAGACCCGCGTTCTTTTTACATTATATCATTTATATATTTCAATTAAATATCCGAAAGAAATAACATTTTTCCATTGCTCATCCCAGGTCATATGATTTTGAGCAAAATCTAATCTTGCTCTTTTGTGGTCCTTAGTAAGAGGTGGTTTTTTTGATTCTTTGGTCCACTTCAACCGCTGATCTTTATACAATATTTGCGGCACACGTCGTACAGTCACTGGCAATTGTAGAGCTTCCGTAACTTGTCTAGCACTTTTGTTTTCAGCTTTTAATTCTCTGAAAATGCGTGAATGATCGCGCCGCTGAAGTTTACTGTTGCCGCCTGCGTGGTTCTTACCATAATTTTCTCCCAATTTCACGAAATTAAGAATAACATTTACTGATCTATTGATCTTATTCGAGATCTGTCGCAGAGATAATCCGGAATCTCGATACGCTTGTATTTGTATTCGCTCTTCTGTACTTAGAATTTTTCCTCGTGGCATTCTAATAGAAGATAAGCTGTATTGAATTATTTATAAAATAGAGTATTACACTTTAGACTATTAGAGTATTACTTTCCCAATACTTACTTTTTCTAAGCTGTACACGATGTTTCTGTCTTGATTACTGCAAGAGTACTACTATCCTTATACAAATTTCGTACTTACCTTGGCAAATATTATTGTGTTTCTGGTTACCATTACTGAAACTAGAGGGTATGTTTATATTATCGCGTCGTACTATATTCAATGTCATGCTAGTAAGGTCTACGACCAATAGCTACTAGAAATTTACAGAATAAATGAATTTATTCCAGGAAATGATGGTGTCCCTATGCAAATTTCGTCCACTGTAGCCACTTGCGAGTTATATGGAGTGAAATATTAAAGTTATTTTCGCGTCGCGTTGTCATTTATCTGCATTCTAATGTTATCACACACATTAGTTTCCTGATTCGCAATGTTCTGAATAATTAGATAATATGAAATACATTCCCCTGTGGGTGGGGGACAGAATACACCCACGGTATTCCCTGCCTGTCGTACGAGGCGACTAAAAGGGACGTTTTGGCCACTATAGTGTCAAAACGTTAATTTAAGGGGATATCACACGTCAATTCCAATCCGTTTGCCGTCGACCATCGAGAAAACGCGACTTGTTTGTTCGTACCGCGATATTAGATTCATTTTTAATTTCAACTTACATCTTCAATAATTTTCACTTATTTTTACATTCAATTTTTAGTATCAGTTTATTAGCTTCAATTTTTTTTTACTCTCACTTTTTAATTTTAACTTTCACTTGTCCTAGTAGAGTCATTTGTTTTAGTAGAGTCACTTGTTTTAGTAGAGTCACTTGTTTTAGTAGAGTCAATTGTTTTAGTAGAGTCAATTGTTCGTTATTTGTCACGTTCGTCATATCCCTGCGGCAAAACAACACGATAAACGGTGTTGTCGGCCTTGTAAGCCTCACGGCTACTCGGTTAAGCCGCGATCTCGCGATATATTCACGGAGCGTGGCTTTCTGTCGTTCCATGGTTCCGTCGGTACTTTGGGTGGCCTATGGTCGTCTGGAAAGGTGAGCCCGAGTTCGTTCTGGGGACCTGTACACGGGTGGACTGCTATTTGGCGGGGTATGGGACGTATCAGGCTTATCGGTGGCGGCCGGACCGATTAGCCTGATATGGCTTAACCCGTGTACAGTTCGACTGGATGATCTATATCCTCGGATATAGATCATCTTCGATTTGTCCCTGGTTCGGATCTTTCGCGTAGGCCCTTTCCTGTAAATCGACCATACGCTTTATCCCTTCGTATCGATTAACCATGGTTCGGCCGGAAGTCACGGTTCGTGGGTACTTCTCGAGACCGTGGCACGAGCCACCGTGTAAGTGTCTAAATTGTTTTGTCGTCGAGCTATGGTGAACGTTTAGAGTCACCCGCGTTAGTATACATTTACCGAGTTGCTTTTCTCGTTGAGTCGACATTTAGAGTCATTTTTCTTTTTTTTTCTTTTTTTTTGGGTTTATGGTGTTTTGGTGTGTGTGTGTGTGTTTTTTTTTACCGCGAGGAGTTGGCGTGTGATGGTGGTGGGGTTAGTTATAGAAATATTGAAACGTTTCGATATTTATCGTCGTGGTCCCATTGACAGACGTGTCTTTGGTATCACGGCACTTTTAGTTTCGCGTTCGCGTTCGCGTGATATTTTCATTTTCCATCTGAGAATGAAGATTTTGATCTCGTTTCGTTAATGGAGGGAGGATGGGTGCCGTGGATAGGGTGGGTCTCCATAAGTAGCAACCTCCACGTGGTGAGACCTGGATCGATATCGTTTGCATCGATCGATAAAGAGATTTATTAATATTTTTTGGAAATCCGATGACCGATAGCCGCGTTTTATATTGAAATGTGTCGCTTCGATGCAAATGGTATCGAGCAAATTGGCTACAAGTAGTATAGATATTCCTTTTTGTCTTTTTTTACTTTCATTGCTTGATTATCAAGAGATACATTGAGAGAGACATTGTCTCGAGTTTGTCTATATTATAGCATAGACGAGGTATGGAATAGACCTTTTGCAGCCGCATCATTTTCAGTGTCGTCGGTGTTGCGGGCTGTAGAGCCCCTTACCATTTTAGTGTCACTCCCAACGTTACCACTTTGGGTGCGAGTCTAGGATGACCATTGGTTATTAGTAAGAATACGATATAGACGTTATAGTTTATGCGTATTAATAATTGACCTTTGTATCAATAATTCAAATCTTTTCCGATAATGTGAAACATAATACAGTCTACGTCAACAGTTAGCACGTTGGTGAGCTGTTTCTTTTTAATATGATATCAAATGTAACAAAATTTGCATTATTTATAATTCATAAAAGTATGTAAAAAGACGGGTAATGTTATATAAATGTTATAGTGTTTGGTATCATTTTAACCAGAAGAACGTCACGAATATGTTAATAAAACCTTCGTGAATAAAAATACAAAAATGTAATATTTTCATAGGTGCATTAATGTCCAACGCACCGATGTACGGACCTTAACCCAATTCTCATTGTTCCTTCGTCGAGGAGGTGCTGCAAATCCTCTGAAATTTGAACGCGTCGGTAATAATAGGATATGCCCTTCATGTCAAGTACCGATAACAATAGAACATATAATTATAGACTGCAGCAGGTACAATAGATCGAGATCTGATCATAACATTCCAAGTGACCTAAAAAGTGCCTTAACCGACCCTAAGAAACTGAAGAATATAATAAATTTCCTAGCATGCATCAAATTAATAGGTGAAATCTAACATTCGAACACAGTCGCTAATAACCCTAGACGTTGATGCGACTATAAAGAAAAAGAAGAAGAGGAAAAATTGAAACAAGCATTTGTTAGAAGGAATATTGCCATGATTACATTTATAAATTGTATTTTCTATTAAAATCTGTTATTTTGTACAATGTCGTAAGACCTTGTGCAACATTTTCATTACGACTACGAATAACTTTGATCTTTTCAAGATCATTCCGCGTTTAGAATCGTTTTTCAATTTCGCGTATTACAATGCTATCAGTCAACGCGATTATGAAATAGCAAAACAAATGAAACATACATTTCCTTCCGACAAAATTCATGGAAATTGCGAACAAATTAGTGTTGCGAAAAATCATTTAAACTCGCGCGTAACTTTTCCATACTGATCGATGTTAATCTCGCGTGACAAGTCGGTGCTTTCCACCCATTTAATAAACTTTTCTTTCAGAGTAGAATTAAATTAAGTGGTATAAGTTTTTAGTGTTGCGTAGACTTAGAGAATTCGCCATTTAGCCACTTGCGTGTTAAATTGAGTGAAATATTAAAGTTCTTTTCGCGTCGCGTTTTCATTTATCTGTATTCTGTGTTATCTCACACATGATCTTCCTGATTCGCAGTATTCTGAATAATTAGAAAATATGAAATACATTCCCCTGTGGGTGGGGGACAGAATACACCCACGGTATTCCCTGCCTGTCGTACGAGGCGACTAAAAGGGACGTTTTGGCCACTATACTATACTATAGTGGCCAAAACGTTAATTTAAGGGGATATCACGCGTCAATTCCAATCCGTTTGCCGTCGACCATCGAGAAAACGCGACTTGTTTGTTCGTACCGCGATATTAGATTCATTTTTAACTTTAACTTTCATTTTCAATACTTATCATCTATTTTTACACTCAATTTTTAGTATCAGTTTCTTAGCTTCAGTGTTTTTACTCTCACTTTTTAATTTTAACTTTCACTTGTTCTAGTAAAGTCATTTGTTTTAGTAGAGTCACTTGTTCTAGTAGAGTCACTTGTTCTAGTAGAGTCACTTGCTCGTTGTTTGCTACGTTCGTCATATCCCTGCGTCAAAGCAACACGAGAAACGGTGTAGTCGGCCTTGTAGCCTCACGGCTACTCGGTTAAGCCGCGATCTCGCGATATTCACGGACCGCGGCTTTCGGTCCTTCCATACTGTCGGTACGATGGGGGGCCTAAGGTCGTTGGGAAAGGGCCCGAGTCTGCTCTGGGGACCTGTACACGGGTGGACTGCTATTCGGCGGGGTATGGGACGTATCAGGCTTATCGGTGGCGGCCGGACCGATTAGCCTGATATGGCTTAACCCGTGTACAGTTCGTGATCTATGGTTTCGGGTATATTTCACATCGATTCGTCCTTTGGTCCGGATAGGCTCTTATCTTGTAAATCGACCCCACAGTCAATCCCAGAATACCGACAGACCATGGTTCGGCCGGGAGTCCCGGTTCGTGGGTACTTCTCGAGCCCGTGGCACGAGCCACCGTGTAAGTGTGTAAATTGTTTTGGCGTCGAGCTATGGTGAACGTTTAGAGTCACCCGCGTTAGTATACATTTACCGAGTTGCTTTTCTCGTTGAGTCGACATTTAGATTCATTTCCTTTTTTTTTCTTTTTTTTGGGGGTTTATACTTAGCTTCGCGTCGCGTTCGCGTTATATTTTCATTTTCCATCTGAGAATGAAGATTTTGATCCCGTTTCGTTAATGGAGGGAGGATGGGTGCCGTGGATAGGGTGGGTCTCCATTAGTAGCAACCTCCACGTGGTGAGACCTGGATCGATATTATTTGCATCGATCTATAATGAAATTTATCAATATTTTTTTGTAAGTCCAATGACCCATAGTCGTTTATATTGAAATGTATCGCTTCGATGCAAATGGTATCGAGCAAATTGGCTACGAGTAGTATATGTATGTATATCTCGTGTTTGCTTTTACTACAGTCAGAAAAAACCTAAATTCAACCAGTTTTTTGATTGCCATTTGCTCAATTTTTGAGATAGCGATCTGAAACTTGTACCACTGATTTAGTTAGGAAATTCTACACCAGATCAACCTATAATAGTTGTACTTTTCGAAAATTTCATTTTTCGCCAAAATCTGAAGGGGGTAGGTCAGGATTTTTTGTGATTTTCGTAATGCTCTCGCCATTTCCACAATTTTTTAGATATCAAGATGATTCTTTCACTGATTAATTCGGCTTCGGATTCCGCATCCAAAACGCCCTGGATCATTTTAATAGCTCAAAAATTACGGATATGGCAGGCGATTTACGAAAATCGCAAAAAATCCTGACCTACCCCCTTCAGATTTTTGCGAAAAATGATATTTTCGAAAAGTACAACTATTATAGGTTGATCTGGCGTAGAATTTCCTAACTAAAACAATGGTACCAGTCTCAGGTCGCTACCTCAAAAATTGAGCGAATGCTGAACGAAAAACTGCTTAAATTTGACGATTTTTCGCGATTTTCGTAATTCCTTTGTCACCACTAACGAATCGACAGGTACCACTCGGAACGAACGATACTCTTTTAGTTCAAAAAATTCTGCTCCTTCGTCAAGGAGGCGCTGCAAATCCTCTGAAATTTGAACGCGTCGGTAACTCAGTTTCATGAACGTCGAACCCCGTAAGGTGATAGATCTATCCAATACCTCGTCTGTGCCGTTTATGACACTACTTGCCGACCGGGTTGTCCATGATGGGCAGGGAGCCTCGAATTACCACGGATAGATTGCCGTGGAAATCATTGAGGGGGATCTCACTGTCGAAAAAAATTGATATAGACACGCGGTTTTTGGTGACCACTGGTGACCGTCTCTATCTTCAAACACACATAGTGTTATTGAATAGATTAGTTTCCATTAAACAGAGTAGTAGAATAGTTTAAATAGTCTGCATATAAATCAAGAAAATACTCCTGCATTTTGTTGTATTTTATTATTTATATTTGTAGAAACCTAGCAGCAATGGAATTAATTATATTCTTTTATGTTTCGTTTGTAATGTCATATTAATTTTTAGTTAATCGTGCTCGATTATTTTCAAGCAGATCTTAAAGTCTAAGTAGATTCAGCTCGTTACACGAGTACACGTTTTGCAACTCTAAAAAAAATCCGCGAGCATTTGGAATCTCGCGAATGCGACGAAAAGGAAACTTGAGACTACGAAAGTTCGAACACTGTTAATCTATCTTCGTTCATTAGAAATTTAAATTTCACGCTTCACTTGTATTCTGTTACATAGGATCCAAAACCTGGTTGAGTTTTGTACAAATGAAATTAATTACTGGCGTAATTACCGTGGAAACCTGTGTAAAGAGCAAACTTCCGACAGCTACATTTATTCGCTTTTAAAGCGTATTCACCGTATGTAACTTTCGTGAAATTACGCGTAAAAGAAGGAACAAGGATTTTTTTTTTCTGCATAGCGTTTGTGTAATTTTATAGCAATCTCACTCTATTCTTTTATAAAACACATTGAACCCAAATTGTATTGAATACTTAATAAGACCTCAGGTTATTACTAAGTTATAGAAATAGGTAAAAATTTACTGGATTTTCATTTCAATGTTTACACTACTGATTCCGAATTTTTGCAAATTTCCATACCACAAAGACGCGTGTGTGACTGTTTTAATAGCGGCCAAGACACTGTGAGAAAGTTTTTACCTTATTAGCGTCGTACATACTTGACCCAGAAAACAGCTCACTAACAAGTGGCACTGTTAATCAGCTACAGCCCCTGGTAGATTAGTATTAATAACGTGGAAAGGGATGAATTTCGGTGTAAAACATGTAACACTTAAATATACATATATATATATATATATATATATATATATATTATTTTATATATATATATATATATATATAGATAATATATATATATATATATATATTATATATATATATTTCGATATATAATACTCCATCGGATACAATAATACATTTGGACCTGTATAGAACAAACAAACAGATAATGCAACATCCGCATAACTGTAAGGTATACTAGGAATTAATGTATATAATATACATATATTTTCTCGTGTGTTTCCTGTGTTCCGTGAAGACTTTCGGTTAAATAGGTCTCTTTCTGCGCGAAAGGAAGGTACAGCTCGTTTTTTGTGCATTTGTTGTTGTTGTTGTTGTTGTTGTATTCTTTCATTTTACGAAATTCATTTGTTCTTCGGTTTCATCAGTTACATTTTTTTTGGTAAGCATTTGTATAATTCGCGCACGAGACGGATACAGTAAGAATTCTTTTACCCTGTAAGTTACACGCATAAATATATATATGTTTTAATTGTATACCTCATCGATTACTATTGTTTCGAACGAAATTTTGAGAGAGAAGAGAATTGTGAACGATGCTTATCGTTTCTTTTCTTTTTTTTCCCGAGTGGAATGTATAATACAAAAAGGACAAAAATACGTTAGAAATAACGTAGGCACTTGCTTATTTTAATCTACATCTACTTATAAAGTAAAGACGTTCACGTTCAGCGTGTATTAAAATGCTACAACGTTTTATAAAAGGAAATATTTAGTTTTATTACCGAGACGCGTATTTTTTTCTCGTACATTATTTTTTTTTTAGAAGAAAGTCTGAATTAACATTCTCAGTATGTTAAGTAAATGGTTTCTCACTGCATACGTCTGACATATCGTGCGCAGAGTATTTTTTTTTCACATCGTGGCAGACCTTTCAAAGGCTCTCAAAAGATCTGCGATCTTTCTGTGTAACGACGGCTTTATACAGATTCCCTTAATATTCATTTCATGCAACATTTATTCCAGCGCCATCGCGGTTCGCCGCGAGGAAAGTTTGTCTACAATAAAAAATAACAATTCAATATGGATGGTGATATACAATTTGCTTTCCCCATAACAAACACTGCGGTAGTATTATTGCTATCTTAGGAAAACATATCGCAATTCCGATGCATTAAATTATAGATTATTATTATTATTAGTATTATTATTATTATTAGAGTACATATTTATCTACTTTTCATGAAAATAATTCTTTTCCATCGTTTTTACTAGTTATAAAAATTACCTGAACCGCGAAAGCGCTGTTTTCCTTATCTAACTTGTCAATCAATTTTATTCTCGGTTAATAAGAGCACGTTCTCATTACATATACATGATCGTAAAACCGCATATACAATCGTTAAGGAGTTTTATTACGCGATTAAATCTTGTCCTTTGGTTTTTCTTTTTTTTATAGTCGTACAATCGTGTGTGTAATGTAGAACGCGCGTCACATATTCAATTTATTTTCTTCCTTATTATTGAACACGCATTCTCTCTGAGGCAAGATATTCGTCATTTTGTTTTCTCTTTTGCTGGAGGAACGACGACTTCAGAGCACGATGCACTTGTATGTTTGTAGAAGCAGATATTATTTTTCATGCATTTATCTGCATTACACGTACTTTCCGCATTTTCAATGCGAAGGGTAGGCCTGTCTAATTTATTTATATAAATAACTATTGCTAATATGTTTCCGTGATCGATCAGTAACAGATAACAGTCATTGATTTTGGCTTTACACTTTTTACACTTTACACTTGTCGTATTGTTGCGATCTTTGATATTCATTATAATAATTTTTCGTTCGGAATTGTGCGTGATTGTAGAAATAAATTCTTCTATCTTTATGGAAACTTTTGATAAATTGTTAATTATTAGTCACGAAACCTGAAATAATTACCGTTCTACGAAGCTCGTAATAATTTATTAATTGTTAGTTAAAAACATAAAATAATTACGGTTCTACGAAGATCCGTTTCAGTTTCGTAATCTGTTACATATTATATTATTATAAATGAAATAAAATCCGCGCTGAGTATGTTCGAACCTGTGTTATCAAGCGTGACCGTGACATACCTGCGTTTACACGGTGTGACTTTGTCAAGTACATCGAGACCCATCAGTCTCCGATAAGCCGTTGTAGTGTCAAGACGTGTTCCAAACAAGTTCCCACTGCTCTCCTAGGTATTAGATACCTTTGGAATTGTATTCCTTTGCCTATTACATTAATATTTTATATTATATCATACTGTTCACGCGTCTTCTGCGTACATTCTATACGTATACAATGCTACTCAAGTAGACATACTATATTATCATCTTTGGTATGATTTCTAATGAAATAATACTGAAATAAAAGAGAATATTTGAAACTTGAAATTTATTTAATTTATTTTAATCGTATTTCTATATGTGATTTCCGTAATTTTCGTAATATTCTCGGCATTTTCACAATTTTTGAGATATTGACCTGATTCTTTCACCGTTTTATTCGGCTGCGGATTACGCGTCCAAAACGCCCAGGATTATTTTAATAGCACAAAAATTACGGAACTATATGCACATTATCCACACCTAGTAACGTACGATTATAATTTTGGAAATAAAATTAGTTAGCATGGTTCTTTTAATAATATTCCACAAGCATTTGCGTACGATGTTCGGAAAAATTTTCTTCATTTTGATTAATTTCCTACCGTAACTTCCAACTACAGTTCTTAAATTCATTCGGTAAACTCTTATTCAAACGTGCGCGTGATTACAGGAATAATTTCTTCTTTCTTTGTGAAAAATCTCGAAAATTGTTTAATTGTTAACTACAAATAAGAGATAATTACGGTTCTATTCGGGAAAAGTCTTCTATATTTTTAATACTCTCTAACCGCAATTTGTAATTTGATCTTTGATATTCATTCTAATAATTTTTCGTTCGGAATTGTGCGTGATTGTAGAAATAAATTCTTCTATCTTTATGGAAACTTTTGATAAATTGTTAATTATTAGTCACGAAACCTGAAATAATTACCGTTCTACGAAGCTCGTAATAATTTATTAATTGTTAGTTAAAAACATAAAATAATTACGGTTCTACGAAGATCCGTTTCAGTTTCGTAATCTGTTACATATTATATTATTATAAATGAAATAAAATCCGCGCTGAGTATGTTCGAACCTGTGTTATCAAGCGTGACCGTGACATACCTGCGTTTACACGGTGTGACTTTGTCAAGTACATCGAGACCCATCAGTCTCCGATAAGCCGTTGTAGTGTCAAGACGTGTTCCAAACAAGTTCCCACTGTTCTCCTAGGTATTAGATACCTTTGGAATTGTATTCCTTTGCCTATTACATTAATATTTTATATTATATCATACTGTTCACGCGTCTTCTGCATACATTCTATACGTATACAATGCTACTCAAGTAGATATACTATATTATCATCTTTGGTATGATTTCTAATGAAATAATACTGAAATAAAAGAGAATATTTGAAATTTGAAATTTATTTAATTTATTCTAATCTTATTTCTTTTTCTGATTTCAGATCCAAATACGCGAGGAGAATTCCAGTTCGTATGGGAAACTCTTGTAGCAATGATGGCCTTCCAACAAAGACTATGAGTATCACAACGGGGAGAACTACTTGTTACCGTAAATCACATCGGTCAGAGCTATAGTTCGCGTTTTCATTACAACGGGAATTTGTATTTTTCGTGAGTTATTATAAATATTTTCCTTGCAAAGCGTTTGAGAATATTTCTGCAAAACGCGGCGTGAGATTAATCATTGTAAATTCATCATTACAAAGTAAATTTCAATCTATATAAAAGTAGAAAAATGGCAATATTCCTAATAACAATGCTTGGTAATTAAACAAAAATCGGAGATTCTACGCGATATATTGTGTATACATACGTGTCGCCCCTGCATTTTATTTTCAGCTTTTTGTGGCCGCGCGCAATGCGGTCTTAGAGTCCCTTGCACCGAGAAAATGTATTCCGCGAAATAGAGTCAGTGTTGTTGCGATATTATTAAATTATTCTTGCTCGATATCCGCGTACTTAAAACCGCCGCATGAATTTAAATGGACTGCCATTCGGTCGCGAAATTCCTACATTTTTGCAATCGCGAGAGTAGAGTCAGTTTGTTCGCCGCAAATGGTTAACCTCGGTCGGGAATGTAGTCTTTTTTTTTTTATTTTTATTTTCTGAATTATTCGCCGCGAAGTGTTAGAGGTACGCAGCAGCTGCGGAGAGGACCTCCATCGGGCGTCGTCGCATCCCGCAGCAGGTAATTATCATTAAAATTGTATTCTTCTTTCAATTTCTCAAACTAAAACTATAAAATGAAAAGACCGAGAATGACAATCAGTTGTACTATAAAGAATCTCTTTCTTGTTATGTTGCAGATATACCGGTCGCGATGTGTTAGAGGTACGCAGCAGCTGCGGAGAGGTCCTCCATCGGGCGTCGTCCCATCGAGCAGCAGGTAATTATCATTAAAATCGTACATATTTTTCTTTGAATTTCTTAAAATAAATTTGGTTAAATCCAAATCGAATTAAAACTTAAAATGAAAAGACCGAGAATGAAATACAGTTGTACTATAAAGAATCTCTTCTTGTTATGTTGCAGATGTACCGGTCGTAGTATCATCTCTAAAATGGAAGGCGCAGAAGAAATCTACGACCGGTGAGTCAAAAAATTTATGGTTCCTCCGATCACTCAATCATGTCGTAGGACGTAAAGGTCCGAAGCGGCACGAGTGTATTGGTTGTATTTTATTTGAGTTTGCGAGCATAGTGACCGCGAGTGTAAAGTATTTTATACTTGACACTCGTGGGTAGTAACACCCAATTTTTACATGTGAATATTTAATTAGCTCAGGCAGGGGTCTTCTTGTGGCTTAGTTTCACGCGTTTTGTTTGTCGTAATTAAATTAGAAGTTTGCTACCGTCGAACTTCATTTCATTACATTCGCGACCGCGAAAATTAGTTCCGCATAATCGAGATGTATTTTAAAGCAAACGCGAGAAGAGTATATTTAATTTTTTCGAGCTTCAAATCGAGTCATACGTAGTTCATAGGAATTAAATTCAGTTTGAATTTTGATACTTTTCATAATTAGATTTTCAATAACTTTGAATATTCTATCAATCTTAATTGATGTCTTTTAAATGCCCAAGAAGACCAATTCGCGAATGGTCGATTCTGGTTTCAAAGTATTATTTTGAACACATTTGCCACTGTTTCGAATACCTACTTTGAATAAGGAATCAACCAAGGGTTTCAATTCAAGCTTTCATATATATTTTTCCAATATTTTAATTTTCAAAAGTTTTCAATATATACCTATATATATTTAAAGTTTTTACATTTTTCGTTACATAAATTTAACATTTTTCCTATTTTCAAATCAAAGTTTTATTCGAGTCATTTGATAAAGTAAATTTTCAAGTAATTTTTATAAAGAGAATTAAACGAACGATTAGCCCGTTAGAAGATCTAGTTTGATAATCATATTCTAGCTCAGGATTTTCAGCACACATCAAGACTTAGTTTATAATTGCCACGTTCATGTCTTTATTTTGCTTGAACTCATTCGTGTGCCCAGGTGCTACACGAATGGGTGATGGCCGTGAACGTGGTTTATAGTTTTAATTATTATAAACATGTGGCGGCTCACAAGCGTTAGCGTTTGTGCACGACGTACGGTCCACACGTGTGAGTGTGTGTGTGTGTGTGTGTGTGATATATTTATTAAATATTTCGTGGACTGTGCGTCGGTTTAGAACAATCGTTTTTATTGCAAATTCGCGATTAAATTCAACTTGAATATTTTTACGATTTTACATTTTCAATTTAAGTTCGATTATATTTCGAACTTCAGATTATTAAATTCATTTTCTTTTTAATTAGAGTCAAAATGCAAAAGCATTATCATTGAACATAATAATTTTTCCATCTAAGAATTAAATACAAGTCTTTCATTTTTATATTTTACAAATATTAGTTTTCATTAAATTCATTTCAATAAATTCTAAATAAATCGCAATAATCGCTGGCCTTGTGAGTCGATTTCAGCAAACAAGGTACGTACCTGAATGTATGTGTGGGGTTTTGAGTCGGTGTTGGAGACGTCCCGGGACGTCTCCCGTAGGGGGAAACACCGACTTTGATTGAGAATCGTGGAGAGAGTGTGTTGGTGTGCGAGAGATTTTTGCCATTTTTTAAATATAGGTAATAGGTAGGCAGGTAATTTATTCTCTGGAATGTGTGTGCTTTAATTTTAAGTAGGAAGGGCAGGGCAGGTACCACTGTTTCGACTGTAGGCAACCAGTGGTATCCTGTACCTGAAAGTCAGGCTAATAATCTTTTCTTTTTTAATAATAAGTAAATTCTGCTTGAACATTCGTCCTTAGCGGCTAACCGTTTGCACGGACTGCAGTTGTCATTCTTCTGAGAATAAGCTGTTAACTTGTCCACACGTGTTAGCCGCATTCTCTTGTCTGGTTAGGCGCGTGATAGGGTTATACCATATTATGGTTCCGAATGTTCTTGCAGAATACAGGTTGGGCTCCGGCCTGAAGCAAGAAGAGGCTTTACGCCGAAGAGGCCCGACAAACTGTCTAGAAGAGGGCAGCAACAAATGGCTATCCATTTTGGAGTGTTCAATTTTGACATTTCCAGAATGGGTGGTCATTCCGTTACTACTAAGTCACTATGCTCGTAGTAGTTGTAGAGTAATTATAGTTGTAGTAATTTGAAGTAGTTAGTACCATGGGTCGAGGTGAGCTCCCCATGAAGACTCTGCCCCGATCTGCATTAAAGTTTTCGAGTCATTTTTCTTACTGAATTATTTTCACAAGTTTTGATAATAGAATCTTGATTACGATTTGATATTAAATTTCCTTTCAAACTCAGTTATTATTTATGTTCATTATTGTTAAAGAGTTAGAGTCCAGTTTTTGATTATTATAAATTTGAGATATTAGATTTTTGAAAAAAAAAAGCAGAGGGGTAGAGTGTGATAGAATGAAGTAGTTAGAAGTAGTTAGTTCCACGGGTCGAGGAGAGCTCCCCGTGAAGACTCTGCCCCGGTCTGCATTAAAGTTTTCGAGTCACTTTTCTTATTAAATTATTTTAACAAGTTTTAAGTAAGAGAATTTTGCATTAAAGTTTTCGAGTCATTTTTCTTATTCAATTACGTTCACGTTCAAGTTTTGATAATTGAAGTTTTATTGCAATTTGATATTAAATTCTTTTCAAACTAAGTTATTTTGAGAGTTCCTTTTTAAGAATTGTCACTGCTAGAGTCCAATTTTTGATTATTATAAATTTGAGAGATTGAATTTTTGAAATAAGCAGAGGGGTAGAGTACGATACAGTGTGCAGATAAAAGAAATTTGCACACTTGCCATCCGCGCCGGTCGTTATTTTTTGTCACCTCTGGCTGCACTTTAGCTTCGCGAAATTTATTGATAATTTGAAATAGATTAATCGAAAGTGTCTCAACTGAGACACACTTTTTATTTTCATCCTAAAAACATAGTATTATACAATTTTCTTTTAATTAAATTCACGAATCCGTCTCAAAGAGACCCGCGTTCTTTTTACATTATATCATTTATATATTTCAATTAAATATCCGAAAGAAATGTCACCGGGACATACGCGATTTTTATTTTCTAACGTAAAATCATCGAAAAATGTAAAGCAGCCAAGTGACTCGCGAATTGCATCGTACATCGCCGACTTAGTACGATGCCATTTAAAACGATAATTCAAACAAGCATTTGTTAGAGGGAATATTGCCATGATTACATTTATAAATTGTATTTTTTATTAAAATGTGTTATTTTGTACAATGTCGTAAGACGTTGTGCAAAAATTTTCATTTCGACTACGAGTAACTTTGATCTCCTCAAGATCATTCCGCGTTTACAATTGTTTTTCGATCTCGCGTATTACAGTTCGATCAGTCAACGCGATTATAGAATAGTAAAACATTATTTTTCGCGCGCGTAACGCGAACTCTATTCAAATGAAACTTACATTTCTTTCCGACAAAATTCGTGGAAATTGCGAACAAATAGTGTTGCGAAAAATCATTTAAACTCGCGCGTAACTTTTCCATACTGATCGATGTTAATCTCGCGTGACAAGTCGATGCTTTCCACCCATTTAATAAACTTTTCTTTCAGAGTAGAATTAAATTAAGTAGTTAGTATAAGTTTTTAGTGTTGCGTTAATTTAGAGAATTCGCCATATAGCCACTTGCGAGTTATATGGAGTGAAATATTAAAGTTATTTTCGCGTCGCGTTGTCATTTATCTGCATTCTAATGTTATCACACACATTAGTTTCCTGATTCGCAATGTTCTGAATAATTAGAAAATATGAAATACATTCCCCTGTGGGTGGGGGACAGAATACACCCACGGTATTCCCTGCCTGTCGTACGAGGCGACTAAAAGGGACGTTTTGGCCACTATAGTGTCAAAACGTTAATTTAAGGGGATATCACACGTCAATTCCAATCCGTTTGCCGTCGACCATCGAGAAAACGCGACTTGTTTGTTCGTACCGCGATATTAGATTCATTTTTAACTTTAACTTTCATTTTCAATACTTATCACCTATTTCTACACTCAATTTTTAGTATCAGTTTCTTAGCTTCAGTTTTTTTACTCTCACTTTTTAATTTTAACTTTCACTTGTTCTAGTAGAGTCATTTGTTTTAGTAGAGTCACTTGTTTTAGTAGAGTCACTTGTTTTAGTAGAGTCAATTGTTTTAGTAGAGTCAATTGTTCGTTATTTGTCACGTTCGTCATATCCCTGCGGCAAAACAACACGATAAACGGTGTTGTCGGCCTTGTAAGCCTCACGGCTACTCGGTTAAGCCGCGATCTCGCGATATATTCACGGAGCGTGGCTTTCTGTCGTTCCATGGTTCCGTCGGTACTTTGGGTGGCCTATGGTCGTCTGGAAAGGTGAGCCCGAGTTCGTTCTGGGGACCTGTACACGGGTGGACTGCTATTTGGCGGGGTATGGGACGTATCAGGCTTATCGGTGGCGGCCGGACCGATTAGCCTGATATGGCTTAACCCGTGTACAGTTCGACTGGATGATCTATATCCTCGGATATAGATCATCTTCGATTTGTCCCTGGTTCGGATCTTTCGCGTAGGCCCTTTCCTGTAAATCGACCATACGCTTTATCCCTTCGTATCGATTAACCATGGTTCGGCCGGAAGTCACGGTTCGTGGGTACTTCTCGAGACCGTGGCACGAGCCACCGTGTAAGTGTCTAAATAGTTAAGTCGTCGAGCTATGGTGAACGTTTAGAGTCACCCGCGTTAGTATACATTTACCGAGTTGCTTTTCTCGTTGAGTCGACATTTAGAGTCATTTTTCTTTTTTTTTCTTTTTTTTTGGGTTTATGGTGTTTTGGTGTGTGTGTGTGTGTTTTTTTTTACCGCGAGGAGTTGGCGTGTGATGGTGGTGGGGTTAGTTATAGAAATATTGAAACGTTTCGATATTTATCGTCGTGGTCCCATTGACAGACGTGTCTTTGGTATCACGGCACTTTTAGTTTCGCGTTCGCGTTCGCGTGATATTTTCATTTTCCATCCGAGAATGAAAATTTTGATCTCGTTTCGTTAATGGAGGGAGGATGGGTGCCGTGGATAGGGTGGGTCTCCATAAGTAGCAACCTCCACGTGGTGAGACCTGGATCGATATCATTTGCATCGATCGATAATTAGATTTATTAAGATTTTTTTTTTTGGAAATCCGATGAACGATAGCTGTTTGTATTGAAATGTGTCGCTTCGATGCAAATGGTATCGAGCAAATTGGCTACGAATATTATATGTATGTATATCTCGTGTCTGCTTTTACTACAGTCAGAAAATAGCGAAATTCAACCAGTTTTTCGTTCGGCATTCGCTCAATTTTAGAGATAGCGATCTGAAACTTGTACCATTGTTTTAGTTAGGCAATTCTACGCCAGATCAATATATAATAGTTGTACCTTTCGAAAATTTAATTTTTCGCAAAAATCTGAAGGGGGGTAGGTCAGGATTTTTCGCGATTTTCGTAAATCGCTTGCCATTTCCGTAATTTTTTTAGCTATTAAAACGATCCGGGGCGTTTTGGACGCGGAATCCGAAGCGGAATAAGCCAGTGAAAGAATCATGTTGATATCTAAAGAATTGTGGAAATGGCAAGCGAATTACGAAAATCGCGAAAAATCCTGACCTACCCCCTTCAGATTTTTGCGAAAAATTAAATTTTCGAAAAGTACAACTGTTATATATTGATCTGGCGTAGATTTAGCTTCGCGAAATTTATTGATAATTTGAAATAGATTAATCGAAAGTGTCTCAACTGAGACACACTTTTTATTTTCGTCCTAGAAACATAGTATTATATAATTTTCTTTTAATTAAATTCACGAATCCGTCTCAAAGAGACCCGCGTTCTTTTTACATTATATCATTTATATATTTCAATTAAATATCCGAAAGAAATAACATTTTTCCATTGCTCATCCCAGGTCATATGATTTTGAGCAAAATCTAATCTTGCTCTTTTGTGGTCCTTAGTAAGAGGTGGTTTTTTTGATTCTTTGGTCCACTTCAACCGCTGATCTTTATACAATATTTGCGGCACACGTCGTACAGTCACTGGCAATTGTAGAGCTTCCGTAACTTGTCTAGCACTTTTGTTTTCAGCTTTTAATTCTCTGAAAATGCGTGAATGATCGCGCCGCTGAAGTTTACTATTGCCGCCTGCGTGGTTCTTACCATAATTTTCTCCCAATTTCACGAAATTAAGAATAACATTTACTGATCTATTGATCTTATTCGAGATCTGTCGCAGAGATAATCCGGAATCTCGATACGCTTGTATTTGTATTCGCTCTTCTGTACTTAGAATTTTTCCTCGTGGCATTCTAATAGAAGATAAGCTGTATTGAATTATTTATAAAATAGAGTATTACACTTTAGACTATTAGAGTATTACTTTCCCAATACTTACTTTTTCTAAGCTGTACACGATGTTTCTGTCTTGATTACTGCAAGAGTACTACTATCCTTATACAAATTTCGTACTTACCTTGGCAAATATTATTGTGTTTCTGGTTACCATTACTGAAACTAGAGGGTATGTTTATATTATCGCGTCGTACTATATTCAATGTCATGCTAGTAAGGTCTACGACCAATAGCTACTAGAAATTTACAGAATAAATGAATTTATTCCAGGAAATGATGGTGTCCCTATGCAAATTTCGTCCACTGTAGCCACTTGCGAGTTATATGGAGTGAAATATTAAAGTTATTTTCGCGTCGCGTTGTCATTTATCTGCATTCTAATGTTATCACACACATTAGTTTCCTGATTCGCAATGTTCTGAATAATTAGATAATATGAAATACATTCCCCTGTGGGTGGGGGACAGAATACACCCACGGTATTCCCTGCCTGTCGTACGAGGCGACTAAAAGGGACGTTTTGGCCACTATAGTGTCAAAACGTTAATTTAAGGGGATATCACACGTCAATTCCAATCCGTTTGCCGTCGACCATCGAGAAAACGCGACTTGTTTGTTCGTACCGCGATATTAGATTCATTTTTAATTTCAACTTACATCTTCAATAATTTTCACTTATTTTTACATTCAATTTTTAGTATCAGTTTATTAGCTTCAATTTTTTTTTACTCTCACTTTTTAATTTTAACTTTCACTTGTCCTAGTAGAGTCATTTGTTTTAGTAGAGTCACTTGTTTTAGTAGAGTCACTTGTTTTAGTAGAGTCAATTGTTTTAGTAGAGTCAATTGTTCGTTATTTGTCACGTTCGTCATATCCCTGCGGCAAAACAACACGATAAACGGTGTTGTCGGCCTTGTAAGCCTCACGGCTACTCGGTTAAGCCGCGATCTCGCGATATATTCACGGAGCGTGGCTTTCTGTCGTTCCATGGTTCCGTCGGTACTTTGGGTGGCCTATGGTCGTCTGGAAAGGTGAGCCCGAGTTCGTTCTGGGGACCTGTACACGGGTGGACTGCTATTTGGCGGGGTATGGGACGTATCAGGCTTATCGGTGGCGGCCGGACCGATTAGCCTGATATGGCTTAACCCGTGTACAGTTCGACTGGATGATCTATATCCTCGGATATAGATCATCTTCGATTTGTCCCTGGTTCGGATCTTTCGCGTAGGCCCTTTCCTGTAAATCGACCATACGCTTTATCCCTTCGTATCGATTAACCATGGTTCGGCCGGAAGTCACGGTTCGTGGGTACTTCTCGAGACCGTGGCACGAGCCACCGTGTAAGTGTCTAAATTGTTTTGTCGTCGAGCTATGGTGAACGTTTAGAGTCACCCGCGTTAGTATACATTTACCGAGTTGCTTTTCTCGTTGAGTCGACATTTAGAGTCATTTTTCTTTTTTTTTCTTTTTTTTTGGGTTTATGGTGTTTTGGTGTGTGTGTGTGTGTTTTTTTTTACCGCGAGGAGTTGGCGTGTGATGGTGGTGGGGTTAGTTATAGAAATATTGAAACGTTTCGATATTTATCGTCGTGGTCCCATTGACAGACGTGTCTTTGGTATCACGGCACTTTTAGTTTCGCGTTCGCGTTCGCGTGATATTTTCATTTTCCATCTGAGAATGAAGATTTTGATCTCGTTTCGTTAATGGAGGGAGGATGGGTGCCGTGGATAGGGTGGGTCTCCATAAGTAGCAACCTCCACGTGGTGAGACCTGGATCGATATCGTTTGCATCGATCGATAAAGAGATTTATTAATATTTTTTGGAAATCCGATGACCGATAGCCGCGTTTTATATTGAAATGTGTCGCTTCGATGCAAATGGTATCGAGCAAATTGGCTACAAGTAGTATAGATATTCCTTTTTGTCTTTTTTTACTTTCATTGCTTGATTATCAAGAGATACATTGAGAGAGACATTGTCTCGAGTTTGTCTATATTATAGCATAGACGAGGTATGGAATAGACCTTTTGCAGCCGCATCATTTTCAGTGTCGTCGGTGTTGCGGGCTGTAGAGCCCCTTACCATTTTAGTGTCACTCCCAACGTTACCACTTTGGGTGCGAGTCTAGGATGACCATTGGTTATTAGTAAGAATACGATATAGACGTTATAGTTTATGCGTATTAATAATTGACCTTTGTATCAATAATTCAAATCTTTTCCGATAATGTGAAACATAATACAGTCTACGTCAACAGTTAGCACGTTGGTGAGCTGTTTCTTTTTAATATGATATCAAATGTAACAAAATTTGCATTATTTATAATTCATAAAAGTATGTAAAAAGACGGGTAATGTTATATAAATGTTATAGTGTTTGGTATCATTTTAACCAGAAGAACGTCACGAATATGTTAATAAAACCTTCGTGAATAAAAATACAAAAATGTAATATTTTCATAGGTGCATTAATGTCCAACGCACCGATGTACGGACCTTAACCCAATTCTCATTGTTCCTTCGTCGAGGAGGTGCTGCAAATCCTCTGAAATTTGAACGCGTCGGTAATAATAGGATATGCCCTTCATGTCAAGTACCGATAACAATAGAACATATAATTATAGACTGCAGCAGGTACAATAGATCGAGATCTGATCATAACATTCCAAGTGACCTAAAAAGTGCCTTAACCGACCCTAAGAAACTGAAGAATATAATAAATTTCCTAGCATGCATCAAATTAATAGGTGAAATCTAACATTCGAACACAGTCGCTAATAACCCTAGACGTTGATGCGACTATAAAGAAAAAGAAGAAGAGGAAAAATTGAAACAAGCATTTGTTAGAAGGAATATTGCCATGATTACATTTATAAATTGTATTTTCTATTAAAATCTGTTATTTTGTACAATGTCGTAAGACCTTGTGCAACATTTTCATTACGACTACGAATAACTTTGATCTTTTCAAGATCATTCCGCGTTTAGAATCGTTTTTCAATTTCGCGTATTACAATGCTATCAGTCAACGCGATTATGAAATAGCAAAACAAATGAAACATACATTTCCTTCCGACAAAATTCATGGAAATTGCGAACAAATTAGTGTTGCGAAAAATCATTTAAACTCGCGCGTAACTTTTCCATACTGATCGATGTTAATCTCGCGTGACAAGTCGGTGCTTTCCACCCATTTAATAAACTTTTCTTTCAGAGTAGAATTAAATTAAGTGGTATAAGTTTTTAGTGTTGCGTAGACTTAGAGAATTCGCCATTTAGCCACTTGCGTGTTAAATTGAGTGAAATATTAAAGTTCTTTTCGCGTCGCGTTTTCATTTATCTGTATTCTGTGTTATCTCACACATGATCTTCCTGATTCGCAGTATTCTGAATAATTAGAAAATATGAAATACATTCCCCTGTGGGTGGGGGACAGAATACACCCACGGTATTCCCTGCCTGTCGTACGAGGCGACTAAAAGGGACGTTTTGGCCACTATACTATACTATAGTGGCCAAAACGTTAATTTAAGGGGATATCACGCGTCAATTCCAATCCGTTTGCCGTCGACCATCGAGAAAACGCGACTTGTTTGTTCGTACCGCGATATTAGATTCATTTTTAACTTTAACTTTCATTTTCAATACTTATCATCTATTTTTACACTCAATTTTTAGTATCAGTTTCTTAGCTTCAGTGTTTTTACTCTCACTTTTTAATTTTAACTTTCACTTGTTCTAGTAAAGTCATTTGTTTTAGTAGAGTCACTTGTTCTAGTAGAGTCACTTGTTCTAGTAGAGTCACTTGCTCGTTGTTTGCTACGTTCGTCATATCCCTGCGTCAAAGCAACACGAGAAACGGTGTAGTCGGCCTTGTAGCCTCACGGCTACTCGGTTAAGCCGCGATCTCGCGATATTCACGGACCGCGGCTTTCGGTCCTTCCATACTGTCGGTACGATGGGGGGCCTAAGGTCGTTGGGAAAGGGCCCGAGTCTGCTCTGGGGACCTGTACACGGGTGGACTGCTATTCGGCGGGGTATGGGACGTATCAGGCTTATCGGTGGCGGCCGGACCGATTAGCCTGATATGGCTTAACCCGTGTACAGTTCGTGATCTATGGTTTCGGGTATATTTCACATCGATTCGTCCTTTGGTCCGGATAGGCTCTTATCTTGTAAATCGACCCCACAGTCAATCCCAGAATACCGACAGACCATGGTTCGGCCGGGAGTCCCGGTTCGTGGGTACTTCTCGAGCCCGTGGCACGAGCCACCGTGTAAGTGTGTAAATTGTTTTGGCGTCGAGCTATGGTGAACGTTTAGAGTCACCCGCGTTAGTATACATTTACCGAGTTGCTTTTCTCGTTGAGTCGACATTTAGATTCATTTCCTTTTTTTTTCTTTTTTTTGGGGGTTTATACTTAGCTTCGCGTCGCGTTCGCGTTATATTTTCATTTTCCATCTGAGAATGAAGATTTTGATCCCGTTTCGTTAATGGAGGGAGGATGGGTGCCGTGGATAGGGTGGGTCTCCATTAGTAGCAACCTCCACGTGGTGAGACCTGGATCGATATTATTTGCATCGATCTATAATGAAATTTATCAATATTTTTTTGTAAGTCCAATGACCCATAGTCGTTTATATTGAAATGTATCGCTTCGATGCAAATGGTATCGAGCAAATTGGCTACGAGTAGTATATGTATGTATATCTCGTGTTTGCTTTTGCTACAGTCAGAAAAAACCTAAATTCAACCAGTTTTTTGATTGCCATTTGCTCAATTTTTGAGATAGCGATCTGAAACTTGTACCACTGATTTAGTTAGGAAATTCTACACCAGATCAACCTATAATAGTTGTACTTTTCGAAAATTTCATTTTTCGCCAAAATCTGAAGGGGGTAGGTCAGGATTTTTTGTGATTTTCGTAATGCTCTCGCCATTTCCACAATTTTTTAGATATCAAGATGATTCTTTCACTGATTAATTCGGCTTCGGATTCCGCATCCAAAACGCCCTGGATCATTTTAATAGCTCAAAAATTACGGATATGGCAGGCGATTTACGAAAATCGCAAAAAATCCTGACCTACCCCCTTCAGATTTTTGCGAAAAATGATATTTTCGAAAAGTACAACTATTATAGGTTGATCTGGCGTAGAATTTCCTAACTAAAACAATGGTACCAGTCTCAGGTCGCTACCTCAAAAATTGAGCGAATGCTGAACGAAAAACTGCTTAAATTTGACGATTTTTCGCGATTTTCGTAATTCCTTTGTCACCACTAACGAATCGACAGGTACCACTCGGAACGAACGATACTCTTTTAGTTCAAAAAATTCTGCTCCTTCGTCAAGGAGGCGCTGCAAATCCTCTGAAATTTGAACGCGTCGGTAACTCAGTTTCATGAACGTCGAACCCCGTAAGGTGATAGATCTATCCAATACCTCGTCTGTGCCGTTTATGACACTACTTGCCGACCGGGTTGTCCATGATGGGCAGGGAGCCTCGAATTACCACGGATAGATTGCCGTGGAAATCATTGAGGGGGATCTCACTGTCGAAAAAAATTGATATAGACACGCGGTTTTTGGTGACCACTGGTGACCGTCTCTATCTTCAAACACACATAGTGTTATTGAATAGATTAGTTTCCATTAAACAGAGTAGTAGAATAGTTTAAATAGTCTGCATATAAATCAAGAAAATACTCCTGCATTTTGTTGTATTTTATTATTTATATTTGTAGAAACCTAGCAGCAATGGAATTAATTATATTCTTTTATGTTTCGTTTGTAATGTCATATTAATTTTTAGTTAATCGTGCTCGATTATTTTCAAGCAGATCTTAAAGTCTAAGTAGATTCAGCTCGTTACACGAGTACACGTTTTGCAACTCTAAAAAAAATCCGCGAGCATTTGGAATCTCGCGAATGCGACGAAAAGGAAACTTGAGACTACGAAAGTTCGAACACTGTTAATCTATCTTCGTTCATTAGAAATTTAAATTTCACGCTTCACTTGTATTCTGTTACATAGGATCCAAAACCTGGTTGAGTTTTGTACAAATGAAATTAATTACTGGCGTAATTACCGTGGAAACCTGTGTAAAGAGCAAACTTCCGACAGCTACATTTATTCGCTTTTAAAGCGTATTCACCGTATGTAACTTTCGTGAAATTACGCGTAAAAGAAGGAACAAGGATTTTTTTTTTCTGCATAGCGTTTGTGTAATTTTATAGCAATCTCACTCTATTCTTTTATAAAACACATTGAACCCAAATTGTATTGAATACTTAATAAGACCTCAGGTTATTACTAAGTTATAGAAATAGGTAAAAATTTACTGGATTTTCATTTCAATGTTTACACTACTGATTCCGAATTTTTGCAAATTTCCATACCACAAAGACGCGTGTGTGACTGTTTTAATAGCGGCCAAGACACTGTGAGAAAGTTTTTACCTTATTAGCGTCGTACATACTTGACCCAGAAAACAGCTCACTAACAAGTGGCACTGTTAATCAGCTACAGCCCCTGGTAGATTAGTATTAATAACGTGGAAAGGGATGAATTTCGGTGTAAAACATGTAACACTTAAATATACATATATATATATATATATATATATATATATATTATTTTATATATATATATATATATATATAGATAATATATATATATATATATATATTATATATATATATTTCGATATATAATACTCCATCGGATACAATAATACATTTGGACCTGTATAGAACAAACAAACAGATAATGCAACATCCGCATAACTGTAAGGTATACTAGGAATTAATGTATATAATATACATATATTTTCTCGTGTGTTTCCTGTGTTCCGTGAAGACTTTCGGTTAAATAGGTCTCTTTCTGCGCGAAAGGAAGGTACAGCTCGTTTTTTGTGCATTTGTTGTTGTTGTTGTTGTTGTTGTATTCTTTCATTTTACGAAATTCATTTGTTCTTCGGTTTCATCAGTTACATTTTTTTTGGTAAGCATTTGTATAATTCGCGCACGAGACGGATACAGTAAGAATTCTTTTACCCTGTAAGTTACACGCATAAATATATATATGTTTTAATTGTATACCTCATCGATTACTATTGTTTCGAACGAAATTTTGAGAGAGAAGAGAATTGTGAACGATGCTTATCGTTTCTTTTCTTTTTTTTCCCGAGTGGAATGTATAATACAAAAAGGACAAAAATACGTTAGAAATAACGTAGGCACTTGCTTATTTTAATCTACATCTACTTATAAAGTAAAGACGTTCACGTTCAGCGTGTATTAAAATGCTACAACGTTTTATAAAAGGAAATATTTAGTTTTATTACCGAGACGCGTATTTTTTTCTCGTACATTATTTTTTTTTTAGAAGAAAGTCTGAATTAACATTCTCAGTATGTTAAGTAAATGGTTTCTCACTGCATACGTCTGACATATCGTGCGCAGAGTATTTTTTTTTCACATCGTGGCAGACCTTTCAAAGGCTCTCAAAAGATCTGCGATCTTTCTGTGTAACGACGGCTTTATACAGATTCCCTTAATATTCATTTCATGCAACATTTATTCCAGCGCCATCGCGGTTCGCCGCGAGGAAAGTTTGTCTACAATAAAAAATAACAATTCAATATGGATGGTGATATACAATTTGCTTTCCCCATAACAAACACTGCGGTAGTATTATTGCTATCTTAGGAAAACATATCGCAATTCCGATGCATTAAATTATAGATTATTATTATTATTAGTATTATTATTATTATTAGAGTACATATTTATCTACTTTTCATGAAAATAATTCTTTTCCATCGTTTTTACTAGTTATAAAAATTACCTGAACCGCGAAAGCGCTGTTTTCCTTATCTAACTTGTCAATCAATTTTATTCTCGGTTAATAAGAGCACGTTCTCATTACATATACATGATCGTAAAACCGCATATACAATCGTTAAGGAGTTTTATTACGCGATTAAATCTTGTCCTTTGGTTTTTCTTTTTTTTATAGTCGTACAATCGTGTGTGTAATGTAGAACGCGCGTCACATATTCAATTTATTTTCTTCCTTATTATTGAACACGCATTCTCTCTGAGGCAAGATATTCGTCATTTTGTTTTCTCTTTTGCTGGAGGAACGACGACTTCAGAGCACGATGCACTTGTATGTTTGTAGAAGCAGATATTATTTTTCATGCATTTATCTGCATTACACGTACTTTCCGCATTTTCAATGCGAAGGGTAGGCCTGTCTAATTTATTTATATAAATAACTATTGCTAATATGTTTCCGTGATCGATCAGTAACAGATAACAGTCATTGATTTTGGCTTTACACTTTTTACACTTTACACTTGTCGTATTGTTGCGATCTTTGATATTCATTATAATAATTTTTCGTTCGGAATTGTGCGTGATTGTAGAAATAAATTCTTCTATCTTTATGGAAACTTTTGATAAATTGTTAATTATTAGTCACGAAACCTGAAATAATTACCGTTCTACGAAGCTCGTAATAATTTATTAATTGTTAGTTAAAAACATAAAATAATTACGGTTCTACGAAGATCCGTTTCAGTTTCGTAATCTGTTACATATTATATTATTATAAATGAAATAAAATCCGCGCTGAGTATGTTCGAACCTGTGTTATCAAGCGTGACCGTGACATACCTGCGTTTACACGGTGTGACTTTGTCAAGTACATCGAGACCCATCAGTCTCCGATAAGCCGTTGTAGTGTCAAGACGTGTTCCAAACAAGTTCCCACTGCTCTCCTAGGTATTAGATACCTTTGGAATTGTATTCCTTTGCCTATTACATTAATATTTTATATTATATCATACTGTTCACGCGTCTTCTGCGTACATTCTATACGTATACAATGCTACTCAAGTAGACATACTATATTATCATCTTTGGTATGATTTCTAATGAAATAATACTGAAATAAAAGAGAATATTTGAAACTTGAAATTTATTTAATTTATTTTAATCGTATTTCTATATGTGATTTCCGTAATTTTCGTAATATTCTCGGCATTTTCACAATTTTTGAGATATTGACCTGATTCTTTCACCGTTTTATTCGGCTGCGGATTACGCGTCCAAAACGCCCAGGATTATTTTAATAGCACAAAAATTACGGAACTATATGCACATTATCCACACCTAGTAACGTACGATTATAATTTTGGAAATAAAATTAGTTAGCATGGTTCTTTTAATAATATTCCACAAGCATTTGCGTACGATGTTCGGAAAAATTTTCTTCATTTTGATTAATTTCCTACCGTAACTTCCAACTACAGTTCTTAAATTCATTCGGTAAACTCTTATTCAAACGTGCGCGTGATTACAGGAATAATTTCTTCTTTCTTTGTGAAAAATCTCGAAAATTGTTTAATTGTTAACTACAAATAAGAGATAATTACGGTTCTATTCGGGAAAAGTCTTCTATATTTTTAATACTCTCTAACCGCAATTTGTAATTTGATCTTTGATATTCATTCTAATAATTTTTCGTTCGGAATTGTGCGTGATTGTAGAAATAAATTCTTCTATCTTTATGGAAACTTTTGATAAATTGTTAATTATTAGTCACGAAACCTGAAATAATTACCGTTCTACGAAGCTCGTAATAATTTATTAATTGTTAGTTAAAAACATAAAATAATTACGGTTCTACGAAGATCCGTTTCAGTTTCGTAATCTGTTACATATTATATTATTATAAATGAAATAAAATCCGCGCTGAGTATGTTCGAACCTGTGTTATCAAGCGTGACCGTGACATACCTGCGTTTACACGGTGTGACTTTGTCAAGTACATCGAGACCCATCAGTCTCCGATAAGCCGTTGTAGTGTCAAGACGTGTTCCAAACAAGTTCCCACTGTTCTCCTAGGTATTAGATACCTTTGGAATTGTATTCCTTTGCCTATTACATTAATATTTTATATTATATCATACTGTTCACGCGTCTTCTGCATACATTCTATACGTATACAATGCTACTCAAGTAGATATACTATATTATCATCTTTGGTATGATTTCTAATGAAATAATACTGAAATAAAAGAGAATATTTGAAATTTGAAATTTATTTAATTTATTCTAATCTTATTTCTTTTTCTGATTTCAGATCCAAATACGCGAGGAGAATTCCAGTTCGTATGGGAAACTCTTGTAGCAATGATGGCCTTCCAACAAAGACTATGAGTATCACAACGGGGAGAACTACTTGTTACCGTAAATCACATCGGTCAGAGCTATAGTTCGCGTTTTCATTACAACGGGAATTTGTATTTTTCGTGAGTTATTATAAATATTTTCCTTGCAAAGCGTTTGAGAATATTTCTGCAAAACGCGGCGTGAGATTAATCATTGTAAATTCATCATTACAAAGTAAATTTCAATCTATATAAAAGTAGAAAAATGGCAATATTCCTAATAACAATGCTTGGTAATTAAACAAAAATCGGAGATTCTACGCGATATATTGTGTATACATACGTGTCGCCCCTGCATTTTATTTTCAGCTTTTTGTGGCCGCGCGCAATGCGGTCTTAGAGTCCCTTGCACCGAGAAAATGTATTCCGCGAAATAGAGTCAGTGTTGTTGCGATATTATTAAATTATTCTTGCTCGATATCCGCGTACTTAAAACCGCCGCATGAATTTAAATGGACTGCCATTCGGTCGCGAAATTCCTACATTTTTGCAATCGCGAGAGTAGAGTCAGTTTGTTCGCCGCAAATGGTTAACCTCGGTCGGGAATGTAGTCTTTTTTTTTTTATTTTTATTTTCTGAATTATTCGCCGCGAAGTGTTAGAGGTACGCAGCAGCTGCGGAGAGGACCTCCATCGGGCGTCGTCGCATCCCGCAGCAGGTAATTATCATTAAAATTGTATTCTTCTTTCAATTTCTCAAACTAAAACTATAAAATGAAAAGACCGAGAATGACAATCAGTTGTACTATAAAGAATCTCTTTCTTGTTATGTTGCAGATATACCGGTCGCGATGTGTTAGAGGTACGCAGCAGCTGCGGAGAGGTCCTCCATCGGGCGTCGTCCCATCGAGCAGCAGGTAATTATCATTAAAATCGTACATATTTTTCTTTGAATTTCTTAAAATAAATTTGGTTAAATCCAAATCGAATTAAAACTTAAAATGAAAAGACCGAGAATGAAATACAGTTGTACTATAAAGAATCTCTTCTTGTTATGTTGCAGATGTACCGGTCGTAGTATCATCTCTAAAATGGAAGGCGCAGAAGAAATCTACGACCGGTGAGTCAAAAAATTTATGGTTCCTCCGATCACTCAATCATGTCGTAGGACGTAAAGGTCCGAAGCGGCACGAGTGTATTGGTTGTATTTTATTTGAGTTTGCGAGCATAGTGACCGCGAGTGTAAAGTATTTTATACTTGACACTCGTGGGTAGTAACACCCAATTTTTACATGTGAATATTTAATTAGCTCAGGCAGGGGTCTTCTTGTGGCTTAGTTTCACGCGTTTTGTTTGTCGTAATTAAATTAGAAGTTTGCTACCGTCGAACTTCATTTCATTACATTCGCGACCGCGAAAATTAGTTCCGCATAATCGAGATGTATTTTAAAGCAAACGCGAGAAGAGTATATTTAATTTTTTCGAGCTTCAAATCGAGTCATACGTAGTTCATAGGAATTAAATTCAGTTTGAATTTTGATACTTTTCATAATTAGATTTTCAATAACTTTGAATATTCTATCAATCTTAATTGATGTCTTTTAAATGCCCAAGAAGACCAATTCGCGAATGGTCGATTCTGGTTTCAAAGTATTATTTTGAACACATTTGCCACTGTTTCGAATACCTACTTTGAATAAGGAATCAACCAAGGGTTTCAATTCAAGCTTTCATATATATTTTTCCAATATTTTAATTTTCAAAAGTTTTCAATATATACCTATATATATTTAAAGTTTTTACATTTTTCGTTACATAAATTTAACATTTTTCCTATTTTCAAATCAAAGTTTTATTCGAGTCATTTGATAAAGTAAATTTTCAAGTAATTTTTATAAAGAGAATTAAACGAACGATTAGCCCGTTAGAAGATCTAGTTTGATAATCATATTCTAGCTCAGGATTTTCAGCACACATCAAGACTTAGTTTATAATTGCCACGTTCATGTCTTTATTTTGCTTGAACTCATTCGTGTGCCCAGGTGCTACACGAATGGGTGATGGCCGTGAACGTGGTTTATAGTTTTAATTATTATAAACATGTGGCGGCTCACAAGCGTTAGCGTTTGTGCACGACGTACGGTCCACACGTGTGAGTGTGTGTGTGTGTGTGTGTGTGATATATTTATTAAATATTTCGTGGACTGTGCGTCGGTTTAGAACAATCGTTTTTATTGCAAATTCGCGATTAAATTCAACTTGAATATTTTTACGATTTTACATTTTCAATTTAAGTTCGATTATATTTCGAACTTCAGATTATTAAATTCATTTTCTTTTTAATTAGAGTCAAAATGCAAAAGCATTATCATTGAACATAATAATTTTTCCATCTAAGAATTAAATACAAGTCTTTCATTTTTATATTTTACAAATATTAGTTTTCATTAAATTCATTTCAATAAATTCTAAATAAATCGCAATAATCGCTGGCCTTGTGAGTCGATTTCAGCAAACAAGGTACGTACCTGAATGTATGTGTGGGGTTTTGAGTCGGTGTTGGAGACGTCCCGGGACGTCTCCCGTAGGGGGAAACACCGACTTTGATTGAGAATCGTGGAGAGAGTGTGTTGGTGTGCGAGAGATTTTTGCCATTTTTTAAATATAGGTAATAGGTAGGCAGGTAATTTATTCTCTGGAATGTGTGTGCTTTAATTTTAAGTAGGAAGGGCAGGGCAGGTACCACTGTTTCGACTGTAGGCAACCAGTGGTATCCTGTACCTGAAAGTCAGGCTAATAATCTTTTCTTTTTTAATAATAAGTAAATTCTGCTTGAACATTCGTCCTTAGCGGCTAACCGTTTGCACGGACTGCAGTTGTCATTCTTCTGAGAATAAGCTGTTAACTTGTCCACACGTGTTAGCCGCATTCTCTTGTCTGGTTAGGCGCGTGTTAGGGTTATACCATATTATGGTTCCGAATGTTCTTGCAGAATACAGGTTGGGCTCCGGCCTGAAGCAAGAAGAGGCTTTACGCCGAAGAGGCCCGACAAACTGTCTAGAAGAGGGCAGCAACAAATGGCTATCCATTTTGGAGTGTTCAATTTTGACATTTCCAGAATGGGTGGTCATTCCGTTACTACTAAGTCACTATGCTCGTAGTAGTTGTAGAGTAATTATAGTTGTAGTAATTTGAAGTAGTTAGTACCATGGGTCGAGGTGAGCTCCCCATGAAGACTCTGCCCCGATCTGCATTAAAGTTTTCGAGTCATTTTTCTTACTGAATTATTTTCACAAGTTTTGATAATAGAATCTTGATTACGATTTGATATTAAATTTCCTTTCAAACTCAGTTATTATTTATGTTCATTATTGTTAAAGAGTTAGAGTCCAGTTTTTGATTATTATAAATTTGAGATATTAGATTTTTGAAAAAAAAAAGCAGAGGGGTAGAGTGTGATAGAATGAAGTAGTTAGAAGTAGTTAGTTCCACGGGTCGAGGAGAGCTCCCCGTGAAGACTCTGCCCCGGTCTGCATTAAAGTTTTCGAGTCACTTTTCTTATTAAATTATTTTAACAAGTTTTAAGTAAGAGAATTTTGCATTAAAGTTTTCGAGTCATTTTTCTTATTCAATTACGTTCACGTTCAAGTTTTGATAATTGAAGTTTTATTGCAATTTGATATTAAATTCTTTTCAAACTAAGTTATTTTGAGAGTTCCTTTTTAAGAATTGTCACTGCTAGAGTCCAATTTTTGATTATTATAAATTTGAGAGATTGAATTTTTGAAATAAGCAGAGGGGTAGAGTACGATACAGTGTGCAGATAAAAGAAATTTGCACACTTGCCATCCGCGCCGGTCGTTATTTTTTGTCACCTCTGGCTGCACTTTAGCTTCGCGAAATTTATTGATAATTTGAAATAGATTAATCGAAAGTGTCTCAACTGAGACACACTTTTTATTTTCATCCTAAAAACATAGTATTATACAATTTTCTTTTAATTAAATTCACGAATCCGTCTCAAAGAGACCCGCGTTCTTTTTACATTATATCATTTATATATTTCAATTAAATATCCGAAAGAAATGTCACCGGGACATACGCGATTTTTATTTTCTAACGTAAAATCATCGAAAAATGTAAAGCAGCCAAGTGACTCGCGAATTGCATCGTACATCGCCGACTTAGTACGATGCCATTTAAAACGATAATTCAAACAAGCATTTGTTAGAGGGAATATTGCCATGATTACATTTATAAATTGTATTTTTTATTAAAATGTGTTATTTTGTACAATGTCGTAAGACGTTGTGCAAAAATTTTCATTTCGACTACGAGTAACTTTGATCTCCTCAAGATCATTCCGCGTTTACAATTGTTTTTCGATCTCGCGTATTACAGTTCGATCAGTCAACGCGATTATAGAATAGTAAAACATTATTTTTCGCGCGCGTAACGCGAACTCTATTCAAATGAAACTTACATTTCTTTCCGACAAAATTCGTGGAAATTGCGAACAAATAGTGTTGCGAAAAATCATTTAAACTCGCGCGTAACTTTTCCATACTGATCGATGTTAATCTCGCGTGACAAGTCGATGCTTTCCACCCATTTAATAAACTTTTCTTTCAGAGTAGAATTAAATTAAGTAGTTAGTATAAGTTTTTAGTGTTGCGTTAATTTAGAGAATTCGCCATATAGCCACTTGCGAGTTATATGGAGTGAAATATTAAAGTTATTTTCGCGTCGCGTTGTCATTTATCTGCATTCTAATGTTATCACACACATTAGTTTCCTGATTCGCAATGTTCTGAATAATTAGAAAATATGAAATACATTCCCCTGTGGGTGGGGGACAGAATACACCCACGGTATTCCCTGCCTGTCGTACGAGGCGACTAAAAGGGACGTTTTGGCCACTATAGTGTCAAAACGTTAATTTAAGGGGATATCACACGTCAATTCCAATCCGTTTGCCGTCGACCATCGAGAAAACGCGACTTGTTTGTTCGTACCGCGATATTAGATTCATTTTTAACTTTAACTTTCATTTTCAATACTTATCACCTATTTCTACACTCAATTTTTAGTATCAGTTTCTTAGCTTCAGTTTTTTTACTCTCACTTTTTAATTTTAACTTTCACTTGTTCTAGTAGAGTCATTTGTTTTAGTAGAGTCACTTGTTTTAGTAGAGTCACTTGTTTTAGTAGAGTCAATTGTTTTAGTAGAGTCAATTGTTCGTTATTTGTCACGTTCGTCATATCCCTGCGGCAAAACAACACGATAAACGGTGTTGTCGGCCTTGTAAGCCTCACGGCTACTCGGTTAAGCCGCGATCTCGCGATATATTCACGGAGCGTGGCTTTCTGTCGTTCCATGGTTCCGTCGGTACTTTGGGTGGCCTATGGTCGTCTGGAAAGGTGAGCCCGAGTTCGTTCTGGGGACCTGTACACGGGTGGACTGCTATTTGGCGGGGTATGGGACGTATCAGGCTTATCGGTGGCGGCCGGACCGATTAGCCTGATATGGCTTAACCCGTGTACAGTTCGACTGGATGATCTATATCCTCGGATATAGATCATCTTCGATTTGTCCCTGGTTCGGATCTTTCGCGTAGGCCCTTTCCTGTAAATCGACCATACGCTTTATCCCTTCGTATCGATTAACCATGGTTCGGCCGGAAGTCACGGTTCGTGGGTACTTCTCGAGACCGTGGCACGAGCCACCGTGTAAGTGTCTAAATTGTTATGTCGTCGAGCTATGGTGAACGTTTAGAGTCACCCGCGTTAGTATACATTTACCGAGTTGCTTTTCTCGTTGAGTCGACATTTAGAGTCATTTTTCTTTTTTTTTCTTTTTTTTTGGGTTTATGGTGTTTTGGTGTGTGTGTGTGTGTTTTTTTTTACCGCGAGGAGTTGGCGTGTGATGGTGGTGGGGTTAGTTATAGAAATATTGAAACGTTTCGATATTTATCGTCGTGGTCCCATTGACAGACGTGTCTTTGGTATCACGGCACTTTTAGTTTCGCGTTCGCGTTCGCGTGATATTTTCATTTTCCATCCGAGAATGAAAATTTTGATCTCGTTTCGTTAATGGAGGGAGGATGGGTGCCGTGGATAGGGTGGGTCTCCATAAGTAGCAACCTCCACGTGGTGAGACCTGGATCGATATCATTTGCATCGATCGATAATTAGATTTATTAAGATTTTTTTTTTTGGAAATCCGATGAACGATAGCTGTTTGTATTGAAATGTGTCGCTTCGATGCAAATGGTATCGAGCAAATTGGCTACGAATATTATATGTATGTATATCTCGTGTCTGCTTTTACTACAGTCAGAAAATAGCGAAATTCAACCAGTTTTTCGTTCGGCATTCGCTCAATTTTAGAGATAGCGATCTGAAACTTGTACCATTGTTTTAGTTAGGCAATTCTACGCCAGATCAATATATAATAGTTGTACCTTTCGAAAATTTCATTTTTCGCAAAAATCTGAAGGGGGTAGGTCAGGATTTTTCGCGATTTTCGTAAATCGCTTGCCATTTCCGTAATTTTTTAGCTATTAAAACGATCCGGGGCGTTTTGGACGCGGAATCCGAAGCGGAATAAGCCAGTGAAAGAATCATGTTGATATCTAAAGAATTGTGGAAATGGCAAGCGAATTACGAAAATCGCGAAAAATCCTGACCTACCCCCTTCAGATTTTTGCGAAAAATTAAATTTTCGAAAAGTACAACTGTTATATATTGATCTGGCGTAGATTTAGCTTCGCGAAATTTATTGATAATTTGAAATAGATTAATCGAAAGTGTCTCAACTGAGACACACTTTTTATTTTCGTCCTAGAAACATAGTATTATATAATTTTCTTTTAATTAAATTCACGAATCCGTCTCAAAGAGACCCGCGTTCTTTTTACATTATATCATTTATATATTTCAATTAAATATCCGAAAGAAATAACATTTTTCCATTGCTCATCCCAGGTCATATGATTTTGAGCAAAATCTAATCTTGCTCTTTTGTGGTCCTTAGTAAGAGGTGGTTTTTTTGATTCTTTGGTCCACTTCAACCGCTGATCTTTATACAATATTTGCGGCACACGTCGTACAGTCACTGGCAATTGTAGAGCTTCCGTAACTTGTCTAGCACTTTTGTTTTCAGCTTTTAATTCTCTGAAAATGCGTGAATGATCGCGCCGCTGAAGTTTACTGTTGCCGCCTGCGTGGTTCTTACCATAATTTTCTCCCAATTTCACGAAATTAAGAATAACATTTACTGATCTATTGATCTTATTCGAGATCTGTCGCAGAGATAATCCGGAATCTCGATACGCTTGTATTTGTATTCGCTCTTCTGTACTTAGAATTTTTCCTCGTGGCATTCTAATAGAAGATAAGCTGTATTGAATTATTTATAAAATAGAGTATTACACTTTAGACTATTAGAGTATTACTTTCCCAATACTTACTTTTTCTAAGCTGTACACGATGTTTCTGTCTTGATTACTGCAAGAGTACTACTATCCTTATACAAATTTCGTACTTACCTTGGCAAATATTATTGTGTTTCTGGTTACCATTACTGAAACTAGAGGGTATGTTTATATTATCGCGTCGTACTATATTCAATGTCATGCTAGTAAGGTCTACGACCAATAGCTACTAGAAATTTACAGAATAAATGAATTTATTCCAGGAAATGATGGTGTCCCTATGCAAATTTCGTCCACTGTAGCCACTTGCGAGTTATATGGAGTGAAATATTAAAGTTATTTTCGCGTCGCGTTGTCATTTATCTGCATTCTAATGTTATCACACACATTAGTTTCCTGATTCGCAATGTTCTGAATAATTAGATAATATGAAATACATTCCCCTGTGGGTGGGGGACAGAATACACCCACGGTATTCCCTGCCTGTCGTACGAGGCGACTAAAAGGGACGTTTTGGCCACTATAGTGTCAAAACGTTAATTTAAGGGGATATCACACGTCAATTCCAATCCGTTTGCCGTCGACCATCGAGAAAACGCGACTTGTTTGTTCGTACCGCGATATTAGATTCATTTTTAATTTCAACTTACATCTTCAATAATTTTCACTTATTTTTACATTCAATTTTTAGTATCAGTTTATTAGCTTCAATTTTTTTTTACTCTCACTTTTTAATTTTAACTTTCACTTGTCCTAGTAGAGTCATTTGTTTTAGTAGAGTCACTTGTTTTAGTAGAGTCACTTGTTTTAGTAGAGTCAATTGTTTTAGTAGAGTCAATTGTTCGTTATTTGTCACGTTCGTCATATCCCTGCGGCAAAACAACACGATAAACGGTGTTGTCGGCCTTGTAAGCCTCACGGCTACTCGGTTAAGCCGCGATCTCGCGATATATTCACGGAGCGTGGCTTTCTGTCGTTCCATGGTTCCGTCGGTACTTTGGGTGGCCTATGGTCGTCTGGAAAGGTGAGCCCGAGTTCGTTCTGGGGACCTGTACACGGGTGGACTGCTATTTGGCGGGGTATGGGACGTATCAGGCTTATCGGTGGCGGCCGGACCGATTAGCCTGATATGGCTTAACCCGTGTACAGTTCGACTGGATGATCTATATCCTCGGATATAGATCATCTTCGATTTGTCCCTGGTTCGGATCTTTCGCGTAGGCCCTTTCCTGTAAATCGACCATACGCTTTATCCCTTCGTATCGATTAACCATGGTTCGGCCGGAAGTCACGGTTCGTGGGTACTTCTCGAGACCGTGGCACGAGCCACCGTGTAAGTGTCTAAATTGTTTTGTCGTCGAGCTATGGTGAACGTTTAGAGTCACCCGCGTTAGTATACATTTACCGAGTTGCTTTTCTCGTTGAGTCGACATTTAGAGTCATTTTTCTTTTTTTTTCTTTTTTTTTGGGTTTATGGTGTTTTGGTGTGTGTGTGTGTGTTTTTTTTTACCGCGAGGAGTTGGCGTGTGATGGTGGTGGGGTTAGTTATAGAAATATTGAAACGTTTCGATATTTATCGTCGTGGTCCCATTGACAGACGTGTCTTTGGTATCACGGCACTTTTAGTTTCGCGTTCGCGTTCGCGTGATATTTTCATTTTCCATCTGAGAATGAAGATTTTGATCTCGTTTCGTTAATGGAGGGAGGATGGGTGCCGTGGATAGGGTGGGTCTCCATAAGTAGCAACCTCCACGTGGTGAGACCTGGATCGATATCGTTTGCATCGATCGATAAAGAGATTTATTAATATTTTTTGGAAATCCGATGACCGATAGCCGCGTTTTATATTGAAATGTGTCGCTTCGATGCAAATGGTATCGAGCAAATTGGCTACAAGTAGTATAGATATTCCTTTTTGTCTTTTTTTACTTTCATTGCTTGATTATCAAGAGATACATTGAGAGAGACATTGTCTCGAGTTTGTCTATATTATAGCATAGACGAGGTATGGAATAGACCTTTTGCAGCCGCATCATTTTCAGTGTCGTCGGTGTTGCGGGCTGTAGAGCCCCTTACCATTTTAGTGTCACTCCCAACGTTACCACTTTGGGTGCGAGTCTAGGATGACCATTGGTTATTAGTAAGAATACGATATAGACGTTATAGTTTATGCGTATTAATAATTGACCTTTGTATCAATAATTCAAATCTTTTCCGATAATGTGAAACATAATACAGTCTACGTCAACAGTTAGCACGTTGGTGAGCTGTTTCTTTTTAATATGATATCAAATGTAACAAAATTTGCATTATTTATAATTCATAAAAGTATGTAAAAAGACGGGTAATGTTATATAAATGTTATAGTGTTTGGTATCATTTTAACCAGAAGAACGTCACGAATATGTTAATAAAACCTTCGTGAATAAAAATACAAAAATGTAATATTTTCATAGGTGCATTAATGTCCAACGCACCGATGTACGGACCTTAACCCAATTCTCATTGTTCCTTCGTCGAGGAGGTGCTGCAAATCCTCTGAAATTTGAACGCGTCGGTAATAATAGGATATGCCCTTCATGTCAAGTACCGATAACAATAGAACATATAATTATAGACTGCAGCAGGTACAATAGATCGAGATCTGATCATAACATTCCAAGTGACCTAAAAAGTGCCTTAACCGACCCTAAGAAACTGAAGAATATAATAAATTTCCTAGCATGCATCAAATTAATAGGTGAAATCTAACATTCGAACACAGTCGCTAATAACCCTAGACGTTGATGCGACTATAAAGAAAAAGAAGAAGAGGAAAAATTGAAACAAGCATTTGTTAGAAGGAATATTGCCATGATTACATTTATAAATTGTATTTTCTATTAAAATCTGTTATTTTGTACAATGTCGTAAGACCTTGTGCAACATTTTCATTACGACTACGAATAACTTTGATCTTTTCAAGATCATTCCGCGTTTAGAATCGTTTTTCAATTTCGCGTATTACAATGCTATCAGTCAACGCGATTATGAAATAGCAAAACAAATGAAACATACATTTCCTTCCGACAAAATTCATGGAAATTGCGAACAAATTAGTGTTGCGAAAAATCATTTAAACTCGCGCGTAACTTTTCCATACTGATCGATGTTAATCTCGCGTGACAAGTCGGTGCTTTCCACCCATTTAATAAACTTTTCTTTCAGAGTAGAATTAAATTAAGTGGTATAAGTTTTTAGTGTTGCGTAGACTTAGAGAATTCGCCATTTAGCCACTTGCGTGTTAAATTGAGTGAAATATTAAAGTTCTTTTCGC
Organism: Mimumesa dahlbomi; assembly: GCA_917499265.3. Taxonomy (NCBI): domain Eukaryota; kingdom Metazoa; phylum Arthropoda; class Insecta; order Hymenoptera; family Crabronidae; genus Mimumesa; species Mimumesa dahlbomi. The sequence continues at coordinate 6,610,083 of OU824124.1, forward strand.
GTCGCGTTTTCATTTATCTGTATTCTGTGTTATCTCACACATGATCTTCCTGATTCGCAGTATTCTGAATAATTAGAAAATATGAAATACATTCCCCTGTGGGTGGGGGACAGAATACACCCACGGTATTCCCTGCCTGTCGTACGAGGCGACTAAAAGGGACGTTTTGGCCACTATACTATACTATAGTGGCCAAAACGTTAATTTAAGGGGATATCACGCGTCAATTCCAATCCGTTTGCCGTCGACCATCGAGAAAACGCGACTTGTTTGTTCGTACCGCGATATTAGATTCATTTTTAACTTTAACTTTCATTTTCAATACTTATCATCTATTTTTACACTCAATTTTTAGTATCAGTTTCTTAGCTTCAGTGTTTTTACTCTCACTTTTTAATTTTAACTTTCACTTGTTCTAGTAAAGTCATTTGTTTTAGTAGAGTCACTTGTTCTAGTAGAGTCACTTGTTCTAGTAGAGTCACTTGCTCGTTGTTTGCTACGTTCGTCATATCCCTGCGTCAAAGCAACACGAGAAACGGTGTAGTCGGCCTTGTAGCCTCACGGCTACTCGGTTAAGCCGCGATCTCGCGATATTCACGGACCGCGGCTTTCGGTCCTTCCATACTGTCGGTACGATGGGGGGCCTAAGGTCGTTGGGAAAGGGCCCGAGTCTGCTCTGGGGACCTGTACACGGGTGGACTGCTATTCGGCGGGGTATGGGACGTATCAGGCTTATCGGTGGCGGCCGGACCGATTAGCCTGATATGGCTTAACCCGTGTACAGTTCGTGATCTATGGTTTCGGGTATATTTCACATCGATTCGTCCTTTGGTCCGGATAGGCTCTTATCTTGTAAATCGACCCCACAGTCAATCCCAGAATACCGACAGACCATGGTTCGGCCGGGAGTCCCGGTTCGTGGGTACTTCTCGAGCCCGTGGCACGAGCCACCGTGTAAGTGTGTAAATTGTTTTGGCGTCGAGCTATGGTGAACGTTTAGAGTCACCCGCGTTAGTATACATTTACCGAGTTGCTTTTCTCGTTGAGTCGACATTTAGATTCATTTCCTTTTTTTTTCTTTTTTTTGGGGGTTTATACTTAGCTTCGCGTCGCGTTCGCGTTATATTTTCATTTTCCATCTGAGAATGAAGATTTTGATCCCGTTTCGTTAATGGAGGGAGGATGGGTGCCGTGGATAGGGTGGGTCTCCATTAGTAGCAACCTCCACGTGGTGAGACCTGGATCGATATTATTTGCATCGATCTATAATGAAATTTATCAATATTTTTTTGTAAGTCCAATGACCCATAGTCGTTTATATTGAAATGTATCGCTTCGATGCAAATGGTATCGAGCAAATTGGCTACGAGTAGTATATGTATGTATATCTCGTGTTTGCTTTTGCTACAGTCAGAAAAAACCTAAATTCAACCAGTTTTTTGATTGCCATTTGCTCAATTTTTGAGATAGCGATCTGAAACTTGTACCACTGATTTAGTTAGGAAATTCTACACCAGATCAACCTATAATAGTTGTACTTTTCGAAAATTTCATTTTTCGCCAAAATCTGAAGGGGGTAGGTCAGGATTTTTTGTGATTTTCGTAATGCTCTCGCCATTTCCACAATTTTTTAGATATCAAGATGATTCTTTCACTGATTAATTCGGCTTCGGATTCCGCATCCAAAACGCCCTGGATCATTTTAATAGCTCAAAAATTACGGATATGGCAGGCGATTTACGAAAATCGCAAAAAATCCTGACCTACCCCCTTCAGATTTTTGCGAAAAATTATATTTTCGAAAAGTACAACTATTATAGGTTGATCTGGCGTAGAATTTCCTAACTAAAACAATGGTACCAGTCTCAGGTCGCTACCTCAAAAATTGAGCGAATGCTGAACGAAAAACTGCTTAAATTTGACGATTTTTCGCGATTTTCGTAATTCCTTTGTCACCACTAACGAATCGACAGGTACCACTCGGAACGAACGATACTCTTTTAGTTCAAAAAATTCTGCTCCTTCGTCAAGGAGGCGCTGCAAATCCTCTGAAATTTGAACGCGTCGGTAACTCAGTTTCATGAACGTCGAACCCCGTAAGGTGATAGATCTATCCAATACCTCGTCTGTGCCGTTTATGACACTACTTGCCGACCGGGTTGTCCATGATGGGCAGGGAGCCTCGAATTACCACGGATAGATTGCCGTGGAAATCATTGAGGGGGATCTCACTGTCGAAAAAAATTGATATAGACACGCGGTTTTTGGTGACCACTGGTGACCGTCTCTATCTTCAAACACACATAGTGTTATTGAATAGATTAGTTTCCATTAAACAGAGTAGTAGAATAGTTTAAATAGTCTGCATATAAATCAAGAAAATACTCCTGCATTTTGTTGTATTTTATTATTTATATTTGTAGAAACCTAGCAGCAATGGAATTAATTATATTCTTTTATGTTTCGTTTGTAATGTCATATTAATTTTTAGTTAATCGTGCTCGATTATTTTCAAGCAGATCTTAAAGTCTAAGTAGATTCAGCTCGTTACACGAGTACACGTTTTGCAACTCTAAAAAAAATCCGCGAGCATTTGGAATCTCGCGAATGCGACGAAAAGGAAACTTGAGACTACGAAAGTTCGAACACTGTTAATCTATCTTCGTTCATTAGAAATTTAAATTTCACGCTTCACTTGTATTCTGTTACATAGGATCCAAAACCTGGTTGAGTTTTGTACAAATGAAATTAATTACTGGCGTAATTACCGTGGAAACCTGTGTAAAGAGCAAACTTCCGACAGCTACATTTATTCGCTTTTAAAGCGTATTCACCGTATGTAACTTTCGTGAAATTACGCGTAAAAGAAGGAACAAGGATTTTTTTTTTCTGCATAGCGTTTGTGTAATTTTATAGCAATCTCACTCTATTCTTTTATAAAACACATTGAACCCAAATTGTATTGAATACTTAATAAGACCTCAGGTTATTACTAAGTTATAGAAATAGGTAAAAATTTACTGGATTTTCATTTCAATGTTTACACTACTGATTCCGAATTTTTGCAAATTTCCATACCACAAAGACGCGTGTGTGACTGTTTTAATAGCGGCCAAGACACTGTGAGAAAGTTTTTACCTTATTAGCGTCGTACATACTTGACCCAGAAAACAGCTCACTAACAAGTGGCACTGTTAATCAGCTACAGCCCCTGGTAGATTAGTATTAATAACGTGGAAAGGGATGAATTTCGGTGTAAAACATGTAACACTTAAATATACATATATATATATATATATATATATATATATATTATTTTATATATATATATATATATATATAGATAATATATATATATATATATATATTATATATATATATTTCGATATATAATACTCCATCGGATACAATAATACATTTGGACCTGTATAGAACAAACAAACAGATAATGCAACATCCGCATAACTGTAAGGTATACTAGGAATTAATGTATATAATATACATATATTTTCTCGTGTGTTTCCTGTGTTCCGTGAAGACTTTCGGTTAAATAGGTCTCTTTCTGCGCGAAAGGAAGGTACAGCTCGTTTTTTGTGCATTTGTTGTTGTTGTTGTTGTTGTTGTATTCTTTCATTTTACGAAATTCATTTGTTCTTCGGTTTCATCAGTTACATTTTTTTTGGTAAGCATTTGTATAATTCGCGCACGAGACGGATACAGTAAGAATTCTTTTACCCTGTAAGTTACACGCATAAATATATATATGTTTTAATTGTATACCTCATCGATTACTATTGTTTCGAACGAAATTTTGAGAGAGAAGAGAATTGTGAACGATGCTTATCGTTTCTTTTCTTTTTTTTCCCGAGTGGAATGTATAATACAAAAAGGACAAAAATACGTTAGAAATAACGTAGGCACTTGCTTATTTTAATCTACATCTACTTATAAAGTAAAGACGTTCACGTTCAGCGTGTATTAAAATGCTACAACGTTTTATAAAAGGAAATATTTAGTTTTATTACCGAGACGCGTATTTTTTTCTCGTACATTATTTTTTTTTTAGAAGAAAGTCTGAATTAACATTCTCAGTATGTTAAGTAAATGGTTTCTCACTGCATACGTCTGACATATCGTGCGCAGAGTATTTTTTTTTCACATCGTGGCAGACCTTTCAAAGGCTCTCAAAAGATCTGCGATCTTTCTGTGTAACGACGGCTTTATACAGATTCCCTTAATATTCATTTCATGCAACATTTATTCCAGCGCCATCGCGGTTCGCCGCGAGGAAAGTTTGTCTACAATAAAAAATAACAATTCAATATGGATGGTGATATACAATTTGCTTTCCCCATAACAAACACTGCGGTAGTATTATTGCTATCTTAGGAAAACATATCGCAATTCCGATGCATTAAATTATAGATTATTATTATTATTAGTATTATTATTATTATTAGAGTACATATTTATCTACTTTTCATGAAAATAATTCTTTTCCATCGTTTTTACTAGTTATAAAAATTACCTGAACCGCGAAAGCGCTGTTTTCCTTATCTAACTTGTCAATCAATTTTATTCTCGGTTAATAAGAGCACGTTCTCATTACATATACATGATCGTAAAACCGCATATACAATCGTTAAGGAGTTTTATTACGCGATTAAATCTTGTCCTTTGGTTTTTCTTTTTTTTATAGTCGTACAATCGTGTGTGTAATGTAGAACGCGCGTCACATATTCAATTTATTTTCTTCCTTATTATTGAACACGCATTCTCTCTGAGGCAAGATATTCGTCATTTTGTTTTCTCTTTTGCTGGAGGAACGACGACTTCAGAGCACGATGCACTTGTATGTTTGTAGAAGCAGATATTATTTTTCATGCATTTATCTGCATTACACGTACTTTCCGCATTTTCAATGCGAAGGGTAGGCCTGTCTAATTTATTTATATAAATAACTATTGCTAATATGTTTCCGTGATCGATCAGTAACAGATAACAGTCATTGATTTTGGCTTTACACTTTTTACACTTTACACTTGTCGTATTGTTGCGATCTTTGATATTCATTATAATAATTTTTCGTTCGGAATTGTGCGTGATTGTAGAAATAAATTCTTCTATCTTTATGGAAACTTTTGATAAATTGTTAATTATTAGTCACGAAACCTGAAATAATTACCGTTCTACGAAGCTCGTAATAATTTATTAATTGTTAGTTAAAAACATAAAATAATTACGGTTCTACGAAGATCCGTTTCAGTTTCGTAATCTGTTACATATTATATTATTATAAATGAAATAAAATCCGCGCTGAGTATGTTCGAACCTGTGTTATCAAGCGTGACCGTGACATACCTGCGTTTACACGGTGTGACTTTGTCAAGTACATCGAGACCCATCAGTCTCCGATAAGCCGTTGTAGTGTCAAGACGTGTTCCAAACAAGTTCCCACTGCTCTCCTAGGTATTAGATACCTTTGGAATTGTATTCCTTTGCCTATTACATTAATATTTTATATTATATCATACTGTTCACGCGTCTTCTGCGTACATTCTATACGTATACAATGCTACTCAAGTAGACATACTATATTATCATCTTTGGTATGATTTCTAATGAAATAATACTGAAATAAAAGAGAATATTTGAAACTTGAAATTTATTTAATTTATTTTAATCGTATTTCTATATGTGATTTCCGTAATTTTCGTAATATTCTCGGCATTTTCACAATTTTTGAGATATTGACCTGATTCTTTCACCGTTTTATTCGGCTGCGGATTACGCGTCCAAAACGCCCAGGATTATTTTAATAGCACAAAAATTACGGAACTATATGCACATTATCCACACCTAGTAACGTACGATTATAATTTTGGAAATAAAATTAGTTAGCATGGTTCTTTTAATAATATTCCACAAGCATTTGCGTACGATGTTCGGAAAAATTTTCTTCATTTTGATTAATTTCCTACCGTAACTTCCAACTACAGTTCTTAAATTCATTCGGTAAACTCTTATTCAAACGTGCGCGTGATTACAGGAATAATTTCTTCTTTCTTTGTGAAAAATCTCGAAAATTGTTTAATTGTTAACTACAAATAAGAGATAATTACGGTTCTATTCGGGAAAAGTCTTCTATATTTTTAATACTCTCTAACCGCAATTTGTAATTTGATCTTTGATATTCATTCTAATAATTTTTCGTTCGGAATTGTGCGTGATTGTAGAAATAAATTCTTCTATCTTTATGGAAACTTTTGATAAATTGTTAATTATTAGTCACGAAACCTGAAATAATTACCGTTCTACGAAGCTCGTAATAATTTATTAATTGTTAGTTAAAAACATAAAATAATTACGGTTCTACGAAGATCCGTTTCAGTTTCGTAATCTGTTACATATTATATTATTATAAATGAAATAAAATCCGCGCTGAGTATGTTCGAACCTGTGTTATCAAGCGTGACCGTGACATACCTGCGTTTACACGGTGTGACTTTGTCAAGTACATCGAGACCCATCAGTCTCCGATAAGCCGTTGTAGTGTCAAGACGTGTTCCAAACAAGTTCCCACTGTTCTCCTAGGTATTAGATACCTTTGGAATTGTATTCCTTTGCCTATTACATTAATATTTTATATTATATCATACTGTTCACGCGTCTTCTGCATACATTCTATACGTATACAATGCTACTCAAGTAGATATACTATATTATCATCTTTGGTATGATTTCTAATGAAATAATACTGAAATAAAAGAGAATATTTGAAATTTGAAATTTATTTAATTTATTCTAATCTTATTTCTTTTTCTGATTTCAGATCCAAATACGCGAGGAGAATTCCAGTTCGTATGGGAAACTCTTGTAGCAATGATGGCCTTCCAACAAAGACTATGAGTATCACAACGGGGAGAACTACTTGTTACCGTAAATCACATCGGTCAGAGCTATAGTTCGCGTTTTCATTACAACGGGAATTTGTATTTTTCGTGAGTTATTATAAATATTTTCCTTGCAAAGCGTTTGAGAATATTTCTGCAAAACGCGGCGTGAGATTAATCATTGTAAATTCATCATTACAAAGTAAATTTCAATCTATATAAAAGTAGAAAAATGGCAATATTCCTAATAACAATGCTTGGTAATTAAACAAAAATCGGAGATTCTACGCGATATATTGTGTATACATACGTGTCGCCCCTGCATTTTATTTTCAGCTTTTTGTGGCCGCGCGCAATGCGGTCTTAGAGTCCCTTGCACCGAGAAAATGTATTCCGCGAAATAGAGTCAGTGTTGTTGCGATATTATTAAATTATTCTTGCTCGATATCCGCGTACTTAAAACCGCCGCATGAATTTAAATGGACTGCCATTCGGTCGCGAAATTCCTACATTTTTGCAATCGCGAGAGTAGAGTCAGTTTGTTCGCCGCAAATGGTTAACCTCGGTCGGGAATGTAGTCTTTTTTTTTTTATTTTTATTTTCTGAATTATTCGCCGCGAAGTGTTAGAGGTACGCAGCAGCTGCGGAGAGGACCTCCATCGGGCGTCGTCGCATCCCGCAGCAGGTAATTATCATTAAAATTGTATTCTTCTTTCAATTTCTCAAACTAAAACTATAAAATGAAAAGACCGAGAATGACAATCAGTTGTACTATAAAGAATCTCTTTCTTGTTATGTTGCAGATATACCGGTCGCGATGTGTTAGAGGTACGCAGCAGCTGCGGAGAGGTCCTCCATCGGGCGTCGTCCCATCGAGCAGCAGGTAATTATCATTAAAATCGTACATATTTTTCTTTGAATTTCTTAAAATAAATTTGGTTAAATCCAAATCGAATTAAAACTTAAAATGAAAAGACCGAGAATGAAATACAGTTGTACTATAAAGAATCTCTTCTTGTTATGTTGCAGATGTACCGGTCGTAGTATCATCTCTAAAATGGAAGGCGCAGAAGAAATCTACGACCGGTGAGTCAAAAAATTTATGGTTCCTCCGATCACTCAATCATGTCGTAGGACGTAAAGGTCCGAAGCGGCACGAGTGTATTGGTTGTATTTTATTTGAGTTTGCGAGCATAGTGACCGCGAGTGTAAAGTATTTTATACTTGACACTCGTGGGTAGTAACACCCAATTTTTACATGTGAATATTTAATTAGCTCAGGCAGGGGTCTTCTTGTGGCTTAGTTTCACGCGTTTTGTTTGTCGTAATTAAATTAGAAGTTTGCTACCGTCGAACTTCATTTCATTACATTCGCGACCGCGAAAATTAGTTCCGCATAATCGAGATGTATTTTAAAGCAAACGCGAGAAGAGTATATTTAATTTTTTCGAGCTTCAAATCGAGTCATACGTAGTTCATAGGAATTAAATTCAGTTTGAATTTTGATACTTTTCATAATTAGATTTTCAATAACTTTGAATATTCTATCAATCTTAATTGATGTCTTTTAAATGCCCAAGAAGACCAATTCGCGAATGGTCGATTCTGGTTTCAAAGTATTATTTTGAACACATTTGCCACTGTTTCGAATACCTACTTTGAATAAGGAATCAACCAAGGGTTTCAATTCAAGCTTTCATATATATTTTTCCAATATTTTAATTTTCAAAAGTTTTCAATATATACCTATATATATTTAAAGTTTTTACATTTTTCGTTACATAAATTTAACATTTTTCCTATTTTCAAATCAAAGTTTTATTCGAGTCATTTGATAAAGTAAATTTTCAAGTAATTTTTATAAAGAGAATTAAACGAACGATTAGCCCGTTAGAAGATCTAGTTTGATAATCATATTCTAGCTCAGGATTTTCAGCACACATCAAGACTTAGTTTATAATTGCCACGTTCATGTCTTTATTTTGCTTGAACTCATTCGTGTGCCCAGGTGCTACACGAATGGGTGATGGCCGTGAACGTGGTTTATAGTTTTAATTATTATAAACATGTGGCGGCTCACAAGCGTTAGCGTTTGTGCACGACGTACGGTCCACACGTGTGAGTGTGTGTGTGTGTGTGTGTGTGATATATTTATTAAATATTTCGTGGACTGTGCGTCGGTTTAGAACAATCGTTTTTATTGCAAATTCGCGATTAAATTCAACTTGAATATTTTTACGATTTTACATTTTCAATTTAAGTTCGATTATATTTCGAACTTCAGATTATTAAATTCATTTTCTTTTTAATTAGAGTCAAAATGCAAAAGCATTATCATTGAACATAATAATTTTTCCATCTAAGAATTAAATACAAGTCTTTCATTTTTATATTTTACAAATATTAGTTTTCATTAAATTCATTTCAATAAATTCTAAATAAATCGCAATAATCGCTGGCCTTGTGAGTCGATTTCAGCAAACAAGGTACGTACCTGAATGTATGTGTGGGGTTTTGAGTCGGTGTTGGAGACGTCCCGGGACGTCTCCCGTAGGGGGAAACACCGACTTTGATTGAGAATCGTGGAGAGAGTGTGTTGGTGTGCGAGAGATTTTTGCCATTTTTTAAATATAGGTAATAGGTAGGCAGGTAATTTATTCTCTGGAATGTGTGTGCTTTAATTTTAAGTAGGAAGGGCAGGGCAGGTACCACTGTTTCGACTGTAGGCAACCAGTGGTATCCTGTACCTGAAAGTCAGGCTAATAATCTTTTCTTTTTTAATAATAAGTAAATTCTGCTTGAACATTCGTCCTTAGCGGCTAACCGTTTGCACGGACTGCAGTTGTCATTCTTCTGAGAATAAGCTGTTAACTTGTCCACACGTGTTAGCCGCATTCTCTTGTCTGGTTAGGCGCGTGATAGGGTTATACCATATTATGGTTCCGAATGTTCTTGCAGAATACAGGTTGGGCTCCGGCCTGAAGCAAGAAGAGGCTTTACGCCGAAGAGGCCCGACAAACTGTCTAGAAGAGGGCAGCAACAAATGGCTATCCATTTTGGAGTGTTCAATTTTGACATTTCCAGAATGGGTGGTCATTCCGTTACTACTAAGTCACTATGCTCGTAGTAGTTGTAGAGTAATTATAGTTGTAGTAATTTGAAGTAGTTAGTACCATGGGTCGAGGTGAGCTCCCCATGAAGACTCTGCCCCGATCTGCATTAAAGTTTTCGAGTCATTTTTCTTACTGAATTATTTTCACAAGTTTTGATAATAGAATCTTGATTACGATTTGATATTAAATTTCCTTTCAAACTCAGTTATTATTTATGTTCATTATTGTTAAAGAGTTAGAGTCCAGTTTTTGATTATTATAAATTTGAGATATTAGATTCTTGAAAAAAAAAAGCAGAGGGGTAGAGTGTGATAGAATGAAGTAGTTAGAAGTAGTTAGTTCCACGGGTCGAGGAGAGCTCCCCGTGAAGACTCTGCCCCGGTCTGCATTAAAGTTTTCGAGTCACTTTTCTTATTAAATTATTTTAACAAGTTTTAAGTAAGAGAATTTTGCATTAAAGTTTTCGAGTCATTTTTCTTATTCAATTACGTTCACGTTCAAGTTTTGATAATTGAAGTTTTATTGCAATTTGATATTAAATTCTTTTCAAACTAAGTTATTTTGAGAGTTCCTTTTTAAGAATTGTCACTGCTAGAGTCCAATTTTTGATTATTATAAATTTGAGAGATTGAATTTTTGAAATAAGCAGAGGGGTAGAGTACGATACAGTGTGCAGATAAAAGAAATTTGCACACTTGCCATCCGCGCCGGTCGTTATTTTTTGTCACCTCTGGCTGCACTTTAGCTTCGCGAAATTTATTGATAATTTGAAATAGATTAATCGAAAGTGTCTCAACTGAGACACACTTTTTATTTTCATCCTAAAAACATAGTATTATACAATTTTCTTTTAATTAAATTCACGAATCCGTCTCAAAGAGACCCGCGTTCTTTTTACATTATATCATTTATATATTTCAATTAAATATCCGAAAGAAATGTCACCGGGACATACGCGATTTTTATTTTCTAACGTAAAATCATCGAAAAATGTAAAGCAGCCAAGTGACTCGCGAATTGCATCGTACATCGCCGACTTAGTACGATGCCATTTAAAACGATAATTCAAACAAGCATTTGTTAGAGGGAATATTGCCATGATTACATTTATAAATTGTATTTTTTATTAAAATGTGTTATTTTGTACAATGTCGTAAGACGTTGTGCAAAAATTTTCATTTCGACTACGAGTAACTTTGATCTCCTCAAGATCATTCCGCGTTTACAATTGTTTTTCGTTCTCGCGTATTACAGTTCGATCAGTCAACGCGATTATAGAATAGTAAAACATTATTTTTCGCGCGCGTAACGCGAACTCTATTCAAATGAAACTTACATTTCTTTCCGACAAAATTCGTGGAAATTGCGAACAAATAGTGTTGCGAAAAATCATTTAAACTCGCGCGTAACTTTTCCATACTGATCGATGTTAATCTCGCGTGACAAGTCGATGCTTTCCACCCATTTAATAAACTTTTCTTTCAGAGTAGAATTAAATTAAGTAGTTAGTATAAGTTTTTAGTGTTGCGTTAATTTAGAGAATTCGCCATATAGCCACTTGCGAGTTATATGGAGTGAAATATTAAAGTTATTTTCGCGTCGCGTTGTCATTTATCTGCATTCTAATGTTATCACACACATTAGTTTCCTGATTCGCAATGTTCTGAATAATTAGAAAATATGAAATACATTCCCCTGTGGGTGGGGGACAGAATACACCCACGGTATTCCCTGCCTGTCGTACGAGGCGACTAAAAGGGACGTTTTGGCCACTATAGTGTCAAAACGTTAATTTAAGGGGATATCACACGTCAATTCCAATCCGTTTGCCGTCGACCATCGAGAAAACGCGACTTGTTTGTTCGTACCGCGATATTAGATTCATTTTTAACTTTAACTTTCATTTTCAATACTTATCACCTATTTCTACACTCAATTTTTAGTATCAGTTTCTTAGCTTCAGTTTTTTTACTCTCACTTTTTAATTTTAACTTTCACTTGTTCTAGTAGAGTCATTTGTTTTAGTAGAGTCACTTGTTTTAGTAGAGTCACTTGTTTTAGTAGAGTCAATTGTTTTAGTAGAGTCAATTGTTCGTTATTTGTCACGTTCGTCATATCCCTGCGGCAAAACAACACGATAAACGGTGTTGTCGGCCTTGTAAGCCTCACGGCTACTCGGTTAAGCCGCGATCTCGCGATATATTCACGGAGCGTGGCTTTCTGTCGTTCCATGGTTCCGTCGGTACTTTGGGTGGCCTATGGTCGTCTGGAAAGGTGAGCCCGAGTTCGTTCTGGGGACCTGTACACGGGTGGACTGCTATTTGGCGGGGTATGGGACGTATCAGGCTTATCGGTGGCGGCCGGACCGATTAGCCTGATATGGCTTAACCCGTGTACAGTTCGACTGGATGATCTATATCCTCGGATATAGATCATCTTCGATTTGTCCCTGGTTCGGATCTTTCGCGTAGGCCCTTTCCTGTAAATCGACCATACGCTTTATCCCTTCGTATCGATTAACCATGGTTCGGCCGGAAGTCACGGTTCGTGGGTACTTCTCGAGACCGTGGCACGAGCCACCGTGTAAGTGTCTAAATTGTTTTGTCGTCGAGCTATGGTGAACGTTTAGAGTCACCCGCGTTAGTATACATTTACCGAGTTGCTTTTCTCGTTGAGTCGACATTTAGAGTCATTTTTCTTTTTTTTTCTTTTTTTTTGGGTTTATGGTGTTTTGGTGTGTGTGTGTGTGTTTTTTTTTACCGCGAGGAGTTGGCGTGTGATGGTGGTGGGGTTAGTTATAGAAATATTGAAACGTTTCGATATTTATCGTCGTGGTCCCATTGACAGACGTGTCTTTGGTATCACGGCACTTTTAGTTTCGCGTTCGCGTTCGCGTGATATTTTCATTTTCCATCTGAGAATGAAGATTTTGATCTCGTTTCGTTAATGGAGGGAGGATGGGTGCCGTGGATAGGGTGGGTCTCCATAAGTAGCAACCTCCACGTGGTGAGACCTGGATCGATATCGTTTGCATCGATCGATAAAGAGATTTATTAATATTTTTTGGAAATCCGATGACCGATAGCCGCGTTTTATATTGAAATGTGTCGCTTCGATGCAAATGGTATCGAGCAAATTGGCTACAAGTAGTATAGATATTCCTTTTTGTCTTTTTTTACTTTCATTGCTTGATTATCAAGAGATACATTGAGAGAGACATTGTCTCGAGTTTGTCTATATTATAGCATAGACGAGGTATGGAATAGACCTTTTGCAGCCGCATCATTTTCAGTGTCGTCGGTGTTGCGGGCTGTAGAGCCCCTTACCATTTTAGTGTCACTCCCAACGTTACCACTTTGGGTGCGAGTCTAGGATGACCATTGGTTATTAGTAAGAATACGATATAGACGTTATAGTTTATGCGTATTAATAATTGACCTTTGTATCAATAATTCAAATCTTTTCCGATAATGTGAAACATAATACAGTCTACGTCAACAGTTAGCACGTTGGTGAGCTGTTTCTTTTTAATATGATATCAAATGTAACAAAATTTGCATTATTTATAATTCATAAAAGTATGTAAAAAGACGGGTAATGTTATATAAATGTTATAGTGTTTGGTATCATTTTAACCAGAAGAACGTCACGAATATGTTAATAAAACCTTCGTGAATAAAAATACAAAAATGTAATATTTTCATAGGTGCATTAATGTCCAACGCACCGATGTACGGACCTTAACCCAATTCTCATTGTTCCTTCGTCGAGGAGGTGCTGCAAATCCTCTGAAATTTGAACGCGTCGGTAATAATAGGATATGCCCTTCATGTCAAGTACCGATAACAATAGAACATATAATTATAGACTGCAGCAGGTACAATAGATCGAGATCTGATCATAACATTCCAAGTGACCTAAAAAGTGCCTTAACCGACCCTAAGAAACTGAAGAATATAATAAATTTCCTAGCATGCATCAAATTAATAGGTGAAATCTAACATTCGAACACAGTCGCTAATAACCCTAGACGTTGATGCGACTATAAAGAAAAAGAAGAAGAGGAAAAATTGAAACAAGCATTTGTTAGAAGGAATATTGCCATGATTACATTTATAAATTGTATTTTCTATTAAAATCTGTTATTTTGTACAATGTCGTAAGACCTTGTGCAACATTTTCATTACGACTACGAATAACTTTGATCTTTTCAAGATCATTCCGCGTTTAGAATCGTTTTTCAATTTCGCGTATTACAATGCTATCAGTCAACGCGATTATGAAATAGCAAAACAAATGAAACATACATTTCCTTCCGACAAAATTCATGGAAATTGCGAACAAATTAGTGTTGCGAAAAATCATTTAAACTCGCGCGTAACTTTTCCATACTGATCGATGTTAATCTCGCGTGACAAGTCGGTGCTTTCCACCCATTTAATAAACTTTTCTTTCAGAGTAGAATTAAATTAAGTGGTATAAGTTTTTAGTGTTGCGTAGACTTAGAGAATTCGCCATTTAGCCACTTGCGTGTTAAATTGAGTGAAATATTAAAGTTCTTTTCGCGTCGCGTTTTCATTTATCTGTATTCTGTGTTATCTCACACATGATCTTCCTGATTCGCAGTATTCTGAATAATTAGAAAATATGAAATACATTCCCCTGTGGGTGGGGGACAGAATACACCCACGGTATTCCCTGCCTGTCGTACGAGGCGACTAAAAGGGACGTTTTGGCCACTATACTATACTATAGTGGCCAAAACGTTAATTTAAGGGGATATCACGCGTCAATTCCAATCCGTTTGCCGTCGACCATCGAGAAAACGCGACTTGTTTGTTCGTACCGCGATATTAGATTCATTTTTAACTTTAACTTTCATTTTCAATACTTATCATCTATTTTTACACTCAATTTTTAGTATCAGTTTCTTAGCTTCAGTGTTTTTACTCTCACTTTTTAATTTTAACTTTCACTTGTTCTAGTAAAGTCATTTGTTTTAGTAGAGTCACTTGTTCTAGTAGAGTCACTTGTTCTAGTAGAGTCACTTGCTCGTTGTTTGCTACGTTCGTCATATCCCTGCGTCAAAGCAACACGAGAAACGGTGTAGTCGGCCTTGTAGCCTCACGGCTACTCGGTTAAGCCGCGATCTCGCGATATTCACGGACCGCGGCTTTCGGTCCTTCCATACTGTCGGTACGATGGGGGGCCTAAGGTCGTTGGGAAAGGGCCCGAGTCTGCTCTGGGGACCTGTACACGGGTGGACTGCTATTCGGCGGGGTATGGGACGTATCAGGCTTATCGGTGGCGGCCGGACCGATTAGCCTGATATGGCTTAACCCGTGTACAGTTCGTGATCTATGGTTTCGGGTATATTTCACATCGATTCGTCCTTTGGTCCGGATAGGCTCTTATCTTGTAAATCGACCCCACAGTCAATCCCAGAATACCGACAGACCATGGTTCGGCCGGGAGTCCCGGTTCGTGGGTACTTCTCGAGCCCGTGGCACGAGCCACCGTGTAAGTGTGTAAATTGTTTTGGCGTCGAGCTATGGTGAACGTTTAGAGTCACCCGCGTTAGTATACATTTACCGAGTTGCTTTTCTCGTTGAGTCGACATTTAGATTCATTTCCTTTTTTTTTCTTTTTTTTGGGGGTTTATACTTAGCTTCGCGTCGCGTTCGCGTTATATTTTCATTTTCCATCTGAGAATGAAGATTTTGATCCCGTTTCGTTAATGGAGGGAGGATGGGTGCCGTGGATAGGGTGGGTCTCCATTAGTAGCAACCTCCACGTGGTGAGACCTGGATCGATATTATTTGCATCGATCTATAATGAAATTTATCAATATTTTTTTGTAAGTCCAATGACCCATAGTCGTTTATATTGAAATGTATCGCTTCGATGCAAATGGTATCGAGCAAATTGGCTACGAGTAGTATATGTATGTATATCTCGTGTTTGCTTTTACTACAGTCAGAAAAAACCTAAATTCAACCAGTTTTTTGATTGCCATTTGCTCAATTTTTGAGATAGCGATCTGAAACTTGTACCACTGATTTAGTTAGGAAATTCTACACCAGATCAACCTATAATAGTTGTACTTTTCGAAAATTTCATTTTTCGCCAAAATCTGAAGGGGGTAGGTCAGGATTTTTTGTGATTTTCGTAATGCTCTCGCCATTTCCACAATTTTTTAGATATCAAGATGATTCTTTCACTGATTAATTCGGCTTCGGATTCCGCATCCAAAACGCCCTGGATCATTTTAATAGCTCAAAAATTACGGATATGGCAGGCGATTTACGAAAATCGCAAAAAATCCTGACCTACCCCCTTCAGATTTTTGCGAAAAATGATATTTTCGAAAAGTACAACTATTATAGGTTGATCTGGCGTAGAATTTCCTAACTAAAACAATGGTACCAGTCTCAGGTCGCTACCTCAAAAATTGAGCGAATGCTGAACGAAAAACTGCTTAAATTTGACGATTTTTCGCGATTTTCGTAATTCCTTTGTCACCACTAACGAATCGACAGGTACCACTCGGAACGAACGATACTCTTTTAGTTCAAAAAATTCTGCTCCTTCGTCAAGGAGGCGCTGCAAATCCTCTGAAATTTGAACGCGTCGGTAACTCAGTTTCATGAACGTCGAACCCCGTAAGGTGATAGATCTATCCAATACCTCGTCTGTGCCGTTTATGACACTACTTGCCGACCGGGTTGTCCATGATGGGCAGGGAGCCTCGAATTACCACGGATAGATTGCCGTGGAAATCATTGAGGGGGATCTCACTGTCGAAAAAAATTGATATAGACACGCGGTTTTTGGTGACCACTGGTGACCGTCTCTATCTTCAAACACACATAGTGTTATTGAATAGATTAGTTTCCATTAAACAGAGTAGTAGAATAGTTTAAATAGTCTGCATATAAATCAAGAAAATACTCCTGCATTTTGTTGTATTTTATTATTTATATTTGTAGAAACCTAGCAGCAATGGAATTAATTATATTCTTTTATGTTTCGTTTGTAATGTCATATTAATTTTTAGTTAATCGTGCTCGATTATTTTCAAGCAGATCTTAAAGTCTAAGTAGATTCAGCTCGTTACACGAGTACACGTTTTGCAACTCTAAAAAAAATCCGCGAGCATTTGGAATCTCGCGAATGCGACGAAAAGGAAACTTGAGACTACGAAAGTTCGAACACTGTTAATCTATCTTCGTTCATTAGAAATTTAAATTTCACGCTTCACTTGTATTCTGTTACATAGGATCCAAAACCTGGTTGAGTTTTGTACAAATGAAATTAATTACTGGCGTAATTACCGTGGAAACCTGTGTAAAGAGCAAACTTCCGACAGCTACATTTATTCGCTTTTAAAGCGTATTCACCGTATGTAACTTTCGTGAAATTACGCGTAAAAGAAGGAACAAGGATTTTTTTTTTCTGCATAGCGTTTGTGTAATTTTATAGCAATCTCACTCTATTCTTTTATAAAACACATTGAACCCAAATTGTATTGAATACTTAATAAGACCTCAGGTTATTACTAAGTTATAGAAATAGGTAAAAATTTACTGGATTTTCATTTCAATGTTTACACTACTGATTCCGAATTTTTGCAAATTTCCATACCACAAAGACGCGTGTGTGACTGTTTTAATAGCGGCCAAGACACTGTGAGAAAGTTTTTACCTTATTAGCGTCGTACATACTTGACCCAGAAAACAGCTCACTAACAAGTGGCACTGTTAATCAGCTACAGCCCCTGGTAGATTAGTATTAATAACGTGGAAAGGGATGAATTTCGGTGTAAAACATGTAACACTTAAATATACATATATATATATATATATATATATATATATATTATTTTATATATATATATATATATATATAGATAATATATATATATATATATATATTATATATATATATTTCGATATATAATACTCCATCGGATACAATAATACATTTGGACCTGTATAGAACAAACAAACAGATAATGCAACATCCGCATAACTGTAAGGTATACTAGGAATTAATGTATATAATATACATATATTTTCTCGTGTGTTTCCTGTGTTCCGTGAAGACTTTCGGTTAAATAGGTCTCTTTCTGCGCGAAAGGAAGGTACAGCTCGTTTTTTGTGCATTTGTTGTTGTTGTTGTTGTTGTTGTATTCTTTCATTTTACGAAATTCATTTGTTCTTCGGTTTCATCAGTTACATTTTTTTTGGTAAGCATTTGTATAATTCGCGCACGAGACGGATACAGTAAGAATTCTTTTACCCTGTAAGTTACACGCATAAATATATATATGTTTTAATTGTATACCTCATCGATTACTATTGTTTCGAACGAAATTTTGAGAGAGAAGAGAATTGTGAACGATGCTTATCGTTTCTTTTCTTTTTTTTCCCGAGTGGAATGTATAATACAAAAAGGACAAAAATACGTTAGAAATAACGTAGGCACTTGCTTATTTTAATCTACATCTACTTATAAAGTAAAGACGTTCACGTTCAGCGTGTATTAAAATGCTACAACGTTTTATAAAAGGAAATATTTAGTTTTATTACCGAGACGCGTATTTTTTTCTCGTACATTATTTTTTTTTTAGAAGAAAGTCTGAATTAACATTCTCAGTATGTTAAGTAAATGGTTTCTCACTGCATACGTCTGACATATCGTGCGCAGAGTATTTTTTTTTCACATCGTGGCAGACCTTTCAAAGGCTCTCAAAAGATCTGCGATCTTTCTGTGTAACGACGGCTTTATACAGATTCCCTTAATATTCATTTCATGCAACATTTATTCCAGCGCCATCGCGGTTCGCCGCGAGGAAAGTTTGTCTACAATAAAAAATAACAATTCAATATGGATGGTGATATACAATTTGCTTTCCCCATAACAAACACTGCGGTAGTATTATTGCTATCTTAGGAAAACATATCGCAATTCCGATGCATTAAATTATAGATTATTATTATTATTAGTATTATTATTATTATTAGAGTACATATTTATCTACTTTTCATGAAAATAATTCTTTTCCATCGTTTTTACTAGTTATAAAAATTACCTGAACCGCGAAAGCGCTGTTTTCCTTATCTAACTTGTCAATCAATTTTATTCTCGGTTAATAAGAGCACGTTCTCATTACATATACATGATCGTAAAACCGCATATACAATCGTTAAGGAGTTTTATTACGCGATTAAATCTTGTCCTTTGGTTTTTCTTTTTTTTATAGTCGTACAATCGTGTGTGTAATGTAGAACGCGCGTCACATATTCAATTTATTTTCTTCCTTATTATTGAACACGCATTCTCTCTGAGGCAAGATATTCGTCATTTTGTTTTCTCTTTTGCTGGAGGAACGACGACTTCAGAGCACGATGCACTTGTATGTTTGTAGAAGCAGATATTATTTTTCATGCATTTATCTGCATTACACGTACTTTCCGCATTTTCAATGCGAAGGGTAGGCCTGTCTAATTTATTTATATAAATAACTATTGCTAATATGTTTCCGTGATCGATCAGTAACAGATAACAGTCATTGATTTTGGCTTTACACTTTTTACACTTTACACTTGTCGTATTGTTGCGATCTTTGATATTCATTATAATAATTTTTCGTTCGGAATTGTGCGTGATTGTAGAAATAAATTCTTCTATCTTTATGGAAACTTTTGATAAATTGTTAATTATTAGTCACGAAACCTGAAATAATTACCGTTCTACGAAGCTCGTAATAATTTATTAATTGTTAGTTAAAAACATAAAATAATTACGGTTCTACGAAGATCCGTTTCAGTTTCGTAATCTGTTACATATTATATTATTATAAATGAAATAAAATCCGCGCTGAGTATGTTCGAACCTGTGTTATCAAGCGTGACCGTGACATACCTGCGTTTACACGGTGTGACTTTGTCAAGTACATCGAGACCCATCAGTCTCCGATAAGCCGTTGTAGTGTCAAGACGTGTTCCAAACAAGTTCCCACTGCTCTCCTAGGTATTAGATACCTTTGGAATTGTATTCCTTTGCCTATTACATTAATATTTTATATTATATCATACTGTTCACGCGTCTTCTGCGTACATTCTATACGTATACAATGCTACTCAAGTAGACATACTATATTATCATCTTTGGTATGATTTCTAATGAAATAATACTGAAATAAAAGAGAATATTTGAAACTTGAAATTTATTTAATTTATTTTAATCGTATTTCTATATGTGATTTCCGTAATTTTCGTAATATTCTCGGCATTTTCACAATTTTTGAGATATTGACCTGATTCTTTCACCGTTTTATTCGGCTGCGGATTACGCGTCCAAAACGCCCAGGATTATTTTAATAGCACAAAAATTACGGAACTATATGCACATTATCCACACCTAGTAACGTACGATTATAATTTTGGAAATAAAATTAGTTAGCATGGTTCTTTTAATAATATTCCACAAGCATTTGCGTACGATGTTCGGAAAAATTTTCTTCATTTTGATTAATTTCCTACCGTAACTTCCAACTACAGTTCTTAAATTCATTCGGTAAACTCTTATTCAAACGTGCGCGTGATTACAGGAATAATTTCTTCTTTCTTTGTGAAAAATCTCGAAAATTGTTTAATTGTTAACTACAAATAAGAGATAATTACGGTTCTATTCGGGAAAAGTCTTCTATATTTTTAATACTCTCTAACCGCAATTTGTAATTTGATCTTTGATATTCATTCTAATAATTTTTCGTTCGGAATTGTGCGTGATTGTAGAAATAAATTCTTCTATCTTTATGGAAACTTTTGATAAATTGTTAATTATTAGTCACGAAACCTGAAATAATTACCGTTCTACGAAGCTCGTAATAATTTATTAATTGTTAGTTAAAAACATAAAATAATTACGGTTCTACGAAGATCCGTTTCAGTTTCGTAATCTGTTACATATTATATTATTATAAATGAAATAAAATCCGCGCTGAGTATGTTCGAACCTGTGTTATCAAGCGTGACCGTGACATACCTGCGTTTACACGGTGTGACTTTGTCAAGTACATCGAGACCCATCAGTCTCCGATAAGCCGTTGTAGTGTCAAGACGTGTTCCAAACAAGTTCCCACTGTTCTCCTAGGTATTAGATACCTTTGGAATTGTATTCCTTTGCCTATTACATTAATATTTTATATTATATCATACTGTTCACGCGTCTTCTGCATACATTCTATACGTATACAATGCTACTCAAGTAGATATACTATATTATCATCTTTGGTATGATTTCTAATGAAATAATACTGAAATAAAAGAGAATATTTGAAATTTGAAATTTATTTAATTTATTCTAATCTTATTTCTTTTTCTGATTTCAGATCCAAATACGCGAGGAGAATTCCAGTTCGTATGGGAAACTCTTGTAGCAATGATGGCCTTCCAACAAAGACTATGAGTATCACAACGGGGAGAACTACTTGTTACCGTAAATCACATCGGTCAGAGCTATAGTTCGCGTTTTCATTACAACGGGAATTTGTATTTTTCGTGAGTTATTATAAATATTTTCCTTGCAAAGCGTTTGAGAATATTTCTGCAAAACGCGGCGTGAGATTAATCATTGTAAATTCATCATTACAAAGTAAATTTCAATCTATATAAAAGTAGAAAAATGGCAATATTCCTAATAACAATGCTTGGTAATTAAACAAAAATCGGAGATTCTACGCGATATATTGTGTATACATACGTGTCGCCCCTGCATTTTATTTTCAGCTTTTTGTGGCCGCGCGCAATGCGGTCTTAGAGTCCCTTGCACCGAGAAAATGTATTCCGCGAAATAGAGTCAGTGTTGTTGCGATATTATTAAATTATTCTTGCTCGATATCCGCGTACTTAAAACCGCCGCATGAATTTAAATGGACTGCCATTCGGTCGCGAAATTCCTACATTTTTGCAATCGCGAGAGTAGAGTCAGTTTGTTCGCCGCAAATGGTTAACCTCGGTCGGGAATGTAGTCTTTTTTTTTTTATTTTTATTTTCTGAATTATTCGCCGCGAAGTGTTAGAGGTACGCAGCAGCTGCGGAGAGGACCTCCATCGGGCGTCGTCGCATCCCGCAGCAGGTAATTATCATTAAAATTGTATTCTTCTTTCAATTTCTCAAACTAAAACTATAAAATGAAAAGACCGAGAATGACAATCAGTTGTACTATAAAGAATCTCTTTCTTGTTATGTTGCAGATATACCGGTCGCGATGTGTTAGAGGTACGCAGCAGCTGCGGAGAGGTCCTCCATCGGGCGTCGTCCCATCGAGCAGCAGGTAATTATCATTAAAATCGTACATATTTTTCTTTGAATTTCTTAAAATAAATTTGGTTAAATCCAAATCGAATTAAAACTTAAAATGAAAAGACCGAGAATGAAATACAGTTGTACTATAAAGAATCTCTTCTTGTTATGTTGCAGATGTACCGGTCGTAGTATCATCTCTAAAATGGAAGGCGCAGAAGAAATCTACGACCGGTGAGTCAAAAAATTTATGGTTCCTCCGATCACTCAATCATGTCGTAGGACGTAAAGGTCCGAAGCGGCACGAGTGTATTGGTTGTATTTTATTTGAGTTTGCGAGCATAGTGACCGCGAGTGTAAAGTATTTTATACTTGACACTCGTGGGTAGTAACACCCAATTTTTACATGTGAATATTTAATTAGCTCAGGCAGGGGTCTTCTTGTGGCTTAGTTTCACGCGTTTTGTTTGTCGTAATTAAATTAGAAGTTTGCTACCGTCGAACTTCATTTCATTACATTCGCGACCGCGAAAATTAGTTCCGCATAATCGAGATGTATTTTAAAGCAAACGCGAGAAGAGTATATTTAATTTTTTCGAGCTTCAAATCGAGTCATACGTAGTTCATAGGAATTAAATTCAGTTTGAATTTTGATACTTTTCATAATTAGATTTTCAATAACTTTGAATATTCTATCAATCTTAATTGATGTCTTTTAAATGCCCAAGAAGACCAATTCGCGAATGGTCGATTCTGGTTTCAAAGTATTATTTTGAACACATTTGCCACTGTTTCGAATACCTACTTTGAATAAGGAATCAACCAAGGGTTTCAATTCAAGCTTTCATATATATTTTTCCAATATTTTAATTTTCAAAAGTTTTCAATATATACCTATATATATTTAAAGTTTTTACATTTTTCGTTACATAAATTTAACATTTTTCCTATTTTCAAATCAAAGTTTTATTCGAGTCATTTGATAAAGTAAATTTTCAAGTAATTTTTATAAAGAGAATTAAACGAACGATTAGCCCGTTAGAAGATCTAGTTTGATAATCATATTCTAGCTCAGGATTTTCAGCACACATCAAGACTTAGTTTATAATTGCCACGTTCATGTCTTTATTTTGCTTGAACTCATTCGTGTGCCCAGGTGCTACACGAATGGGTGATGGCCGTGAACGTGGTTTATAGTTTTAATTATTATAAACATGTGGCGGCTCACAAGCGTTAGCGTTTGTGCACGACGTACGGTCCACACGTGTGAGTGTGTGTGTGTGTGTGTGTGTGATATATTTATTAAATATTTCGTGGACTGTGCGTCGGTTTAGAACAATCGTTTTTATTGCAAATTCGCGATTAAATTCAACTTGAATATTTTTACGATTTTACATTTTCAATTTAAGTTCGATTATATTTCGAACTTCAGATTATTAAATTCATTTTCTTTTTAATTAGAGTCAAAATGCAAAAGCATTATCATTGAACATAATAATTTTTCCATCTAAGAATTAAATACAAGTCTTTCATTTTTATATTTTACAAATATTAGTTTTCATTAAATTCATTTCAATAAATTCTAAATAAATCGCAATAATCGCTGGCCTTGTGAGTCGATTTCAGCAAACAAGGTACGTACCTGAATGTATGTGTGGGGTTTTGAGTCGGTGTTGGAGACGTCCCGGGACGTCTCCCGTAGGGGGAAACACCGACTTTGATTGAGAATCGTGGAGAGAGTGTGTTGGTGTGCGAGAGATTTTTGCCATTTTTTAAATATAGGTAATAGGTAGGCAGGTAATTTATTCTCTGGAATGTGTGTGCTTTAATTTTAAGTAGGAAGGGCAGGGCAGGTACCACTGTTTCGGCTGTAGGCAACCAGTGGTATCCTGTACCTGAAAGTCAGGCTAATAATCTTTTCTTTTTTAATAATAAGTAAATTCTGCTTGAACATTCGTCCTTAGCGGCTAACCGTTTGCACGGACTGCAGTTGTCATTCTTCTGAGAATAAGCTGTTAACTTGTCCACACGTGTTAGCCGCATTCTCTTGTCTGGTTAGGCGCGTGATAGGGTTATACCATATTATGGTTCCGAATGTTCTTGCAGAATACAGGTTGGGCTCCGGCCTGAAGCAAGAAGAGGCTTTACGCCGAAGAGGCCCGACAAACTGTCTAGAAGAGGGCAGCAACAAATGGCTATCCATTTTGGAGTGTTCAATTTTGACATTTCCAGAATGGGTGGTCATTCCGTTACTACTAAGTCACTATGCTCGTAGTAGTTGTAGAGTAATTATAGTTGTAGTAATTTGAAGTAGTTAGTACCATGGGTCGAGGTGAGCTCCCCATGAAGACTCTGCCCCGATCTGCATTAAAGTTTTCGAGTCATTTTTCTTACTGAATTATTTTCACAAGTTTTGATAATAGAATCTTGATTACGATTTGATATTAAATTTCCTTTCAAACTCAGTTATTATTTATGTTCATTATTGTTAAAGAGTTAGAGTCCAGTTTTTGATTATTATAAATTTGAGATATTAGATTCTTGAAAAAAAAAAGCAGAGGGGTAGAGTGTGATAGAATGAAGTAGTTAGAAGTAGTTAGTTCCACGGGTCGAGGAGAGCTCCCCGTGAAGACTCTGCCCCGGTCTGCATTAAAGTTTTCGAGTCACTTTTCTTATTAAATTATTTTAACAAGTTTTAAGTAAGAGAATTTTGCATTAAAGTTTTCGAGTCATTTTTCTTATTCAATTACGTTCACGTTCAAGTTTTGATAATTGAAGTTTTATTGCAATTTGATATTAAATTCTTTTCAAACTAAGTTATTTTGAGAGTTCCTTTTTAAGAATTGTCACTGCTAGAGTCCAATTTTTGATTATTATAAATTTGAGAGATTGAATTTTTGAAATAAGCAGAGGGGTAGAGTACGATACAGTGTGCAGATAAAAGAAATTTGCACACTTGCCATCCGCGCCGGTCGTTATTTTTTGTCACCTCTGGCTGCACTTTAGCTTCGCGAAATTTATTGATAATTTGAAATAGATTAATCGAAAGTGTCTCAACTGAGACACACTTTTTATTTTCATCCTAAAAACATAGTATTATACAATTTTCTTTTAATTAAATTCACGAATCCGTCTCAAAGAGACCCGCGTTCTTTTTACATTATATCATTTATATATTTCAATTAAATATCCGAAAGAAATGTCACCGGGACATACGCGATTTTTATTTTCTAACGTAAAATCATCGAAAAATGTAAAGCAGCCAAGTGACTCGCGAATTGCATCGTACATCGCCGACTTAGTACGATGCCATTTAAAACGATAATTCAAACAAGCATTTGTTAGAGGGAATATTGCCATGATTACATTTATAAATTGTATTTTTTATTAAAATGTGTTATTTTGTACAATGTCGTAAGACGTTGTGCAAAAATTTTCATTTCGACTACGAGTAACTTTGATCTCCTCAAGATCATTCCGCGTTTACAATTGTTTTTCGTTCTCGCGTATTACAGTTCGATCAGTCAACGCGATTATAGAATAGTAAAACATTATTTTTCGCGCGCGTAACGCGAACTCTATTCAAATGAAACTTACATTTCTTTCCGACAAAATTCGTGGAAATTGCGAACAAATAGTGTTGCGAAAAATCATTTAAACTCGCGCGTAACTTTTCCATACTGATCGATGTTAATCTCGCGTGACAAGTCGATGCTTTCCACCCATTTAATAAACTTTTCTTTCAGAGTAGAATTAAATTAAGTAGTTAGTATAAGTTTTTAGTGTTGCGTTAATTTAGAGAATTCGCCATATAGCCACTTGCGAGTTATATGGAGTGAAATATTAAAGTTATTTTCGCGTCGCGTTGTCATTTATCTGCATTCTAATGTTATCACACACATTAGTTTCCTGATTCGCAATGTTCTGAATAATTAGAAAATATGAAATACATTCCCCTGTGGGTGGGGGACAGAATACACCCACGGTATTCCCTGCCTGTCGTACGAGGCGACTAAAAGGGACGTTTTGGCCACTATAGTGTCAAAACGTTAATTTAAGGGGATATCACACGTCAATTCCAATCCGTTTGCCGTCGACCATCGAGAAAACGCGACTTGTTTGTTCGTACCGCGATATTAGATTCATTTTTAACTTTAACTTTCATTTTCAATACTTATCACCTATTTCTACACTCAATTTTTAGTATCAGTTTCTTAGCTTCAGTTTTTTTACTCTCACTTTTTAATTTTAACTTTCACTTGTTCTAGTAGAGTCATTTGTTTTAGTAGAGTCACTTGTTTTAGTAGAGTCACTTGTTTTAGTAGAGTCAATTGTTTTAGTAGAGTCAATTGTTCGTTATTTGTCACGTTCGTCATATCCCTGCGGCAAAACAACACGATAAACGGTGTTGTCGGCCTTGTAAGCCTCACGGCTACTCGGTTAAGCCGCGATCTCGCGATATATTCACGGAGCGTGGCTTTCTGTCGTTCCATGGTTCCGTCGGTACTTTGGGTGGCCTATGGTCGTCTGGAAAGGTGAGCCCGAGTTCGTTCTGGGGACCTGTACACGGGTGGACTGCTATTTGGCGGGGTATGGGACGTATCAGGCTTATCGGTGGCGGCCGGACCGATTAGCCTGATATGGCTTAACCCGTGTACAGTTCGACTGGATGATCTATATCCTCGGATATAGATCATCTTCGATTTGTCCCTGGTTCGGATCTTTCGCGTAGGCCCTTTCCTGTAAATCGACCATACGCTTTATCCCTTCGTATCGATTAACCATGGTTCGGCCGGAAGTCACGGTTCGTGGGTACTTCTCGAGACCGTGGCACGAGCCACCGTGTAAGTGTCTAAATTGTTATGTCGTCGAGCTATGGTGAACGTTTAGAGTCACCCGCGTTAGTATACATTTACCGAGTTGCTTTTCTCGTTGAGTCGACATTTAGAGTCATTTTTCTTTTTTTTTCTTTTTTTTTGGGTTTATGGTGTTTTGGTGTGTGTGTGTGTGTTTTTTTTTACCGCGAGGAGTTGGCGTGTGATGGTGGTGGGGTTAGTTATAGAAATATTGAAACGTTTCGATATTTATCGTCGTGGTCCCATTGACAGACGTGTCTTTGGTATCACGGCACTTTTAGTTTCGCGTTCGCGTTCGCGTGATATTTTCATTTTCCATCCGAGAATGAAAATTTTGATCTCGTTTCGTTAATGGAGGGAGGATGGGTGCCGTGGATAGGGTGGGTCTCCATAAGTAGCAACCTCCACGTGGTGAGACCTGGATCGATATCATTTGCATCGATCGATAATTAGATTTATTAAGATTTTTTTTTTTGGAAATCCGATGAACGATAGCTGTTTGTATTGAAATGTGTCGCTTCGATGCAAATGGTATCGAGCAAATTGGCTACGAATATTATATGTATGTATATCTCGTGTCTGCTTTTACTACAGTCAGAAAATAGCGAAATTCAACCAGTTTTTCGTTCGGCATTCGCTCAATTTTAGAGATAGCGATCTGAAACTTGTACCATTGTTTTAGTTAGGCAATTCTACGCCAGCTCAATATATAATAGTTGTACCTTTCGAAAATTTCATTTTTCGCAAAAATCTGAAGGGGGTAGGTCAGGATTTTTCGCGATTTTCGTAAATCGCTTGCCATTTCCGTAATTTTTTAGCTATTAAAACGATCCGGGGCGTTTTGGACGCGGAATCCGAAGCGGAATAAGCCAGTGAAAGAATCATGTTGATATCTAAAGAATTGTGGAAATGGCAAGCGAATTACGAAAATCGCGAAAAATCCTGACCTACCCCCTTCAGATTTTTGCGAAAAATTAAATTTTCGAAAAGTACAACTGTTATATATTGATCTGGCGTAGATTTAGCTTCGCGAAATTTATTGATAATTTGAAATAGATTAATCGAAAGTGTCTCAACTGAGACACACTTTTTATTTTCGTCCTAGAAACATAGTATTATATAATTTTCTTTTAATTAAATTCACGAATCCGTCTCAAAGAGACCCGCGTTCTTTTTACATTATATCATTTATATATTTCAATTAAATATCCGAAAGAAATAACATTTTTCCATTGCTCATCCCAGGTCATATGATTTTGAGCAAAATCTAATCTTGCTCTTTTGTGGTCCTTAGTAAGAGGTGGTTTTTTTGATTCTTTGGTCCACTTCAACCGCTGATCTTTATACAATATTTGCGGCACACGTCGTACAGTCACTGGCAATTGTAGAGCTTCCGTAACTTGTCTAGCACTTTTGTTTTCAGCTTTTAATTCTCTGAAAATGCGTGAATGATCGCGCCGCTGAAGTTTACTGTTGCCGCCTGCGTGGTTCTTACCATAATTTTCTCCCAATTTCACGAAATTAAGAATAACATTTACTGATCTATTGATCTTATTCGAGATCTGTCGCAGAGATAATCCGGAATCTCGATACGCTTGTATTTGTATTCGCTCTTCTGTACTTAGAATTTTTCCTCGTGGCATTCTAATAGAAGATAAGCTGTATTGAATTATTTATAAAATAGAGTATTACACTTTAGACTATTAGAGTATTACTTTCCCAATACTTACTTTTTCTAAGCTGTACACGATGTTTCTGTCTTGATTACTGCAAGAGTACTACTATCCTTATACAAATTTCGTACTTACCTTGGCAAATATTATTGTGTTTCTGGTTACCATTACTGAAACTAGAGGGTATGTTTATATTATCGCGTCGTACTATATTCAATGTCATGCTAGTAAGGTCTACGACCAATAGCTACTAGAAATTTACAGAATAAATGAATTTATTCCAGGAAATGATGGTGTCCCTATGCAAATTTCGTCCACTGTAGCCACTTGCGAGTTATATGGAGTGAAATATTAAAGTTATTTTCGCGTCGCGTTGTCATTTATCTGCATTCTAATGTTATCACACACATTAGTTTCCTGATTCGCAATGTTCTGAATAATTAGATAATATGAAATACATTCCCCTGTGGGTGGGGGACAGAATACACCCACGGTATTCCCTGCCTGTCGTACGAGGCGACTAAAAGGGACGTTTTGGCCACTATAGTGTCAAAACGTTAATTTAAGGGGATATCACACGTCAATTCCAATCCGTTTGCCGTCGACCATCGAGAAAACGCGACTTGTTTGTTCGTACCGCGATATTAGATTCATTTTTAATTTCAACTTACATCTTCAATAATTTTCACTTATTTTTACATTCAATTTTTAGTATCAGTTTATTAGCTTCAATTTTTTTTTACTCTCACTTTTTAATTTTAACTTTCACTTGTCCTAGTAGAGTCATTTGTTTTAGTAGAGTCACTTGTTTTAGTAGAGTCACTTGTTTTAGTAGAGTCAATTGTTTTAGTAGAGTCAATTGTTCGTTATTTGTCACGTTCGTCATATCCCTGCGGCAAAACAACACGATAAACGGTGTTGTCGGCCTTGTAAGCCTCACGGCTACTCGGTTAAGCCGCGATCTCGCGATATATTCACGGAGCGTGGCTTTCTGTCGTTCCATGGTTCCGTCGGTACTTTGGGTGGCCTATGGTCGTCTGGAAAGGTGAGCCCGAGTTCGTTCTGGGGACCTGTACACGGGTGGACTGCTATTTGGCGGGGTATGGGACGTATCAGGCTTATCGGTGGCGGCCGGACCGATTAGCCTGATATGGCTTAACCCGTGTACAGTTCGACTGGATGATCTATATCCTCGGATATAGATCATCTTCGATTTGTCCCTGGTTCGGATCTTTCGCGTAGGCCCTTTCCTGTAAATCGACCATACGCTTTATCCCTTCGTATCGATTAACCATGGTTCGGCCGGAAGTCACGGTTCGTGGGTACTTCTCGAGACCGTGGCACGAGCCACCGTGTAAGTGTCTAAATTGTTTTGTCGTCGAGCTATGGTGAACGTTTAGAGTCACCCGCGTTAGTATACATTTACCGAGTTGCTTTTCTCGTTGAGTCGACATTTAGAGTCATTTTTCTTTTTTTTTCTTTTTTTTTGGGTTTATGGTGTTTTGGTGTGTGTGTGTGTGTTTTTTTTTACCGCGAGGAGTTGGCGTGTGATGGTGGTGGGGTTAGTTATAGAAATATTGAAACGTTTCGATATTTATCGTCGTGGTCCCATTGACAGACGTGTCTTTGGTATCACGGCACTTTTAGTTTCGCGTTCGCGTTCGCGTGATATTTTCATTTTCCATCTGAGAATGAAGATTTTGATCTCGTTTCGTTAATGGAGGGAGGATGGGTGCCGTGGATAGGGTGGGTCTCCATAAGTAGCAACCTCCACGTGGTGAGACCTGGATCGATATCGTTTGCATCGATCGATAAAGAGATTTATTAATATTTTTTGGAAATCCGATGACCGATAGCCGCGTTTTATATTGAAATGTGTCGCTTCGATGCAAATGGTATCGAGCAAATTGGCTACAAGTAGTATAGATATTCCTTTTTGTCTTTTTTTACTTTCATTGCTTGATTATCAAGAGATACATTGAGAGAGACATTGTCTCGAGTTTGTCTATATTATAGCATAGACGAGGTATGGAATAGACCTTTTGCAGCCGCATCATTTTCAGTGTCGTCGGTGTTGCGGGCTGTAGAGCCCCTTACCATTTTAGTGTCACTCCCAACGTTACCACTTTGGGTGCGAGTCTAGGATGACCATTGGTTATTAGTAAGAATACGATATAGACGTTATAGTTTATGCGTATTAATAATTGACCTTTGTATCAATAATTCAAATCTTTTCCGATAATGTGAAACATAATACAGTCTACGTCAACAGTTAGCACGTTGGTGAGCTGTTTCTTTTTAATATGATATCAAATGTAACAAAATTTGCATTATTTATAATTCATAAAAGTATGTAAAAAGACGGGTAATGTTATATAAATGTTATAGTGTTTGGTATCATTTTAACCAGAAGAACGTCACGAATATGTTAATAAAACCTTCGTGAATAAAAATACAAAAATGTAATATTTTCATAGGTGCATTAATGTCCAACGCACCGATGTACGGACCTTAACCCAATTCTCATTGTTCCTTCGTCGAGGAGGTGCTGCAAATCCTCTGAAATTTGAACGCGTCGGTAATAATAGGATATGCCCTTCATGTCAAGTACCGATAACAATAGAACATATAATTATAGACTGCAGCAGGTACAATAGATCGAGATCTGATCATAACATTCCAAGTGACCTAAAAAGTGCCTTAACCGACCCTAAGAAACTGAAGAATATAATAAATTTCCTAGCATGCATCAAATTAATAGGTGAAATCTAACATTCGAACACAGTCGCTAATAACCCTAGACGTTGATGCGACTATAAAGAAAAAGAAGAAGAGGAAAAATTGAAACAAGCATTTGTTAGAAGGAATATTGCCATGATTACATTTATAAATTGTATTTTCTATTAAAATCTGTTATTTTGTACAATGTCGTAAGACCTTGTGCAACATTTTCATTACGACTACGAATAACTTTGATCTTTTCAAGATCATTCCGCGTTTAGAATCGTTTTTCAATTTCGCGTATTACAATGCTATCAGTCAACGCGATTATGAAATAGCAAAACAAATGAAACATACATTTCCTTCCGACAAAATTCATGGAAATTGCGAACAAATTAGTGTTGCGAAAAATCATTTAAACTCGCGCGTAACTTTTCCATACTGATCGATGTTAATCTCGCGTGACAAGTCGGTGCTTTCCACCCATTTAATAAACTTTTCTTTCAGAGTAGAATTAAATTAAGTGGTATAAGTTTTTAGTGTTGCGTAGACTTAGAGAATTCGCCATTTAGCCACTTGCGTGTTAAATTGAGTGAAATATTAAAGTTCTTTTCGCGTCGCGTTTTCATTTATCTGTATTCTGTGTTATCTCACACATGATCTTCCTGATTCGCAGTATTCTGAATAATTAGAAAATATGAAATACATTCCCCTGTGGGTGGGGGACAGAATACACCCACGGTATTCCCTGCCTGTCGTACGAGGCGACTAAAAGGGACGTTTTGGCCACTATACTATACTATAGTGGCCAAAACGTTAATTTAAGGGGATATCACGCGTCAATTCCAATCCGTTTGCCGTCGACCATCGAGAAAACGCGACTTGTTTGTTCGTACCGCGATATTAGATTCATTTTTAACTTTAACTTTCATTTTCAATACTTATCATCTATTTTTACACTCAATTTTTAGTATCAGTTTCTTAGCTTCAGTGTTTTTACTCTCACTTTTTAATTTTAACTTTCACTTGTTCTAGTAAAGTCATTTGTTTTAGTAGAGTCACTTGTTCTAGTAGAGTCACTTGTTCTAGTAGAGTCACTTGCTCGTTGTTTGCTACGTTCGTCATATCCCTGCGTCAAAGCAACACGAGAAACGGTGTAGTCGGCCTTGTAGCCTCACGGCTACTCGGTTAAGCCGCGATCTCGCGATATTCACGGACCGCGGCTTTCGGTCCTTCCATACTGTCGGTACGATGGGGGGCCTAAGGTCGTTGGGAAAGGGCCCGAGTCTGCTCTGGGGACCTGTACACGGGTGGACTGCTATTCGGCGGGGTATGGGACGTATCAGGCTTATCGGTGGCGGCCGGACCGATTAGCCTGATATGGCTTAACCCGTGTACAGTTCGTGATCTATGGTTTCGGGTATATTTCACATCGATTCGTCCTTTGGTCCGGATAGGCTCTTATCTTGTAAATCGACCCCACAGTCAATCCCAGAATACCGACAGACCATGGTTCGGCCGGGAGTCCCGGTTCGTGGGTACTTCTCGAGCCCGTGGCACGAGCCACCGTGTAAGTGTGTAAATTGTTTTGGCGTCGAGCTATGGTGAACGTTTAGAGTCACCCGCGTTAGTATACATTTACCGAGTTGCTTTTCTCGTTGAGTCGACATTTAGATTCATTTCCTTTTTTTTTCTTTTTTTTGGGGGTTTATACTTAGCTTCGCGTCGCGTTCGCGTTATATTTTCATTTTCCATCTGAGAATGAAGATTTTGATCCCGTTTCGTTAATGGAGGGAGGATGGGTGCCGTGGATAGGGTGGGTCTCCATTAGTAGCAACCTCCACGTGGTGAGACCTGGATCGATATTATTTGCATCGATCTATAATGAAATTTATCAATATTTTTTTGTAAGTCCAATGACCCATAGTCGTTTATATTGAAATGTATCGCTTCGATGCAAATGGTATCGAGCAAATTGGCTACGAGTAGTATATGTATGTATATCTCGTGTTTGCTTTTACTACAGTCAGAAAAAACCTAAATTCAACCAGTTTTTTGATTGCCATTTGCTCAATTTTTGAGATAGCGATCTGAAACTTGTACCACTGATTTAGTTAGGAAATTCTACACCAGATCAACCTATAATAGTTGTACTTTTCGAAAATTTCATTTTTCGCCAAAATCTGAAGGGGGTAGGTCAGGATTTTTTGTGATTTTCGTAATGCTCTCGCCATTTCCACAATTTTTTAGATATCAAGATGATTCTTTCACTGATTAATTCGGCTTCGGATTCCGCATCCAAAACGCCCTGGATCATTTTAATAGCTCAAAAATTACGGATATGGCAGGCGATTTACGAAAATCGCAAAAAATCCTGACCTACCCCCTTCAGATTTTTGCGAAAACTGATATTTTCGAAAAGTACAACTATTATAGGTTGATCTGGCGTAGAATTTCCTAACTAAAACAATGGTACCAGTCTCAGGTCGCTACCTCAAAAATTGAGCGAATGCTGAACGAAAAACTGCTTAAATTTGACGATTTTTCGCGATTTTCGTAATTCCTTTGTCACCACTAACGAATCGACAGGTACCACTCGGAACGAACGATACTCTTTTAGTTCAAAAAATTCTGCTCCTTCGTCAAGGAGGCGCTGCAAATCCTCTGAAATTTGAACGCGTCGGTAACTCAGTTTCATGAACGTCGAACCCCGTAAGGTGATAGATCTATCCAATACCTCGTCTGTGCCGTTTATGACACTACTTGCCGACCGGGTTGTCCATGATGGGCAGGGAGCCTCGAATTACCACGGATAGATTGCCGTGGAAATCATTGAGGGGGATCTCACTGTCGAAAAAAATTGATATAGACACGCGGTTTTTGGTGACCACTGGTGACCGTCTCTATCTTCAAACACACATAGTGTTATTGAATAGATTAGTTTCCATTAAACAGAGTAGTAGAATAGTTTAAATAGTCTGCATATAAATCAAGAAAATACTCCTGCATTTTGTTGTATTTTATTATTTATATTTGTAGAAACCTAGCAGCAATGGAATTAATTATATTCTTTTATGTTTCGTTTGTAATGTCATATTAATTTTTAGTTAATCGTGCTCGATTATTTTCAAGCAGATCTTAAAGTCTAAGTAGATTCAGCTCGTTACACGAGTACACGTTTTGCAACTCTAAAAAAAATCCGCGAGCATTTGGAATCTCGCGAATGCGACGAAAAGGAAACTTGAGACTACGAAAGTTCGAACACTGTTAATCTATCTTCGTTCATTAGAAATTTAAATTTCACGCTTCACTTGTATTCTGTTACATAGGATCCAAAACCTGGTTGAGTTTTGTACAAATGAAATTAATTACTGGCGTAATTACCGTGGAAACCTGTGTAAAGAGCAAACTTCCGACAGCTACATTTATTCGCTTTTAAAGCGTATTCACCGTATGTAACTTTCGTGAAATTACGCGTAAAAGAAGGAACAAGGATTTTTTTTTTCTGCATAGCGTTTGTGTAATTTTATAGCAATCTCACTCTATTCTTTTATAAAACACATTGAACCCAAATTGTATTGAATACTTAATAAGACCTCAGGTTATTACTAAGTTATAGAAATAGGTAAAAATTTACTGGATTTTCATTTCAATGTTTACACTACTGATTCCGAATTTTTGCAAATTTCCATACCACAAAGACGCGTGTGTGACTGTTTTAATAGCGGCCAAGACACTGTGAGAAAGTTTTTACCTTATTAGCGTCGTACATACTTGACCCAGAAAACAGCTCACTAACAAGTGGCACTGTTAATCAGCTACAGCCCCTGGTAGATTAGTATTAATAACGTGGAAAGGGATGAATTTCGGTGTAAAACATGTAACACTTAAATATACATATATATATATATATATATATATATATATATTATTTTATATATATATATATATATATATAGATAATATATATATATATATATATATTATATATATATATTTCGATATATAATACTCCATCGGATACAATAATACATTTGGACCTGTATAGAACAAACAAACAGATAATGCAACATCCGCATAACTGTAAGGTATACTAGGAATTAATGTATATAATATACATATATTTTCTCGTGTGTTTCCTGTGTTCCGTGAAGACTTTCGGTTAAATAGGTCTCTTTCTGCGCGAAAGGAAGGTACAGCTCGTTTTTTGTGCATTTGTTGTTGTTGTTGTTGTTGTTGTATTCTTTCATTTTACGAAATTCATTTGTTCTTCGGTTTCATCAGTTACATTTTTTTTGGTAAGCATTTGTATAATTCGCGCACGAGACGGATACAGTAAGAATTCTTTTACCCTGTAAGTTACACGCATAAATATATATATGTTTTAATTGTATACCTCATCGATTACTATTGTTTCGAACGAAATTTTGAGAGAGAAGAGAATTGTGAACGATGCTTATCGTTTCTTTTCTTTTTTTTCCCGAGTGGAATGTATAATACAAAAAGGACAAAAATACGTTAGAAATAACGTAGGCACTTGCTTATTTTAATCTACATCTACTTATAAAGTAAAGACGTTCACGTTCAGCGTGTATTAAAATGCTACAACGTTTTATAAAAGGAAATATTTAGTTTTATTACCGAGACGCGTATTTTTTTCTCGTACATTATTTTTTTTTTAGAAGAAAGTCTGAATTAACATTCTCAGTATGTTAAGTAAATGGTTTCTCACTGCATACGTCTGACATATCGTGCGCAGAGTATTTTTTTTTCACATCGTGGCAGACCTTTCAAAGGCTCTCAAAAGATCTGCGATCTTTCTGTGTAACGACGGCTTTATACAGATTCCCTTAATATTCATTTCATGCAACATTTATTCCAGCGCCATCGCGGTTCGCCGCGAGGAAAGTTTGTCTAAAATAAAAAATAACAATTCAATATGGATGGTGATATACAATTTGCTTTCCCCATAACAAACACTGCGGTAGTATTATTGCTATCTTAGGAAAACATATCGCAATTCCGATGCATTAAATTATAGATTATTATTATTATTAGTATTATTATTATTATTAGAGTACATATTTATCTACTTTTCATGAAAATAATTCTTTTCCATCGTTTTTACTAGTTATAAAAATTACCTGAACCGCGAAAGCGCTGTTTTCCTTATCTAACTTGTCAATCAATTTTATTCTCGGTTAATAAGAGCACGTTCTCATTACATATACATGATCGTAAAACCGCATATACAATCGTTAAGGAGTTTTATTACGCGATTAAATCTTGTCCTTTGGTTTTTCTTTTTTTTATAGTCGTACAATCGTGTGTGTAATGTAGAACGCGCGTCACATATTCAATTTATTTTCTTCCTTATTATTGAACACGCATTCTCTCTGAGGCAAGATATTCGTCATTTTGTTTTCTCTTTTGCTGGAGGAACGACGACTTCAGAGCACGATACACTTGTATGTTTGTAGAAGCAGATATTATTTTTCATGCATTTATCTGCATTACACGTACTTTCCGCATTTTCAATGCGAAGGGTAGGCCTGTCTAATTTATTTATATAAATAACTATTGCTAATATGTTTCCGTGATCGATCAGTAACAGATAACAGTCATTGATTTTGGCTTTACACTTTTTACACTTTACACT
This sequence comes from Mimumesa dahlbomi, assembly GCA_917499265.3. Classification (NCBI taxonomy): domain Eukaryota; kingdom Metazoa; phylum Arthropoda; class Insecta; order Hymenoptera; family Crabronidae; genus Mimumesa; species Mimumesa dahlbomi. The sequence continues at coordinate 6,647,309 of OU824124.1, forward strand.
TGTCGTATTGTTGCGATCTTTGATATTCATTATAATAATTTTTCGTTCGGAATTGTGCGTGATTGTAGAAATAAATTCTTCTATCTTTATGGAAACTTTTGATAAATTGTTAATTATTAGTCACGAAACCTGAAATAATTACCGTTCTACGAAGCTCGTAATAATTTATTAATTGTTAGTTAAAAACATAAAATAATTACGGTTCTACGAAGATCCGTTTCAGTTTCGTAATCTGTTACATATTATATTATTATAAATGAAATAAAATCCGCGCTGAGTATGTTCGAACCTGTGTTATCAAGCGTGACCGTGACATACCTGCGTTTACACGGTGTGACTTTGTCAAGTACATCGAGACCCATCAGTCTCCGATAAGCCGTTGTAGTGTCAAGACGTGTTCCAAACAAGTTCCCACTGCTCTCCTAGGTATTAGATACCTTTGGAATTGTATTCCTTTGCCTATTACATTAATATTTTATATTATATCATACTGTTCACGCGTCTTCTGCGTACATTCTATACGTATACAATGCTACTCAAGTAGACATACTATATTATCATCTTTGGTATGATTTCTAATGAAATAATACTGAAATAAAAGAGAATATTTGAAACTTGAAATTTATTTAATTTATTTTAATCGTATTTCTATATGTGATTTCCGTAATTTTCGTAATATTCTCGGCATTTTCACAATTTTTGAGATATTGACCTGATTCTTTCACCGTTTTATTCGGCTGCGGATTACGCGTCCAAAACGCCCAGGATTATTTTAATAGCACAAAAATTACGGAACTATATGCACATTATCCACACCTAGTAACGTACGATTATAATTTTGGAAATAAAATTAGTTAGCATGGTTCTTTTAATAATATTCCACAAGCATTTGCGTACGATGTTCGGAAAAATTTTCTTCATTTTGATTAATTTCCTACCGTAACTTCCAACTACAGTTCTTAAATTCATTCGGTAAACTCTTATTCAAACGTGCGCGTGATTACAGGAATAATTTCTTCTTTCTTTGTGAAAAATCTCGAAAATTGTTTAATTGTTAACTACAAATAAGAGATAATTACGGTTCTATTCGGGAAAAGTCTTCTATATTTTTAATACTCTCTAACCGCAATTTGTAATTTGATCTTTGATATTCATTCTAATAATTTTTCGTTCGGAATTGTGCGTGATTGTAGAAATAAATTCTTCTATCTTTATGGAAACTTTTGATAAATTGTTAATTATTAGTCACGAAACCTGAAATAATTACCGTTCTACGAAGCTCGTAATAATTTATTAATTGTTAGTTAAAAACATAAAATAATTACGGTTCTACGAAGATCCGTTTCAGTTTCGTAATCTGTTACATATTATATTATTATAAATGAAATAAAATCCGCGCTGAGTATGTTCGAACCTGTGTTATCAAGCGTGACCGTGACATACCTGCGTTTACACGGTGTGACTTTGTCAAGTACATCGAGACCCATCAGTCTCCGATAAGCCGTTGTAGTGTCAAGACGTGTTCCAAACAAGTTCCCACTGTTCTCCTAGGTATTAGATACCTTTGGAATTGTATTCCTTTGCCTATTACATTAATATTTTATATTATATCATACTGTTCACGCGTCTTCTGCATACATTCTATACGTATACAATGCTACTCAAGTAGATATACTATATTATCATCTTTGGTATGATTTCTAATGAAATAATACTGAAATAAAAGAGAATATTTGAAATTTGAAATTTATTTAATTTATTCTAATCTTATTTCTTTTTCTGATTTCAGATCCAAATACGCGAGGAGAATTCCAGTTCGTATGGGAAACTCTTGTAGCAATGATGGCCTTCCAACAAAGACTATGAGTATCACAACGGGGAGAACTACTTGTTACCGTAAATCACATCGGTCAGAGCTATAGTTCGCGTTTTCATTACAACGGGAATTTGTATTTTTCGTGAGTTATTATAAATATTTTCCTTGCAAAGCGTTTGAGAATATTTCTGCAAAACGCGGCGTGAGATTAATCATTGTAAATTCATCATTACAAAGTAAATTTCAATCTATATAAAAGTAGAAAAATGGCAATATTCCTAATAACAATGCTTGGTAATTAAACAAAAATCGGAGATTCTACGCGATATATTGTGTATACATACGTGTCGCCCCTGCATTTTATTTTCAGCTTTTTGTGGCCGCGCGCAATGCGGTCTTAGAGTCCCTTGCACCGAGAAAATGTATTCCGCGAAATAGAGTCAGTGTTGTTGCGATATTATTAAATTATTCTTGCTCGATATCCGCGTACTTAAAACCGCCGCATGAATTTAAATGGACTGCCATTCGGTCGCGAAATTCCTACATTTTTGCAATCGCGAGAGTAGAGTCAGTTTGTTCGCCGCAAATGGTTAACCTCGGTCGGGAATGTAGTCTTTTTTTTTTTATTTTTATTTTCTGAATTATTCGCCGCGAAGTGTTAGAGGTACGCAGCAGCTGCGGAGAGGACCTCCATCGGGCGTCGTCGCATCCCGCAGCAGGTAATTATCATTAAAATTGTATTCTTCTTTCAATTTCTCAAACTAAAACTATAAAATGAAAAGACCGAGAATGACAATCAGTTGTACTATAAAGAATCTCTTTCTTGTTATGTTGCAGATATACCGGTCGCGATGTGTTAGAGGTACGCAGCAGCTGCGGAGAGGTCCTCCATCGGGCGTCGTCCCATCGAGCAGCAGGTAATTATCATTAAAATCGTACATATTTTTCTTTGAATTTCTTAAAATAAATTTGGTTAAATCCAAATCGAATTAAAACTTAAAATGAAAAGACCGAGAATGAAATACAGTTGTACTATAAAGAATCTCTTCTTGTTATGTTGCAGATGTACCGGTCGTAGTATCATCTCTAAAATGGAAGGCGCAGAAGAAATCTACGACCGGTGAGTCAAAAAATTTATGGTTCCTCCGATCACTCAATCATGTCGTAGGACGTAAAGGTCCGAAGCGGCACGAGTGTATTGGTTGTATTTTATTTGAGTTTGCGAGCATAGTGACCGCGAGTGTAAAGTATTTTATACTTGACACTCGTGGGTAGTAACACCCAATTTTTACATGTGAATATTTAATTAGCTCAGGCAGGGGTCTTCTTGTGGCTTAGTTTCACGCGTTTTGTTTGTCGTAATTAAATTAGAAGTTTGCTACCGTCGAACTTCATTTCATTACATTCGCGACCGCGAAAATTAGTTCCGCATAATCGAGATGTATTTTAAAGCAAACGCGAGAAGAGTATATTTAATTTTTTCGAGCTTCAAATCGAGTCATACGTAGTTCATAGGAATTAAATTCAGTTTGAATTTTGATACTTTTCATAATTAGATTTTCAATAACTTTGAATATTCTATCAATCTTAATTGATGTCTTTTAAATGCCCAAGAAGACCAATTCGCGAATGGTCGATTCTGGTTTCAAAGTATTATTTTGAACACATTTGCCACTGTTTCGAATACCTACTTTGAATAAGGAATCAACCAAGGGTTTCAATTCAAGCTTTCATATATATTTTTCCAATATTTTAATTTTCAAAAGTTTTCAATATATACCTATATATATTTAAAGTTTTTACATTTTTCGTTACATAAATTTAACATTTTTCCTATTTTCAAATCAAAGTTTTATTCGAGTCATTTGATAAAGTAAATTTTCAAGTAATTTTTATAAAGAGAATTAAACGAACGATTAGCCCGTTAGAAGATCTAGTTTGATAATCATATTCTAGCTCAGGATTTTCAGCACACATCAAGACTTAGTTTATAATTGCCACGTTCATGTCTTTATTTTGCTTGAACTCATTCGTGTGCCCAGGTGCTACACGAATGGGTGATGGCCGTGAACGTGGTTTATAGTTTTAATTATTATAAACATGTGGCGGCTCACAAGCGTTAGCGTTTGTGCACGACGTACGGTCCACACGTGTGAGTGTGTGTGTGTGTGTGTGTGTGATATATTTATTAAATATTTCGTGGACTGTGCGTCGGTTTAGAACAATCGTTTTTATTGCAAATTCGCGATTAAATTCAACTTGAATATTTTTACGATTTTACATTTTCAATTTAAGTTCGATTATATTTCGAACTTCAGATTATTAAATTCATTTTCTTTTTAATTAGAGTCAAAATGCAAAAGCATTATCATTGAACATAATAATTTTTCCATCTAAGAATTAAATACAAGTCTTTCATTTTTATATTTTACAAATATTAGTTTTCATTAAATTCATTTCAATAAATTCTAAATAAATCGCAATAATCGCTGGCCTTGTGAGTCGATTTCAGCAAACAAGGTACGTACCTGAATGTATGTGTGGGGTTTTGAGTCGGTGTTGGAGACGTCCCGGGACGTCTCCCGTAGGGGGAAACACCGACTTTGATTGAGAATCGTGGAGAGAGTGTGTTGGTGTGCGAGAGATTTTTGCCATTTTTTAAATATAGGTAATAGGTAGGCAGGTAATTTATTCTCTGGAATGTGTGTGCTTTAATTTTAAGTAGGAAGGGCAGGGCAGGTACCACTGTTTCGACTGTAGGCAACCAGTGGTATCCTGTACCTGAAAGTCAGGCTAATAATCTTTTCTTTTTTAATAATAAGTAAATTCTGCTTGAACATTCGTCCTTAGCGGCTAACCGTTTGCACGGACTGCAGTTGTCATTCTTCTGAGAATAAGCTGTTAACTTGTCCACACGTGTTAGCCGCATTCTCTTGTCTGGTTAGGCGCGTGATAGGGTTATACCATATTATGGTTCCGAATGTTCTTGCAGAATACAGGTTGGGCTCCGGCCTGAAGCAAGAAGAGGCTTTACGCCGAAGAGGCCCGACAAACTGTCTAGAAGAGGGCAGCAACAAATGGCTATCCATTTTGGAGTGTTCAATTTTGACATTTCCAGAATGGGTGGTCATTCCGTTACTACTAAGTCACTATGCTCGTAGTAGTTGTAGAGTAATTATAGTTGTAGTAATTTGAAGTAGTTAGTACCATGGGTCGAGGTGAGCTCCCCATGAAGACTCTGCCCCGATCTGCATTAAAGTTTTCGAGTCATTTTTCTTACTGAATTATTTTCACAAGTTTTGATAATAGAATCTTGATTACGATTTGATATTAAATTTCCTTTCAAACTCAGTTATTATTTATGTTCATTATTGTTAAAGAGTTAGAGTCCAGTTTTTGATTATTATAAATTTGAGATATTAGATTCTTGAAAAAAAAAAGCAGAGGGGTAGAGTGTGATAGAATGAAGTAGTTAGAAGTAGTTAGTTCCACGGGTCGAGGAGAGCTCCCCGTGAAGACTCTGCCCCGGTCTGCATTAAAGTTTTCGAGTCACTTTTCTTATTAAATTATTTTAACAAGTTTTAAGTAAGAGAATTTTGCATTAAAGTTTTCGAGTCATTTTTCTTATTCAATTACGTTCACGTTCAAGTTTTGATAATTGAAGTTTTATTGCAATTTGATATTAAATTCTTTTCAAACTAAGTTATTTTGAGAGTTCCTTTTTAAGAATTGTCACTGCTAGAGTCCAATTTTTGATTATTATAAATTTGAGAGATTGAATTTTTGAAATAAGCAGAGGGGTAGAGTACGATACAGTGTGCAGATAAAAGAAATTTGCACACTTGCCATCCGCGCCGGTCGTTATTTTTTGTCACCTCTGGCTGCACTTTAGCTTCGCGAAATTTATTGATAATTTGAAATAGATTAATCGAAAGTGTCTCAACTGAGACACACTTTTTATTTTCATCCTAAAAACATAGTATTATACAATTTTCTTTTAATTAAATTCACGAATCCGTCTCAAAGAGACCCGCGTTCTTTTTACATTATATCATTTATATATTTCAATTAAATATCCGAAAGAAATGTCACCGGGACATACGCGATTTTTATTTTCTAACGTAAAATCATCGAAAAATGTAAAGCAGCCAAGTGACTCGCGAATTGCATCGTACATCGCCGACTTAGTACGATGCCATTTAAAACGATAATTCAAACAAGCATTTGTTAGAGGGAATATTGCCATGATTACATTTATAAATTGTATTTTTTATTAAAATGTGTTATTTTGTACAATGTCGTAAGACGTTGTGCAAAAATTTTCATTTCGACTACGAGTAACTTTGATCTCCTCAAGATCATTCCGCGTTTACAATTGTTTTTCGTTCTCGCGTATTACAGTTCGATCAGTCAACGCGATTATAGAATAGTAAAACATTATTTTTCGCGCGCGTAACGCGAACTCTATTCAAATGAAACTTACATTTCTTTCCGACAAAATTCGTGGAAATTGCGAACAAATAGTGTTGCGAAAAATCATTTAAACTCGCGCGTAACTTTTCCATACTGATCGATGTTAATCTCGCGTGACAAGTCGATGCTTTCCACCCATTTAATAAACTTTTCTTTCAGAGTAGAATTAAATTAAGTAGTTAGTATAAGTTTTTAGTGTTGCGTTAATTTAGAGAATTCGCCATATAGCCACTTGCGAGTTATATGGAGTGAAATATTAAAGTTATTTTCGCGTCGCGTTGTCATTTATCTGCATTCTAATGTTATCACACACATTAGTTTCCTGATTCGCAATGTTCTGAATAATTAGAAAATATGAAATACATTCCCCTGTGGGTGGGGGACAGAATACACCCACGGTATTCCCTGCCTGTCGTACGAGGCGACTAAAAGGGACGTTTTGGCCACTATAGTGTCAAAACGTTAATTTAAGGGGATATCACACGTCAATTCCAATCCGTTTGCCGTCGACCATCGAGAAAACGCGACTTGTTTGTTCGTACCGCGATATTAGATTCATTTTTAACTTTAACTTTCATTTTCAATACTTATCACCTATTTCTACACTCAATTTTTAGTATCAGTTTCTTAGCTTCAGTTTTTTTACTCTCACTTTTTAATTTTAACTTTCACTTGTTCTAGTAGAGTCATTTGTTTTAGTAGAGTCACTTGTTTTAGTAGAGTCACTTGTTTTAGTAGAGTCAATTGTTTTAGTAGAGTCAATTGTTCGTTATTTGTCACGTTCGTCATATCCCTGCGGCAAAACAACACGATAAACGGTGTTGTCGGCCTTGTAAGCCTCACGGCTACTCGGTTAAGCCGCGATCTCGCGATATATTCACGGAGCGTGGCTTTCTGTCGTTCCATGGTTCCGTCGGTACTTTGGGTGGCCTATGGTCGTCTGGAAAGGTGAGCCCGAGTTCGTTCTGGGGACCTGTACACGGGTGGACTGCTATTTGGCGGGGTATGGGACGTATCAGGCTTATCGGTGGCGGCCGGACCGATTAGCCTGATATGGCTTAACCCGTGTACAGTTCGACTGGATGATCTATATCCTCGGATATAGATCATCTTCGATTTGTCCCTGGTTCGGATCTTTCGCGTAGGCCCTTTCCTGTAAATCGACCATACGCTTTATCCCTTCGTATCGATTAACCATGGTTCGGCCGGAAGTCACGGTTCGTGGGTACTTCTCGAGACCGTGGCACGAGCCACCGTGTAAGTGTCTAAATTGTTATGTCGTCGAGCTATGGTGAACGTTTAGAGTCACCCGCGTTAGTATACATTTACCGAGTTGCTTTTCTCGTTGAGTCGACATTTAGAGTCATTTTTCTTTTTTTTTCTTTTTTTTTGGGTTTATGGTGTTTTGGTGTGTGTGTGTGTGTTTTTTTTTACCGCGAGGAGTTGGCGTGTGATGGTGGTGGGGTTAGTTATAGAAATATTGAAACGTTTCGATATTTATCGTCGTGGTCCCATTGACAGACGTGTCTTTGGTATCACGGCACTTTTAGTTTCGCGTTCGCGTTCGCGTGATATTTTCATTTTCCATCCGAGAATGAAAATTTTGATCTCGTTTCGTTAATGGAGGGAGGATGGGTGCCGTGGATAGGGTGGGTCTCCATAAGTAGCAACCTCCACGTGGTGAGACCTGGATCGATATCATTTGCATCGATCGATAATTAGATTTATTAAGATTTTTTTTTTTGGAAATCCGATGAACGATAGCTGTTTGTATTGAAATGTGTCGCTTCGATGCAAATGGTATCGAGCAAATTGGCTACGAATATTATATGTATGTATATCTCGTGTCTGCTTTTACTACAGTCAGAAAATAGCGAAATTCAACCAGTTTTTCGTTCGGCATTCGCTCAATTTTAGAGATAGCGATCTGAAACTTGTACCATTGTTTTAGTTAGGCAATTCTACGCCAGATCAATATATAATAGTTGTACCTTTCGAAAATTTCATTTTTCGCAAAAATCTGAAGGGGGTAGGTCAGGATTTTTCGCGATTTTCGTAAATCGCTTGCCATTTCCGTAATTTTTTAGCTATTAAAACGATCCGGGGCGTTTTGGACGCGGAATCCGAAGCGGAATAAGCCAGTGAAAGAATCATGTTGATATCTAAAGAATTGTGGAAATGGCAAGCGAATTACGAAAATCGCGAAAAATCCTGACCTACCCCCTTCAGATTTTTGCGAAAAATTAAATTTTCGAAAAGTACAACTGTTATATATTGATCTGGCGTAGATTTAGCTTCGCGAAATTTATTGATAATTTGAAATAGATTAATCGAAAGTGTCTCAACTGAGACACACTTTTTATTTTCGTCCTAGAAACATAGTATTATATAATTTTCTTTTAATTAAATTCACGAATCCGTCTCAAAGAGACCCGCGTTCTTTTTACATTATATCATTTATATATTTCAATTAAATATCCGAAAGAAATAACATTTTTCCATTGCTCATCCCAGGTCATATGATTTTGAGCAAAATCTAATCTTGCTCTTTTGTGGTCCTTAGTAAGAGGTGGTTTTTTTGATTCTTTGGTCCACTTCAACCGCTGATCTTTATACAATATTTGCGGCACACGTCGTACAGTCACTGGCAATTGTAGAGCTTCCGTAACTTGTCTAGCACTTTTGTTTTCAGCTTTTAATTCTCTGAAAATGCGTGAATGATCGCGCCGCTGAAGTTTACTGTTGCCGCCTGCGTGGTTCTTACCATAATTTTCTCCCAATTTCACGAAATTAAGAATAACATTTACTGATCTATTGATCTTATTCGAGATCTGTCGCAGAGATAATCCGGAATCTCGATACGCTTGTATTTGTATTCGCTCTTCTGTACTTAGAATTTTTCCTCGTGGCATTCTAATAGAAGATAAGCTGTATTGAATTATTTATAAAATAGAGTATTACACTTTAGACTATTAGAGTATTACTTTCCCAATACTTACTTTTTCTAAGCTGTACACGATGTTTCTGTCTTGATTACTGCAAGAGTACTACTATCCTTATACAAATTTCGTACTTACCTTGGCAAATATTATTGTGTTTCTGGTTACCATTACTGAAACTAGAGGGTATGTTTATATTATCGCGTCGTACTATATTCAATGTCATGCTAGTAAGGTCTACGACCAATAGCTACTAGAAATTTACAGAATAAATGAATTTATTCCAGGAAATGATGGTGTCCCTATGCAAATTTCGTCCACTGTAGCCACTTGCGAGTTATATGGAGTGAAATATTAAAGTTATTTTCGCGTCGCGTTGTCATTTATCTGCATTCTAATGTTATCACACACATTAGTTTCCTGATTCGCAATGTTCTGAATAATTAGATAATATGAAATACATTCCCCTGTGGGTGGGGGACAGAATACACCCACGGTATTCCCTGCCTGTCGTACGAGGCGACTAAAAGGGACGTTTTGGCCACTATAGTGTCAAAACGTTAATTTAAGGGGATATCACACGTCAATTCCAATCCGTTTGCCGTCGACCATCGAGAAAACGCGACTTGTTTGTTCGTACCGCGATATTAGATTCATTTTTAATTTCAACTTACATCTTCAATAATTTTCACTTATTTTTACATTCAATTTTTAGTATCAGTTTATTAGCTTCAATTTTTTTTTACTCTCACTTTTTAATTTTAACTTTCACTTGTCCTAGTAGAGTCATTTGTTTTAGTAGAGTCACTTGTTTTAGTAGAGTCACTTGTTTTAGTAGAGTCAATTGTTTTAGTAGAGTCAATTGTTCGTTATTTGTCACGTTCGTCATATCCCTGCGGCAAAACAACACGATAAACGGTGTTGTCGGCCTTGTAAGCCTCACGGCTACTCGGTTAAGCCGCGATCTCGCGATATATTCACGGAGCGTGGCTTTCTGTCGTTCCATGGTTCCGTCGGTACTTTGGGTGGCCTATGGTCGTCTGGAAAGGTGAGCCCGAGTTCGTTCTGGGGACCTGTACACGGGTGGACTGCTATTTGGCGGGGTATGGGACGTATCAGGCTTATCGGTGGCGGCCGGACCGATTAGCCTGATATGGCTTAACCCGTGTACAGTTCGACTGGATGATCTATATCCTCGGATATAGATCATCTTCGATTTGTCCCTGGTTCGGATCTTTCGCGTAGGCCCTTTCCTGTAAATCGACCATACGCTTTATCCCTTCGTATCGATTAACCATGGTTCGGCCGGAAGTCACGGTTCGTGGGTACTTCTCGAGACCGTGGCACGAGCCACCGTGTAAGTGTCTAAATTGTTTTGTCGTCGAGCTATGGTGAACGTTTAGAGTCACCCGCGTTAGTATACATTTACCGAGTTGCTTTTCTCGTTGAGTCGACATTTAGAGTCATTTTTCTTTTTTTTTCTTTTTTTTTGGGTTTATGGTGTTTTGGTGTGTGTGTGTGTGTTTTTTTTTACCGCGAGGAGTTGGCGTGTGATGGTGGTGGGGTTAGTTATAGAAATATTGAAACGTTTCGATATTTATCGTCGTGGTCCCATTGACAGACGTGTCTTTGGTATCACGGCACTTTTAGTTTCGCGTTCGCGTTCGCGTGATATTTTCATTTTCCATCTGAGAATGAAGATTTTGATCTCGTTTCGTTAATGGAGGGAGGATGGGTGCCGTGGATAGGGTGGGTCTCCATAAGTAGCAACCTCCACGTGGTGAGACCTGGATCGATATCGTTTGCATCGATCGATAAAGAGATTTATTAATATTTTTTGGAAATCCGATGACCGATAGCCGCGTTTTATATTGAAATGTGTCGCTTCGATGCAAATGGTATCGAGCAAATTGGCTACAAGTAGTATAGATATTCCTTTTTGTCTTTTTTTACTTTCATTGCTTGATTATCAAGAGATACATTGAGAGAGACATTGTCTCGAGTTTGTCTATATTATAGCATAGACGAGGTATGGAATAGACCTTTTGCAGCCGCATCATTTTCAGTGTCGTCGGTGTTGCGGGCTGTAGAGCCCCTTACCATTTTAGTGTCACTCCCAACGTTACCACTTTGGGTGCGAGTCTAGGATGACCATTGGTTATTAGTAAGAATACGATATAGACGTTATAGTTTATGCGTATTAATAATTGACCTTTGTATCAATAATTCAAATCTTTTCCGATAATGTGAAACATAATACAGTCTACGTCAACAGTTAGCACGTTGGTGAGCTGTTTCTTTTTAATATGATATCAAATGTAACAAAATTTGCATTATTTATAATTCATAAAAGTATGTAAAAAGACGGGTAATGTTATATAAATGTTATAGTGTTTGGTATCATTTTAACCAGAAGAACGTCACGAATATGTTAATAAAACCTTCGTGAATAAAAATACAAAAATGTAATATTTTCATAGGTGCATTAATGTCCAACGCACCGATGTACGGACCTTAACCCAATTCTCATTGTTCCTTCGTCAAGGAGGTGCTGCAAATCCTCTGAAATTTGAACGCGTCGGTAATAATAGGATATGCCCTTCATGTCAAGTACCGATAACAATAGAACATATAATTATAGACTGCAGCAGGTACAATAGATCGAGATCTGATCATAACATTCCAAGTGACCTAAAAAGTGCCTTAACCGACCCTAAGAAACTGAAGAATATAATAAATTTCCTAGCATGCATCAAATTAATAGGTGAAATCTAACATTCGAACACAGTCGCTAATAACCCTAGACGTTGATGCGACTATAAAGAAAAAGAAGAAGAGGAAAAATTGAAACAAGCATTTGTTAGAAGGAATATTGCCATGATTACATTTATAAATTGTATTTTCTATTAAAATCTGTTATTTTGTACAATGTCGTAAGACCTTGTGCAACATTTTCATTACGACTACGAATAACTTTGATCTTTTCAAGATCATTCCGCGTTTAGAATCGTTTTTCAATTTCGCGTATTACAATGCTATCAGTCAACGCGATTATGAAATAGCAAAACAAATGAAACATACATTTCCTTCCGACAAAATTCATGGAAATTGCGAACAAATTAGTGTTGCGAAAAATCATTTAAACTCGCGCGTAACTTTTCCATACTGATCGATGTTAATCTCGCGTGACAAGTCGGTGCTTTCCACCCATTTAATAAACTTTTCTTTCAGAGTAGAATTAAATTAAGTGGTATAAGTTTTTAGTGTTGCGTAGACTTAGAGAATTCGCCATTTAGCCACTTGCGTGTTAAATTGAGTGAAATATTAAAGTTCTTTTCGCGTCGCGTTTTCATTTATCTGTATTCTGTGTTATCTCACACATGATCTTCCTGATTCGCAGTATTCTGAATAATTAGAAAATATGAAATACATTCCCCTGTGGGTGGGGGACAGAATACACCCACGGTATTCCCTGCCTGTCGTACGAGGCGACTAAAAGGGACGTTTTGGCCACTATACTATACTATAGTGGCCAAAACGTTAATTTAAGGGGATATCACGCGTCAATTCCAATCCGTTTGCCGTCGACCATCGAGAAAACGCGACTTGTTTGTTCGTACCGCGATATTAGATTCATTTTTAACTTTAACTTTCATTTTCAATACTTATCATCTATTTTTACACTCAATTTTTAGTATCAGTTTCTTAGCTTCAGTGGTTTTACTCTCACTTTTTAATTTTAACTTTCACTTGTTCTAGTAAAGTCATTTGTTTTAGTAGAGTCACTTGTTCTAGTAGAGTCACTTGTTCTAGTAGAGTCACTTGCTCGTTGTTTGCTACGTTCGTCATATCCCTGCGTCAAAGCAACACGAGAAACGGTGTAGTCGGCCTTGTAGCCTCACGGCTACTCGGTTAAGCCGCGATCTCGCGATATTCACGGAGCGCGGCTTTCGGTCCTTCCATACTGTCGGTACGATGGGGGGCCTAAGGTCGTTGGGAAAGGGCCCGAGTCTGCTCTGGGGACCTGTACACGGGTGGACTGCTATTCGGCGGGGTATGGGACGTATCAGGCTTATCGGTGGCGGCCGGACCGATTAGCCTGATATGGCTTAACCCGTGTACAGTTCGTGATCTATGGTTTCGGGTATATTTCACATCGATTCGTCCTTTGGTCCGGATAGGCTCTTATCTTGTAAATCGACCCCACAGTCAATCCCAGAATACCGACAGACCATGGTTCGGCCGGGAGTCCCGGTTCGTGGGTACTTCTCGAGCCCGTGGCACGAGCCACCGTGTAAGTGTGTAAATTGTTTTGGCGTCGAGCTATGGTGAACGTTTAGAGTCACCCGCGTTAGTATACATTTACCGAGTTGCTTTTCTCGTTGAGTCGACATTTAGATTCATTTCCTTTTTTTTTCTTTTTTTTGGGGGTTTATACTTAGCTTCGCGTCGCGTTCGCGTTATATTTTCATTTTCCATCTGAGAATGAAGATTTTGATCCCGTTTCGTTAATGGAGGGAGGATGGGTGCCGTGGATAGGGTGGGTCTCCATTAGTAGCAACCTCCACGTGGTGAGACCTGGATCGATATTATTTGCATCGATCTATAATGAAATTTATCAATATTTTTTTGTAAGTCCAATGACCCATAGTCGTTTATATTGAAATGTATCGCTTCGATGCAAATGGTATCGAGCAAATTGGCTACGAGTAGTATATGTATGTATATCTCGTGTTTGCTTTTGCTACAGTCAGAAAAAACCTAAATTCAACCAGTTTTTTGATTGCCATTTGCTCAATTTTTGAGATAGCGATCTGAAACTTGTACCACTGATTTAGTTAGGAAATTCTACACCAGATCAACCTATAATAGTTGTACTTTTCGAAAATTTCATTTTTCGCCAAAATCTGAAGGGGGTAGGTCAGGATTTTTTGTGATTTTCGTAATGCTCTCGCCATTTCCACAATTTTTTAGATATCAAGATGATTCTTTCACTGATTAATTCGGCTTCGGATTCCGCATCCAAAACGCCCTGGATCATTTTAATAGCTCAAAAATTACGGATATGGCAGGCGATTTACGAAAATCGCAAAAAATCCTGACCTACCCCCTTCAGATTTTTGCGAAAAATGATATTTTCGAAAAGTACAACTATTATAGGTTGATCTGGCGTAGAATTTCCTAACTAAAACAATGGTACCAGTCTCAGGTCGCTACCTCAAAAATTGAGCGAATGCTGAACGAAAAACTGCTTAAATTTGACGATTTTTCGCGATTTTCGTAATTCCTTTGTCACCACTAACGAATCGACAGGTACCACTCGGAACGAACGATACTCTTTTAGTTCAAAAAATTCTGCTCCTTCGTCAAGGAGGCGCTGCAAATCCTCTGAAATTTGAACGCGTCGGTAACTCAGTTTCATGAACGTCGAACCCCGTAAGGTGATAGATCTATCCAATACCTCGTCTGTGCCGTTTATGACACTACTTGCCGACCGGGTTGTCCATGATGGGCAGGGAGCCTCGAATTACCACGGATAGATTGCCGTGGAAATCATTGAGGGGGATCTCACTGTCGAAAAAAATTGATATAGACACGCGGTTTTTGGTGACCACTGGTGACCGTCTCTATCTTCAAACACACATAGTGTTATTGAATAGATTAGTTTCCATTAAACAGAGTAGTAGAATAGTTTAAATACTCTGCATATAAATCAAGAAAATACTCCTGCATTTTGTTGTATTTTATTATTTATATTTGTAGAAACCTAGCAGTTTGTCTAGCACTTTTGTTTTCAGCTTTTAATTCTCTGAAAATGCGTGAATGATCGCGCCGCTGAAGTTTACTGTTGCCGCCTGCGTGGTTCTTACCATAATTTTCTCCCAATTTCACGAAATTAAGAATAACATTTACTGATCTATTGATCTTATTCGAGATCTGTCGCAGAGATAATCCGGAATCTCGATACGCTTGTATTTGTATTCGCTCTTCTGTACTTAGAATTTTTCCTCGTGGCATTCTAATAGAAGATAAGCTGTATTGAATTATTTATAAAATAGAGTATTACACTTTAGACTATTAGAGTATTACAGTAGATTCTTGAATAGTGTTCCAAACTCGGGTCCGGCGGCGTGTGATTTGCAGGTTTAAGGAAGCTATTTTTTTACGTGGCGTTCGCTATGCTATACTAAGATAGCGGCGAATGTAAACACGTTCGGTGAGCGATAGTAAGGGGGGACCGAGTTCGTGGCAGATGATAAAAGTTAAATCCCTGCGTATCGGTGAGTCACTATTACTAATGCAACGATAAAACTTTTTCATTTTTGGATTTTTTTTTATGAAAATGTTTTTAACGGGTCGGTGAGCTTCTTCTGATGAAAATGATACCAAATACGGCATAGTTTGGATTATTTATAATTTGTCAGGATTATTTTAATAAATGGGTAATGTTATATAAATGTTATTGTGTTTGGTATCATTTTAATCAGAAGAGCCTCACGAATATGTTAGTAAAATTTGCAGAAAAAAAAATCCAAAAATGAAAAAGTTTCATCGTTGCATTAGTGTGTAACACACCGATACATGAGCCTTATCTGCGATCTCACAGTCTCGGTTTGTTTTTCTTGCGTCGGCCTTTGTAAAACCGCCACTCGAAATCGTCGAGAAAAGTGCGGTTTTCAAGAATTACCCTATATTTTGGCGTGCGAAATTCAAGTTTGTTCTGCTTTTGGCGTGCGTCTATCAAGAACAATTCTTGAGTTCTCTCCCATAGTTAGACTATTCAATAGGGGGTTTGTAAACCGTTAGAAGGAAAATATTCTGCTAAGGACGAGCGGCATCCATCCGGGTACACTCGTAATACATACCCATAGAAACGCTTATTAGTTATGTAAATATTATCGAAATTATATCGTGTTTGGTATCGTTGTAATCGAAACAATCTCGTCGATATGTTAATCAAATTTTCGCGACATAATAATTAAAAGTGCATAAGTTTTATTGCTATTATTTGTTTGGGAGCATATCGCAGCTTGTTAAAGGATGCCGCTGTCGTGTTACATTAATCGCTTGACAGGTTCCAGGGGGGAACCCCACCGGTGGTGGGGATAAAGACGTGCGTTTTTCGCGTTATTCTCGAACGGACAATTATCCCGAATTTACTGTACTTTCCCAATACTTACTTTTTCTAAGCTGTACACGATGTTTCTGTCTTGATTACTGCAAGAGTACTACTATCCTTATACAAATTTCGTACTTACCTTGGCAAATATTATTGTGTTTCTGGTTACCATTACTGAAACTAGAGGGTATGTTTATATTATCGCGTCGTACTATATTCAATGTCATGCTAGTAAGGTCTACGACCAATAGCTACTAGAAATTTACAGAATAAATGAATTTATTCCAGGAAATGATGGTGTCCCTATGCAAATTTCGTCCACTGTAGCCACTTGCGAGTTATATGGAGTGAAATATTAAAGTTATTTTCGCGTCGCGTTGTCATTTATCTGCATTCTAATGTTATCACACACATTAGTTTCCTGATTCGCAATGTTCTGAATAATTAGATAATATGAAATACATTCCCCTGTGGGTGGGGGACAGAATACACCCACGGTATTCCCTGCCTGTCGTACGAGGCGACTAAAAGGGACGTTTTGGCCACTATAGTGTCAAAACGTTAATTTAAGGGGATATCACACGTCAATTCCAATCCGTTTGCCGTCGACCATCGAGAAAACGCGACTTGTTTGTTCGTACCGCGATATTAGATTCATTTTTAATTTCATCTTACATTTTCAATAATTTTCACTTATTTTTACATTCAATTTTTAGTATCAGTTTATTAGCTTCAATTTTTTTTTACTCTCACTTTTTAATTTTAACTTTCACTTGTTCTAGTAGAGTCATTTGTTTTAGTAGAGTCACTTGTTTTAGTAGAGTCACTTGTTTTAGTAGAGTCAATTGTTTTAGTAGAGTCAATTGTTCGTTATTTGTCACGTTCGTCATATCCCTGCGGCAAAACAACACGATAAACGGTGTTGTCGGCCTTGTAAGCCTCACGGCTACTCGGTTAAGCCGCGATCTCGCGATATATTCACGGAGCGTGGCTTTCTGTCGTTCCATGGTTCCGTCGGTACTTTGGGTGGCCTATGGTCGTCTGGAAAGGTGAGCCCGAGTTCGTTCTGGGGACCTGTACACGGGTGGACTGCTATTTGGCGGGGTATGGGACGTATCAGGCTTATCGGTGGCGGCCGGACCGATTAGCCTGATATGGCTTAACCCGTGTACAGTTCGACTGGATGATCTATATCCTCGGATATAGATCATCTTCGATTTGTCCCTGGTTCGGATCTTTCGCGTAGGCCCTTTCCTGTAAATCGACCATACGCTTTATCCCTTCGTATCGATTAACCATGGTTCGGCCGGAAGTCACGGTTCGTGGGTACTTCTCGAGACCGTGGCACGAGCCACCGTGTAAGTGTCTAAATTGTTTTGTCGTCGAGCTATGGTGAACGTTTAGAGTCACCCGCGTTAGTATACATTTACCGAGTTGCTTTTCTCGTTGAGTCGACATTTAGAGTCATTTTTCTTTTTTTTTCTTTTTTTTTGGGTTTAAGGTGTTTTGGTGTTTTTTTTTTTTTTTTTTTACCGCGAGGAGTTGGCGTGTGATGGTGGTGGGGTTAGTTATAGAAATATTGAAACGTTTCGATATTTATCGTCGTGGTCCCATTGACAGACGTGTCTTTGGTATCACGGCACTTTTAGTTTCGCGTTCGCGTTCGCGTGATATTTTCATTTTCCATCTGAGAATGAAAATTTTGATCTCGTTTCGTTAATGGAGGGAGGATGGGTGCCGTGGATAGGGTGGGTCTCCATAAGTAGCAACCTCCACGTGGTGAGACCTGGATCGATATCATTTGCATCGATCGATAATTAGATTTATTAAGATTTTTTTTTTTTGGAAATCCGATGAACGATAGCTGTTTGTATTGAAATGTGTCGCTTCGATGCAAATGGTATCGAGCAAATTGGCTACGAATATTATATGTATGTATATCTCGTGTCTGCTTTTACTACAGTCAGAAAATAGCGAAATTCAACCAGTTTTTCGTTCGGCATTCGCTCAATTTTAGAGATAGCGATCTGAAACTTGTACCATTGTTTTAGTTAGGAAATTCTACGCCAGATCAATATATAATAGTTGTACCTTTCGAAAATTTCATTTTTCGCAAAAATCTGAAGGGGGTAGGTCAGGATTTTTCGCGATTTTCGTAAATCGCTTGCCATTTCCGTAATTTTTTAGCTATTAAAACGATCCGGGGCGTTTTGGACGCGGAATCCGAAGCGGAATAAGCCAGTGAAAGAATCATGTTGATATCTAAAGAATTGTGGAAATGGCAAGCGAATTACGAAAATCGCGAAAAATCCTGACCTACCCCCTTCAGATTTTTGCGAAAAATTAAATTTTCGAAAAGTACAATTATTATAGGTTGATCTGCCGTAGAATTTCCTAACTAAAACAATGGTACAAGTTTCAGATCGCTATCTCTAAAATTGAGCGAATGCCGACCAAAAAACTGGTTGAATTTGACGATTTTTCGCGATTTTCGTAATACCTTTGTCATCACTAACGAATCGACAGGTACCACTAATGTGCTCCCGTCCATCGCACGATACTCGAAATTCATTTTCGACCCCGAGTACGGATTCTAGACGTTGGTCCGCAACATGTGGGCTTGTAACAACCTCACAAAAGCGGTTGGGGTGCGGGGCCCGTTTCGGAACCAACGATACTCTTTTAGTTAAAAAAATTCTGCTCCTTCGTCAAGGAGGCGCTGCAAATCCTCTGAAATTTAATCGCGTCGGTTATTCAGTTTCGTGAACATCGAACCCCGTAAGGTGATAGGTCTATCCAATACCTCGTCTGTGTAGCAACGTTACCATTATGGGTTCGAGTCTAGGATGACTGAGGGTAGAGAAGCTATAGTCTGTGCGTATTAATAATGTTACCATTGTGAAGAGTAGCAACGTTACCATTATGGGTTCGAGTCTAGGATGACTGAGGGTCATAATTGGTTCCACAATTGTCCCTTCTTGAATTATAGCGGATGGAGTTGTAACCTCTGAAACAATCACGATCAATTTTGAATTAGTACACATTTTTTAAAATATTGATTCCATTGAGACTCCCCCTTAATTATTCAAAAATACTCCCTCTGTCCCATAATACTAGATAGTTTTCTCCTTTTGTCTTGTCCCATATTACTGAATGTTTCTTCAAAATTAATTTTTTGAAAAAAAAGTTAGTATATTTTTATTTCAGAGTAGTTTATTGTTCAAAAAATATTAAACTCATAAGAAAAAGAAATATTGAAATTGAGCCATATATTATGATAAGTTGCTGCCATGAAACTAAAACTATCAAGTATTATGGGACAGTGGGAGTACATTATAACATATTTTGACATGAATAAACCTACTTCATTGCAATTTCTCCTTATTATCAGTTATAAACGAATTAAGTACTTCGAAGTGAATAAATTTATTCATTCAAACTTGCTTTATAATAATAAGATTCAAATAATTAATCTACCTGACTATGCCCATCCATTTCATTACATTTGCTTGCCAATCGATTAGATATGCGTTGAATCCCTATATCCCAGTGATCCTTATATACATCATCCAATCTAAAACAAATAAGATGTCTAAGGCATTCAAAACATATTAATTGAAGCAAAGATAAAACATTTATTCGCCCTCCGTACCATATTTCCCCTGCAGCTTCACAAAAGCTTCCTTTATATAATTTCTTCATATCTTTATTACTCGAGGTCCCTGTGTGATGCATTTTGAACCTAGTAAACTATGAACTTAAAAGTTAAAGGAGCAACTATATAAGAAATGAATATTATATTATGTTTTGTGGTAATAATACTAAAAGATGTTTTGATTTCTTATAATTCAGTATATTTATCTAAAATATTCAACCAAAGGTTTATTTTTCTCATCATTGTAACAGTATGCGTCCGTTTCGGCTATACCAAGAAATAATTTCGTCACTTATCCATTAGTGCAAGTGCTTTGTTCACTGTAACATTTATTTCCACGTAAACGAGGTAGTTTAAGGGATTTCCATTCTTTCCGCTGCGCCATAACCAACTACAACCGCCATCAGCCGCCAAAAAAAAAACCCGGTTCCGACCAAAACATAGTCAACCTTTCCCGGTCATCACACGGATTGGTTCTCGGTCAGATGTGTGAGTTTCTCACGCATTACGAAAACTCACGTGTAGTGGTGAGACCAAGTAGTGACATCTAGATACTGTCCGTGTTTTTGGGAACTAAAAGTCGTACCTCATTCTCCCATAAGAGTGTCCTCCCCCTGATCACAGGGCACAAACGAGATAGAGGATCCTATATCTCGTCTATGTTTCCACTCCTCGTAACCGTGACGATAATCGACCGATAACTGGTATCACAGACAGGGGATAAATCTGATCATCAAAGAATGAAAGTTTGGCTTCAGGTTTAATGATCACGATTGTTACAGCCAGACCACGAATTTTAATCAGATTAAAATAGGTAGTGGCTACGAGTACTCATATGTGCCTATAACTCGTGTGTGGAAAGAGATATCATTTTTGTGCACGGTCAACTTTATCGACTTTTCGCTTAAATATATGTATTTTAATAGCGCGAACGAGCTATACATTTATTCTCTGCATTCATTTGGCGGCAATTACACCTTTTGAATTATCTGCAGTGTTGATTTTACATGGAGGTACGAATTGAAAAAGTTTACACATGAAAAAATAATAAGAGAGCTTGCGTACCCCTATACTTACTCTTATAGTCTTTCTAAAATTACTTGTTGTTCTGATTCATTCTGAACTTTCTAATTTGCATATTCGGGCGTATTGGAATTTCGCGCATTATTTCTGCCCGTCGAAGTTCCTATCCTTTACAACTTTTCCCTTACGAAATTAATATATTTTCCAAGTCACCAAGTAGCTTCAATCGCTTTTCAATTTTCCAACCACAATTAGTAATGATTTTTAATTTAATGTTACATTCTGGAACTGCAAAATTTCACCAATAATTTCGGCTCACGTGGATCCATTTTCCGACAACGTCTTCATCTGCATATCGTGATATATACACTGATATGTTCTTACGTTTTCTCGGTCATGTATACATACGTTTCCTAGATGGAACGATTCACACGTTTCTGTCGATTCGTGACTCCGACACCGTTTTTGAACGTTCGCGTCCGGGCCACGCAAATAAACATGACCGAATTTATAGAACTGAAAACCACGTACGCGTACGGGTTATTCCTTTCCCTGCGGCACGAAGAATCGGCAGTACGCATCGCGAATCGTGTGCGAAATCGACAAGCGTTAAACGAGGGCCACTTTTTCTTTCTTATTTTCTTTCCGTCGAAATTCAGTGACTCTTCATCGAGGAAGTAAAAAAAAACAGGAGCAGGAGAAGAATACGAAATTGGTCAAGGTAAAGGGGACGTGTGGGAGAAGCGTTTATTCGTTTTTACGTGTTTTATTTTGGTTTTGATGAAAGTTCTATTGTACCTCAGAGGAAAATTCTTTCGAAATTCTCGTCGTATGAAAATGGCATTAGGAAATTTTTGTAATTTTTTTGAAAGCATTCACGCAATTTGTAGGATATTATATTGGTGTCTTTTCTTTGATAATTATTTAAAAATCGATCCTTTGGAAAATATGTACCTATATCATATTTCTGCGACAATGCTATACAAAATTTCTTATAATTATCATATTTTGTCTATAATGAAAATAAAATATTCATGGTACATTTACATACTGTATGCAGATTGAAAAATATTATAATTTAGATTATCTCTGTTGTTAATTGCTGGCACGAATAAAAAGCAATGTTAGAAATTTCTAAAAAATTGTTGTAATCGCGATTTGAAGTTCTCGTCTGATATTCTGCCGTGGTAATGTTCTTCCATCTAATGTCAAGGGAATCTATTTTCCAATCAATTTTCCCAGGTTGTTGATGAAACCCAGAGCTTCTGTAATACAGACTTCCCGTCGTGTGTATTATGTAAAACTACTTACCAAGTAATAAGTGCTGCAACCATAATTACGTGACGTTACCGTCAGAAAACGTTTCTATGTTGATGTAAATTTAATAACGGAAAGTATATAGAAGGATCACTTTCGTTATGGAAATATAATTGTGCCAATATTGGAAATTACACTTGATTAATATCAGAAGCCTTATTTTCGACGCAACTTCGAATTTCTAAACTATTTTACATTGTCTAACAATGTTTTTTAGCCTATCGTATCTTACATCCAATCAAAGCTTTATTAATAAACGTGCTTTGAATATTTAATTTAGACAAATTTTATTATAATTAAAAAAATATATAGTAATCGGTTCGGTAGAATCTGTGACATAGATAAATTTTCAAGAGCTTAGGATATTCAATATGTATAGATTTTCCATCTGCAAAGGATTGATTTTCAGTCAAGAAGCAAATCAATTAATTTGCACAAATATCAATAGAGTTAAATTGAAAATCTTTATTTGCGATATTCTATTTCCGGCCATTTCAACCAGGAATGATTTTTTAGTCTTTTCAAAACTCTCCATTCGACAAAAAATTCAATTAAATTGAAGTCTAACATTGTATTGATTCGGTACTTGCCTCAAACGTGGAAAGCTTTCACTGAGACGGTATTTTTAGACCTTAACTACTATGGGGTCAAAAGAGACTCACAATCAGAATGATTTCTTTTATTAACGATAGCTCACGGATGAATAATTATAGTACGTATTGTTCGTACTTGTTCGTAAAATTCTAAATATTATTTCACAAATTATTCCTTCTATAATACCTTAATAGAACAAACTACAGATTAATGAAGCAACATGGATATTTCTAATTATTTTAACTAATTACGGAGATAACGCTTTTTATCAAAAATACAACAAATGTATAATTATTTTCATGCTGTAGTTTGATTTTTAATTTTAACAAAACAGTGAGGCTTTGGTTGTTTTTAAACGTGTTTCCATAAATACGTATAAATTCATTCTGCCCTAACCATTGTTCAAAGTTTTCCTATTGTATCTCAAGTATTTTAAGCTACGCTTAACTCATAGACTGGGCTGTATTAATTTATGAAACTTATGCAAATTCTCTAACTGCGCCAGACACGACTGTCTGTATAATAGTACTATGAAAACTCGCGTTGAACTGCATATAGTTCAATTTCTGGTACGTACTAATTAGAAAATTGCCTACAAAAGTGAGGATCGATGTAGTATTGTCATGCAACGGTTATAGAATACTTTATAACAATTTAATTACTGATTCCCGAAATAATTTCGCGTGGATACGAATAAAAAGTAATAAAGGGAAAACATTATTTCTCTCGAAACGGAATTTTGATAGAATGATAAATATTATTTAACGTTAACTGATTGACTTTGATTTTAGCGTAAATATTCCGGCATATGTTGATAATAATATCGACTACGATGAAACCCTAATAATATAATTCTGTTACATAAATTCAATACACGGGTTAGTTTCTATTACATTGAGTTTTCAAATTAATTCCATTTAATACATTATAGTATAATGATTATACCATACATCGGGTTAATTAAGTGAAGCACAGTAATTAGAATCAGTGTACTTTAGTAAACGCATCTCTGCGCGACGGAAAACTGAAAGCACGATCGGTATGAAATATGATCGAAGTATGAAAATGCGATGCAAATAATAATACTAACTATAAGTCGAATTATAGTAAGTCGAAAGTTTTCGATCTACGACTTACGATATGCAGAAAGTTACTAAAAAAATATAGAAATCTATAAGGTTAAACTTTTGAAAATTTGGAAATGCAAATTTCCTGATACGATTGTCACACCGAAATGTGTCAGTTAATCACTATAAAAAATAGTAAATAATTTAAACAAAATCATACTCTTTTTAACAATTATGCCCATATTTATGAAAGTTGTCTAGTCAATTTTTCAAAAATTTTGGATATTACGTTTTTTAAAGGTTTTCAAACATTTATTAACAAATTATCAAGACTTTCATTTTTTTTAAACATTGACTTAGACCACTTTCATAATTATACGCACAATCTTGTCCTGCAGTTTTTAACAAAAGTACTTGCCTATCGTTCCCAACGATCCCAGAAATCCGGCCGTAAAATCGTGATTACCATTTCAGCGCTCGAATTCTGTTTAATTTCCCGTGAACATGCGATCGATTCGAATCGACGGATGATGAGGAAGCTGGACGACGCCAGATGGAACGACCGAGTGATTTTGAACGTCGGCGGAGTTAGGCACGAGACCTACAAGTCAACCTTGAAGAAAATACCAGCCACGCGGCTATCAAGGCTCACCGAAGCCCTGATCAACTATGACCCGATTCTCAACGAGTACTTTTATGACAGACACCCTGCCGTGTTCGCGCAGGTGTTGAATTACTATCGCACGGGGAAGCTGCATTACCCGAAGGACGTGTGTGGCCCGTTATTCGAGGAGGAATTGGATTTTTGGGGACTGGACTCGAACCAGGTTGGATATTCAGCACTTTTTTCAATGGATGGAAAGACAACGTGGAAAGAAAGAAGGAGAATAAACGTAAAAAAAGCGTCAGGGAGAATTGAAATCTTTGTCTTTTTCGGTATTGATTGGAAATTTTAATGAAGGGAGAAATATAAAAATAATTGGGGAAATGATATTGGCTGTAGGGAATCTAAAAAGGGGATACGTGTTCTTATTTTGGAAGTATTAGACAATTTGATGGGTTTATATTGAGGGATATTAATTATTAATTGAATATATAATTTAGGTATGTGGTAGATTTGTGAACTAAATATGGTGATACGAATTTCTTTTAGCATGGAATATCTAAAAGTATTTGTTAAAGGTGTGCTAGAAATTCCATTGAAATGTAGCTTATCGCTTAGGGAAACACGTTCTCCGCAATCTCCGGTAACCCTTTTCAACCCAACGTAAACATAAGCATAGATGAATTTTTCCTAAAAATTTCAAATTTTACTTCCCGCTGAAGTATATCATAACTTATGATTTTATTTCATCCGAATTTCACGAACGTGTTATTCTATACTTATTTCAATGGAATATTCTTATCATATCAATGTGCTTTGCATTATCAGTATGATATTTTTTACACAAAATTCCAATTTTCTTCCGACAACAATGCATTCGTTCCAATAATCGCAACGGCACTTCGATTCTTAATGACCAAGTAATTACGAAAAAAACACTCGTCATTCGGGTTTATCGATTAATGAGAATCACCAGTTAATGAACTCATTAACCCTGTGAACGATCGGTATCGACAAACAGAAAGCCAGATGTCGCCAAAAGTTTGCAGAAAAATATATATTGTGTGGGTGATGAGTCCACATGTTCATGTTGCGCGGATATAATTCATAATACAGGTCCTTTCGGCCGACCCTTTTCAACGGGAGCCCCGGTCGTTGGATCTTGATTAAACTGAAGTTTTCGGTGCGCCGAGGGCGTGGACGAAGAATAATTCGTGGCGTTATCTGCTGTGTTATTCACGGACGGGACGGGTAAATGAAATGTTAAGTCACCATCGAAATTACGCTTTACGACTCGCGTGAATCACTGTCTGGTATATTCTAATATAGAAAGTTACGTTTTACGTTGTTACGATCGATAGAAAAAACTATTCTGAAGTCACTAATTCTTTTTCAGTGTACGTTGAAAAGTAAATTAATACATTTTAGTTATTATCTTGATCTCGATGAGTAGAAAATTTCTATAATACGTTTGATAGAATTTAATTGCTAATTTTGGTAAGTATAGAATGAATTTGTGGACCACATGATTCAGAAGATATTACGTCACTGATTCGAGTTCTATTTCCTAAGGAAGGCAAATTAAGGAACTATAGTTTTCCTCGATTATGTGATAATGAGTTAGCGTAAAGGTTTTATTAAATATTTTAAAAGAAATTTATATCTCTAGCGTGCATTTAAAAGTTGTTTATTTGTATTGCGAGCTCTGTAAAAACTATATTTAACTATTCCAGACAAATATTTCAAATACATAGTTACATTTACTATACCGAATAATGAAAATTTCAGAAAATTAAAATTTTCAAAAGATTAGAAAACGAGAGGAAAATCTGATGTTTTGTTAAATACTAGACAATAATTTTATATCCAAACAGTAAACGCAGGATTAATTATTACACCAGCCGTACATATTTACACGTCGAAACTCTGTTACAATTTTATTTCACGCGCACACCACGGAATATCCATGTTTGTGTGAAATTGACACGTCAAAGGAATTCATTTTTTAAAAGCGCAAGGCACGACGGAATATTATCCGTCGGGTCTGCGAAGGTTCGCATTAGACATTACACGCCGGTGGCGGTAACGAATTCTAAAAATGAAAATGTGCCTTACAGAGCCGGTGGAAACGTATTTCTGATTCCGCGCGAAACGCTATTTCACTTCGGGGTTGCGTCGACCGCCGGTGTATTCCTCGACGTACAATTTTATTCGAAATCATGTATTTTTTTTTTCTCTTTCAACTCCTCCATAATTTACGAGCCACGCACGTGAGAACGGAAACGTAATATACCGCCGATTTATATTTTAGATACGGCTTCGTTCGCCAGATTCCGGTTTCACACGGACGGAAATTTGTATCAATTTCTATATCGCACACACACACACACACACATACGTGGGTACGTGTGTAACCACGTATCTTTCTAAAACCCCTCGACGTGTTCCCGCTACGGACGAGTCGAGGCGCTTCGCAAAAAAAAATAAACTTTGCAATTTGCATCTTAAGGAACTTTGAATATTCGCGTGATTCTGTTATAAGTCGAAAAGATACGGGGTAGAATATTAATCCGCGATCCCTGAATATTCCGTGGATCTTGTTTATTTCGTTATTACATAACTACTGACACCGTGTTACCTTTCGCGGCTGCCGACTGAACTATCATAAATATTCATACGCTCTAAAAAGTAAAAACAAACAAAAAAAAAGAAAACTCGAGGATGAGGAGGATAACCACATACGTAACGTGTAAAGAAATAAAGAAAGAATTATAAAATATTTGCGAAGTGTGAAGCGTGAATTATCAATGGACAATAATAATAATAAAAAAAAAAACGAGAAATAAAGTAGATAGAAAATCACGAGCCACGTTGTTCGTGTATTGTTGCGCATAAATGCATTTTAAAAAATCATCCCTTGTTTGCCCTATCGACCGCACTTAAGCGGTCGACGATGAAATTCGAGATCAAACATCTCGTCGGTCTATTTTCAATCGGCGTGCCGATCGAAGCATTAATCGCCGCCGGGAAACGTGGCTCGTAAATTGCAAACGACTCGACGTTAACTCGGCCTTAAACGTTCCTCGTGAACGGCGATATCTACACGTACAGATTCCGTAATTAGTCCCCGGGATTTTCGTTTCTCATCGATCGTTGTTCTAACATATAGTTCGTCGTGTTCCTTCTGTCAGAATTAGAAATTCGCCGGAACTACAGGGACGTATAATTATTACTGATTTAAGGAAGAATTTAATCTTTGATCAATTTTGTAATTTTTATTGGGGGCTACTTTTCGAAGGATTAATGGGAAATATCAAATATAATTGGGTCCATGACCGTATGAGGAACTGACTTATTGATTTAAATGGGTTTGATGAATAAATGGGATGCGAAATGCTTAGAGTGAAATATTAAGATGAATTTTCCACGCGATTAAATTTTTCGTGTCTTCAAATATCAAGTGGTCATTATAAACCTGTGTATTCAGTCGCTTTATCTGTAATGTAATACTTCTCTAAACCTACTATTATATTGTCTCTATATAAATTAATAACAATATACTTAACTATATCCAAATTTTCCAAATACATCTCACTAAAATTAATATAATAAAAAAATCCCAGCCTAACATTTACCATTCCACTACTCACGACAACTAATTACCCTATTAATTTGATTAAGTCCATTAAATCATCTAATTCATCAGAAAATTTATTTTAATGAATTAGTATCTCTATCAATTATTAACCTATTAGAACTATACCTATTAGATAGTATACTATTGTATGTATATTACAATTATATCTATCAGATTCACATTAAACCTACAATTTACTTCCTTCAAAAACTGAAGTACCCTTCACCAATCATCTCCCTCAGACATGTCTCTCAAACAAAAAATAATAAATCCAATGCTCGGTTCAGGGATTCAGTCCCAGGATAAATAAATCCTTACCCCCTCGAAAACCCAGGTGGAACCCTGCTGCTGGAGTACATACAGCGTCCACAGGGACACCCAAGAGACACTCGCCATCCTGGACAAGCTTGACGTGGAGGGTGATCCACCGACCGACGAGGAAGTCTCCCGTCTCTTCGGCTTCGAGGACGAGTCCCTGGGTGCCCTGTCCAGGTGGCAGAAGTTGAGACTCCGCGTTTGGGCCGTATTCGACGAGCCCTATTCTTCAGGGCCCGCGAAATGTATCGCCTGCGTGTCCGTGTTGTTCATTTGCCTGTCGGTCCTTTGTTTCTGCTTGAAGGGCCACGATGGTGGGGACGAGCCCTACCCGGTGTTCTTTTATCTGGAGCATGGCTGCAACGCCTGGTTCACAGTCGAGATCACGCTACGGTGTATGGTGAGTACTGTTATGGGGTGGAAAGTGGAGGAGAGAAGGGAAACGGTGTCGTAGGGCTTAAGGGAGGGTTTTCCGTGACACTCGGATCCGTTTCGCGACGATTTCGAGAAGCTTTGTGAAAATCCGGGAATAGGGGATAGTAAGGTTTGTTTTTAATGACTGGGAAAGGGATTTGATTCTTTTAACACTAAACGTAACGATAGTTTGTGTAGATAATCTTATCGAATCTGTAAAAATGATAAGTTTTATAATTGATTTTACGTAATAGTTAATTTAGCATAAAGAAATGTATTTTTCGCGTAATAGTTAATTTGGCATAAAGAACTGTATTTTTCTTAGGTTGATTAAAGAAATTAATCGGTTGGAAGCTATAACGTTGCATGCAGGCATTTTAATAAAAAGTTTGAAACTGTTCATTTCACCCACATTATGGTAATTTAAGTATTAAGGACAATTTGGAATATTCGACTGTTACATGAAATATTCTATTGTAATTGAAATGAGATTATATTTCATCAATTTAATAGAATTTTAAAATAAATTTTATCTTTGTTTTAAATACTTTTAGGGTCAAGCTGACGGTAAAGTGAGAAAGTATCACTTACTCGTAGTATAGTTAATGATTTAATAGATGTTATTGTTTTATTGTAATCAAAGTAGAGTTAGAGAGCGACTCGTGGGAAATTGTATTTAATAATTTGATATTAGTAACTGTGTACTTAGTTTTGATGTACTTATGAGGCGTACAAGTGTAATTTACTGGAAGCAGTTTTACAAGAGGATGTTACACAGTAACGTAACCCAATCTTCAAACACTTGTCCGACAAAAAGCCGAGCCTTCTGGTAGCTTTAATTGCTGCTTACACGTTAAACAACGTGCTTTGAGGCACAGTGACATTACATGCGATCCGTGCAAGTCCATTCGTGCGATTCATGTTTCGCGTGACATTCGAGAACTCCGATTTCGTGGATCGATCGTTCACCGAATAAAGCGTGCGCCCGCAAAAAAAAAGAAATTAGAACGACCTGGAGAAAATTTTTTGCGATACGCTTTGAAACAATAGCGGCACCCATCATTATTAATTATATAAAAAAAGAAGTTAAACTACATGCTAATAAAAATATTTTACACCCTTAATTGTTATTGTGATCTTTATCGAAGGATCTAGAAAGATTAATCAAATTGTTTAACAATTGTAATATATTCGTATTATAGATGGACTATGAATTTTTATTAAAAAATTTTATTTCGTCCCAGTCGTCTATCCCTTTCGAATTAAAATTCTTTTTTGATATCCGAGAGAAGAAAACGTAGTGTGGCTCCGTCCCTTGCCCTTTGAAAACACTATTCAAAAGGCGAAGGGGTTGAATGTCAGCCCTCGAAGGAAGTCCATCTTTCGATGAAATATTTCTCTCTATGTAACCCGGAAGAAACCTCGAGATTCTAACGACAGCATTTTCCCTTCCCTCCTTAGCAGATAATAATTAAGTAGCAGATGAAAGACAACGAAATAGGGTGGTCTTCATGCGTTCCAGGGAAGAAACCGCGGCTTTTTTTTCTTACCTCTTTTAAGGCGTGATTAAGGGTCGAGGAAAGGGGTGTACGATAACACTCTCATTGTGTGGCGAGAGTTCACTTTGATAGAGTGTTTCTTTCAGCGTTCGATAGAGGGACTATCAAGTATTTAACGACCTCTTGTTTTGTCTCTAAGGTTTTCTAACAAAGCTAACAAGTAGTTTATTATTTCATATTGGCTACGGATTAGAATCTTTCGTTCTAACAGGTCGTAACGTTGAATTTCTTCTTCCATACTACTGTTTTCAATATTTTTACACTCTGAAATTTTTATTTATCAATTGTCTACCGTTGGATATGTACATTCTTTGATATTTTTAATTTTCGTAATTCTGGTATCTTTTAATTAACGTTCTCTGACATTTCCTAAGGATCTATATTATGATATATATCTGTATACATATACATTATGTATTACTTATGCTACAAAGAAAATATTGTACAACGACTGTCGACTATAATTAGCAGCAAATTAATGTAATATACACATTAATCGTTAAATAAAAAATTCAGACGAACTGACACTAACATTTCTAACAATAGGAATCTCCTATTTGCTCGTTAAGCTGCTGAATTAGTCCCAGCGTAATATTTTTCACATCGATTACTTTCCTTTTACTTCTGACCCAATTTTCTGCTCCCACAGGTGAGTCCGAGTTTCAAGCGTTTCGCCGCATCGCCACTGAACGCGATCGACCTGGCGGCCACTTTAAGCTTCTACACGGAGTTCCTGACCGAACCCAGCCCCTACCTGGAGGTCCTCTCCATAGCTCGTGTTCTACGTTTGTTCAAACTCACGAGACACTCGCCTGGTCTCAGGATACTGATTCATACCTTCAAAGCATCCGCGAAGGAACTCGCGTTGCTGGTGTTCTTCCTCGTCCTCGGTATCGTGGTGTTCGCCAGTTTGATTTTTTATGCGGAACGACTCCAGGTATTGTATGGGAACGTTTTATAGGTTCGGTTATACGACGGATTTTTTTTAAATGAAAATTGATTTGTTGCTCGCTGGTGCATGGATTGGAAATATAAAAATAAAATGTTTGTTTATCACATACTACTTTGAATTGGATTCTTTTATTATTTCGCGAAGAATCATTTTTTGATTCATGAGATAGAACGTATCGTTGATGACGTATATTTTTATTTTTTTGTACGTTTTAATTTCAATCGTATGAATTGAAAGGGAGAGATGATATGTTTTTATTCATAGTAACGTTTAACGTTGCTAAAGTAAATTTTTATCAGTGTATGTTTAAATTTCTAAGTTTGATTAATTATTATATTTATTCTTCTAGGTTGTATATTTATAATTACCATTGAAAATCATTGGCTCATCGGGATAGAATTATATTTGCATCAAAAGAATGACTGATACTTTTCTCCAAATATAAAGTAGTGTTCGAATACTAACAAAAAGTGAGACCAAATTCTAATTTACTTCAAATAGAAATTTCACCCATAACTACCACACGAATCTTCATAAAATATAGAGTCAATTTTCTCACTGTCATATATCAGTCCGTAATTTTTCAATAAATTCATCACCTTCTAATCTCCATTTTTTTCCAACAATCCCAAGAGTGTTATATATCAATAACTGAAACGTTAGTGATGAAATATCGCAGTGTTCTACCCGAGCAATACGTTACCAATTTCCCACTATGACGTTCCAATTTTGTATGATTCCTTTTCACTCTAAAACGACGTCTATAGTACTCAAACAATTGGTAATTATCATTTCGCTACTAGTTACAAGACAATTGCTCGAAATTGCATCAGACAATTATGTTTAAAATCACCCTAACCACTCTACATTAATCCCATAACACGAATACGTTATTCCACACTCATTCTGGAAATTCATCCCGATTGTCTAATTTACGCGAATCACAGCCGCAAATTTAAATCCGTGCGATTACTGTCGTGGGTTTCAGGAAAATCCGCATAATGATTTCGACAGCATACCACGTGGCCTATGGTGGGCCCTGGTGACAATGACTACCGTTGGTTACGGTGACATGACCCCGAAGACGGTCCCCGGTATGTTTGTGGGTGGGCTGTGTGCCGTTGCCGGTGTCCTGGCCATCGCACTTCCGGTTCCGGTGATCGTCAGTAACTTCTCCATGTTCTATTCGCACACGCAGGTCAGTGGATATTGATTTCTTTTTGCGGATGTGTTTTGTACGAAACGATAAAACGGAAACAGTAATTTAATCATTCATGGGATCGAATGGAAAGTGAAAAATTCATGCTTTTCTACTTTTCTGTTTCAATTATCATTATTTCGTTTCGTCGACATTCTTCCGTAGATCGATACGTATGTGAGAAAGTACGTGGGAAAATAGAGATGTTTCGAAATTTTGATCGAGGTGAAAAAATATTTCGCGGGACAATGTTAAATTGGAAAATTTAACTTTGGTGGATCGTTCTTATATTTCGGTGAAGATTTATACGAACGAGTTCTGATTCTCATTTACGATGTAATCTTGTTTACCGAAATTTACGAGACCAACCGGTTGGGTCGTCTGTTGAAAAAATCATGAAATTACCGCGGTTCAATGGATCCCGACCGCTAGACGAGGAATTAAAATTAAACTTTCACCTTTGCCACTGGCTGCGCTTTCGATGCGGCAACTTGAAATTATATTGTACATACTTTCGTTTGGAAAATCAATAGCGAAATTTCCGTCCGGATGTATTTTAGATCGAGCCGCGTTATTTTTCGGTCGTTCGCGATTTGGCCGACGTTACCGGGCGAGTTAAAAAAAAAAAAGGAGAAAATATCCCCGATAAAATGTTATCCATTCGAATACATACTTAGACGCGGAACCGAACGTCGTTCGCGAAATTTCTCTTTCGCCATCCGTTTTTCCATACAGATCGATGCGGTCGCATTTGCATATGCGCAGAGAATTCCTATTCGGAGATACTTCCTTTTTTTCAGACGTTTTGGGATTCAACCCAGATTTAATACAGTCGTACGTCAGATTGTTTCACGATTCTTCCAATACGTATGTATATGTATAGTAGATTTATAAAGAACTGTCTTTCATACGTGCGATTTTTGGATGCGAAACAGAAATTCTACCTGTAATAAATATCTGAGAATTGTTTCTGTAATGATACTGTCCTTACTTTCCTTTATAACTGTTAGGGAAGTTACCGAGGAGAATTTTCCAGTTATTTTATTATTATACTATAAAATTTATGTCTTGAGGAAACTCTGTCAATTCCACGGTAAATTTTAACTTTGCTCATAAATTATAGAAACGTCGCAGACTCCCGGGATAAACATGTTATCTCGGGTCTTGTACGATGAGAAAAATGTAAATTACGAAAATCATCGACGTATTGACTATATTTTCAATTTGGCTGAGTGTGCGATAGGATTTTTTTTCGATCGCTCTTAAAATCTGTTACCCTCCTTTATAATAAAGTAAGTAAACTTGATGTTTTGGAAAGATAATTCTGGTAACGTGCCAATATTTTCTCTTTATCAGGGGACCGGTTTATAATAATCTGTTAAATAAATATTCTTTTTCACTCCTGGAGATGAACTCCCGGATATAATTTTATTATGGCGCTGTTGGCCCAAGATTTACTGAATTAAATTTTTTAATAGGAAATATATTATATTTACTGTTTTCCAAAAGATCTTCAATAATTTCAACATATTCTTATATCTTACATTCTAGCATCTACTTACCACATATTATATTATTACTTTTTCCCTAAAATTCAAGACTAAAAATATTACCACAAATATATAATCAAAAGCTAAAGTTGAACGTAATATTAACTTTTTCTTGATCTTTTATACTACGAATCCGACCACCAAATTTTTATAATTCATCCTTTGTAGCGATGTTCTCGTTCTATTGTATATCCGAGAAAAATAACTGAATTATTTCGTCAGAAAAACAAGCCGCTGCAACGCGGCGAAATTCTCCTTTTAATTCTCTTAAAGAAAACAAGCTAACGTCCATTGTGAGGCGGTCTACGTTCACGGTGAATTACTTCAACGGTAAACTGAAATAATACACTTATTTCGACAGCGAGCGTCTCTGTTGGACGGCAAAAATGTCGTTTCGCTCGTTCGGAATTTCGTCGTGTCGGTGTCAATATTTTCTCTGGTAATGGACCGTTTCGATAACAGACACCCTGTATAGGATGAATATATCCCTTCGGTCGAGTGGCAAACGGAAATCCGTCGAACTTCGGAATATGAACTTGTACACTTATCAACAGCCAATTAGGAAGTTGCGCCGGTGGAAAAGTTTGTCCCTGTCAATTTTTGATACTTAGCCGGATGCGACTGTGCAAACACATACACATACACATACATACATACATACATATATACTTACTCGACGGAAAGTTCTGCGGAGTGAAAATTAATCCGCAGAATATTCAATGCCGTCTCGAGGTCATTAATACGGACCAGGGCAATGGCTGACGCGAAACTTCGCCATTAACTATACCTTACTCTTACCTTAGACACTCATACGGGACAATTTGGTTGTTCGGAGACTGAATTACCGCGTAACACAATTAGAGAACGGTTTGTGTAAAAGCGAAGTGAAAATTATATCGTGTGACAACGACGTTGTCTAATGATATTTTGGTAATGAGATAGTTTTCTGTTGTCGTAATGGTTGCGATACGTGACATATTTTCAGTTTTCGTTTATTTTCCATGGTTATACCGTGTCGGATGAGAAGCATATTCGTGTGCGATCTTTTTCCGAGTTAGCATACATCGCTACGTACGTTTTATTTACACGAACGTCTTAAACGTACGGGTTTGAAGTTTCTACCCTTGAGAGATTCACGTCTTTTATATTTCCTAGTTCTGACACTTCAGAGGTTTGATATTCCAGCGTCTTGAAATCTCCGGCAATCGATACGTTTCTGTCCGCGGGTTTCTGACACGAACAATTTTCTGAGCTTCGATACCCCTGAGCTTTGAGATTTCTGTGCTTAACACTGGGTTTAGTAAAGGGTCATTTTAACCCTTCTGAATAAACTTTTGTTAAATTTCCATCAAGAAAATTTGTGTCGTATTTTATGAGAATAGTTTAATTAATCTTTACTTATATTGATAAGACATATAATCGTAAATCTAATCTTTCCTGTTTTCTGGTTTTCGAGACATTTTTGATTAAAAATAGGTATATGTAAACTCGTGATGAACTTAGGTGTTAAAAATGAGTAACTAAAATAATGTAATTAAATGACTGCCATTAAAATGTCTATGCTTTGCGAACTGTGTTTTAAAATTTCTGATTTAGAATATTTCTAAAACAAATCTAGCTTCGATAACTCTGACACATGGAATAGCGAAGTTCAAAAATTGTCTAAGCACCACTGAACCTACAATTTCGAATTTTTTATGTGAAAATTTTCTAAGCACTAACAACTCCACAGTTTGAAATTCGTTAGCTTAATAATTACAAACTTCGCTTAAATCTGTCGTTTTTCAACTTTTACGCGGCAATATATTTATTTTCGCACGTAGGAACTACTTAAAGTTTAAAAGTTTCGCACAGACTTCGCGAAGTCGGTCAAATGCGAACTTCTTAAAATATCTCTTTACATTCGACCCTCGTGTACCATTAGTATAGCTAGCAGCAATTTGCAGGCTCGCAGTAAATTGCCGAAACAAAGACGAAGAGTGTTGCCCGCCGAGGTCCCGAGAAGATCTAGATTGTCGACCTATCAGGATCAAATTGATCTTCAACTTCTTTCCAACGTACGACCGTTGACTCCCAGACCAGCTACCACGGGGGTGGAAAATGTTCTATATGGTCAGGTACATCCATAGAAAGATGTTTGAATTAATCCAGGAATACCTCTAAACTTTCTAACATTCAATAGAATACTAAACTTATTCGGCTATAGAACGATCCTTTTAACCTCTTTAAACCCTTGACCAAATATGTGGACGTTTAGTAATTTTTTATAAAATAAAAATCCCATTACCAGTGCAGATAAATCACAAAAAAATATAGCTCTTTTATTGAGGGATTATAGTGAATAATATGTAGTGATAATTTTAGTTTATTTATTATTGACAGAAACTATAATAATAAAAAAACTAAATGCCTACATCTGTCTAAGGGCGTGAAGTGGTAAAACTATCATAATATTAGGAAAAACACTTACATAACGCACAATAAGGGAGTTTCTAACATTTTTCGCAGTTGTTTCTGCAGCACGAGCATTTTATTTTGCACTTTAATGTCGCAGAAGTTAATTCGCTAGATTTTCGCTGAAACAGATCATTTCCACAAGAGCAGACACGT
Source organism: Mimumesa dahlbomi (assembly GCA_917499265.3). Lineage (NCBI taxonomy): Eukaryota > Metazoa > Arthropoda > Insecta > Hymenoptera > Crabronidae > Mimumesa > Mimumesa dahlbomi. The sequence continues at coordinate 6,684,152 of OU824124.1, forward strand.
GGAAATCATGATTTTTATTCGACCATCTGCACCCATGAACAGATCATTGTTTTTTTACCGCGGTGAACGTCACGTGTAACGTAAAATACAGATATTTTTAAGAATACTGAGAATACTGGAGATATATATTTTTTGGAATGCAGAAATTTCCAGGGAGAGTTTCATAGCGGAGGAAATTTCGCACGTATAAAAATTCTAGAGCGCAGAAATTTCGAGGCGGAGAAATGTCGTAGCGCAGGAATTTCGAAAGCAGTCAGATTCTAGAGGCGAGGAATTTCATAGCGTTGGTATTTCGAATGCATAGAAATGATAGAGTGCAGAAATTTGATAGAGTATAATTCGACTGTTGCATATAAGTGATTTGGATAATAATCAAATTTTTTTTTGTTTATATATAATATGATTTACAATTTTCCAATAAATCTCAATAAAAAACGGTAATATATGATTTAATCGAAGAGCAGAAAGGCAAACGTTTGGTTTATTTTGATTGTTTATAGTGTCTGTTGTAGTTTGTAAATGTTTATCGTCATAGAACTTCATGTAGGAATTATTTACTCAGTTGGTAGTTACGCTACTTAATTTGGACAGGAAATCTCGTTTAATTTACATATTGAAAAGGTACAATGTGCATGAAACTGTAATTGGAATAACAAACTTCCCTTGGTGTAATGCCTCCAGCATGTAATTAATAAATAACGCACTAACTAGATTTTAACGCGTTACACGCCTCCCCCTCTCTCACGAGGAAAATGAGATCTCCTTTCTGCTGCTTATGAGAAAATAACAAATATTGCGGATTTAAGTAAAAATTACTCGCTTGGAAGGAAAAAATTAATACGCAAATTAACACGTAACAGATGACGTTAATGAATGTAAATTCTACTGCAGTGTTAAACCGTCTTGATATATTACAACAAAAATGAAAATATGTTTTAATATGTTCTTTCTTCCTGGACAAATAATTAAGTGTTACAAGTTCTCTTATTTTATAAACAATACTTTATGATTTCACAAATTTCAATATATTTTGCAATAAGACATTAAATCACTCTTATTATATTTTTTTCGTTTTGATGATCTCATTAATTGTTTCGTTCACCTTAGAAATTACAGATTTATCTTGATCGAGGAATATCAATGTTATATTAAAAAAAAAAACAATGTTGATCGATCTCGTCGTATTTATTTGCGCGGAAGAATGACGTTTCATTTGAAACACGATTCCTGCGGCAATTAAAATGATAACATTTGTACCAGAGAATATTTAAAGATATCGGTTTAATTAAACCCGCTCTTCATTTGCGGCTTTTCTGTCGCAGCCAAATATTGTAATAAATCTGCCACGGGAATCCAGTGTGATCGCCACCGTAAATTCCGACAGAATGGATGCCTCGCATACTTCAGCCAATGGCTCCGTGAAAAATGGCAAAACTGTTGAAGGTATCAACGACGTCAGCTTCCAGCGGGACGAGAGTAAAAAAGGACATTCATTCGCGAATTGTAAAGATTTCGCACACACTTACATCTTGATGCCTGAGAATTCGGAATTATTATAGACAAATGTGCCACTAAAGTGTCGGAACTATTTTTTCTTATAATATTTTTAAATAAACTAAACACACTTTTTTGCACATTTAAGTAATGATCTGTCGTTTTCAAATTTTATGTTATAAAAAGTGTTGTAACTTTGGAGTTTCTGTAAGTTGAAAATATCTAGGCTTCGAAAGTTCTACGTGGGAAATTTTTTACGACTTGAAATTTTTATTTTGGGTGTTTGAGCGCTTTGCAGATTTCGTGGATTCAATTTCGTAAGAAGTCTTGAAATATAAAGTGTTCAAAAATTATTGTGGGTCATCATTGTCTCAGAAATTGTACTGCCTTCGAATTATGTTTGTAAGAAGTGCATGAACGCAACAATTATTATTAAAACATTTTTCGAGGTGTTTTTCTACACTTTTCTGAAATATAAAGTCGATTTAAAACTGTGAAAATATGTAGTTTAGGAATTGTAGTGGAAATTATGTTATTATTCCTAAGATAGATTTAAAGGTTGATTTTATACTCCGAGAGTTTTATGACACGGGGACGAAAATAAAAATGAACGATACGCTGGTTGAATCTCATATTGATTGTCAATTTTTTCTAATGAATCTCACGCACCGATGAACTCAAATTAGTGGCTCAGTATTGAAGTGAATCAAGTCCGGAACTATTCCGTCGGGAAAAATTGATTTGCATGAAATATCTCATATCCAATTCCAATAACGTTGAAGCAATTTTTTAAATTTACTGCACACAAACGGGTGACGTTAAATTACTGCAGACTTGTAGGTGAATAGTGGTATAAACAAATTCGTAATAATATTCAACAACAAGTTTAATATTTACAACATTTTCGGCCAATTTTCAGACACCTTTAAATCGCATAATTGAAAATGACATTATGTAATATCGATTTTCCGTAAAATATAATTCTATGGAATTTAATTATTATATATCGTTTAAAAATGTTCACTATTCTTTAAAAAATACTTTACCGTCTATTTCAACGTTCCTTTTTTAAAAATAAAATTTAGCATTTAAATCCATTACTTCTTAATTAATATTTAATGAATGTATTCGTCATATTAATACCGAATCATATGACCTATGAACCTAAATAATTTTTCTCGCAAATTTCGTCGTCTACAGTAATTCATCCGTGATTTCGAAATCGTACACACATACATATCCCTTTCTACTTACTCCACTGTATACGTCAGGAGTCTTTACTTTTTATGCCACGCATTAAATAATCATACCAAAACGGATCGTACGCATAATATATTTTTGAAAAATATAAATTTATACGAAAATCGTCCTGCGCGGCCTTCCGTCGAAACCGAAAATAATTCCGTCAGGGAAACATATATCGTCTGCGTTTAAAGACGAGCCGTCGTCCCTGTATAACCGACCCATTTACACGAATGGCGAGTAATCAATCGTGTTGGAATAAAAATGAAAGTAGGTGAGCCGAGACACAATAGACCGGCACAGACGACGAGTTCAAATTACTTGCATTACGCCGTACATTTCAACGCCTCGTCTTTTGCTTATGTTTCGAACCAGCAAACCACACGTGAATCTTAACCCATTTCCTTCGGAAATTATTTTGTTTCACCCACCGGAGAACGGAGTTTTTACAGGGATATTATTATTTGTTTTTCTTTTGTTACATTCAGTCCGACCGACCGTATTTTTTTAGTCGAGTTTCAATGCTAACGAAACTTTCATCTACATTCTTCTTGCGGTTTCCGAGAGCATGAAACTTCCGTAAAATATTTACTTTCTTTCGTCTTAAAGCACGCCAGGTGTGAAGAGATATTGTGTATATTACAACACCTGCCGTTTTTACGATAGGATTTGTTACGATGATTTTTTTCAGAGTATTTTTTATTTTTTTACTGATTATTATTATTATTATTATTATTATTATTATACCGGTATCTATTGTTTTATTGCTACTGGAGACTGTTGAACCGGAACTATCGAAACTATTGCGGAACTATTCAAGAAACTTGTTTCGCTTGAGATATACACAAACTCGACAAATCCATATTCTCTAATATTAGTGTCCAATATTCGATTATCGAAATGTCGGGAATATTCGGGAAAATAAGATGATTACTGTGAGCAGTGTTTGTTATAAACGTATTGAATGAGGGATGACATAATTACTCGCTCGAAATTACGGAGAGTAAAGATTCCATAAACGAAATGATTTCTAATTTATCTCGGATTGAAGTGGGGCCATGAAAACATGTAGTAAAATTTCTCTGAATAAATAAAAAAAAAGTTCCTATAAATTTTCATCGATGATGCGATTCAGTTTCATTGAAATAGTTTATACATATTTATCCAGGCTTCAGTTCCATAAAATATTTATACGTAGTAGCTTATGTGGCTACATAATTTTTTTTCAAGTGCGATACATCTCGCCCAGCCACTGGTTTCTTGCTTTGGATATGTAAATGACGTAGTCAGTGGATGACACGTCGATCATAAAAATTAGCATCGAACTGGATCGCTGTTGCGAGAAATATTTAAATTGATTCATTTTTATATTTATTTATTTTATGTTGTTTAGTATAATGATTTTATTTTTATGTTTCGTTAAAGTAAACTGTATCATTTATAAACGATATTATATGTATAAAAAATTGTTTAATGTGATTTGAAAATATTTCTGAAAGAAATTAGAATCGCTGCAATTGAATTCTGATGACATTTTAATATCTATTCTTTCATATTTTTATGGGATACAGAATATTCATTTGAAAGGAGATATGAACAAAAATTCGCACACCATCAGAGATAAGAACTAGGCAGACAGGGAAGGGAAATTAAGAAGAGCGTACAACAATCAATCTTCCTACGATTAATTAATTCCCTTCACAGACGTCCATTTATTTACGAAGTATCCCGAATATATCAAAGCAGATTAACATAGAAAAACGTTTGATAGAGTAGGACAACTGGGAGTTATAACATGAAAGAAAAACCTAGTGTACCGCCATTAATCTTCTTAATGACACAAATCTTGTATTATTTAAATTGTGAAATTACTTGACCATTTTTCTGTCAATAAATTTAAAAGTTTATTTCGATTAAAAGCTAGACGAGACTATAAAAAAGTTAATTATTATCTCTCTATGGATGGTAAGTGAGATTGGGAGAATATCAAGAAAGGGATTCGCACTAAACTTCTCGCGGCTGCAAAGAGAAAATGGATGGATTCAATTGAAGAGCAATAAAAGTGGGGAATTGAATCTTTTACCGAACACATAATAGTTTCGTCTCCTTCGTTTTAGCGTCCTCGCCAGGAGTGTCTTCCTCGCCCTTCTTGAAATCTTGATAACAAAACGACGGAGTAAACTGCAGAGATAATCCGTTAGAGATTATCCGTTATCAGATAAAACAAATGGACCGAGAGGTATATCGATTTGTTAATGAATTTGTAACAAAAAACGTACAATGAGTGAGGGAATGTAATTAATAACAATATATCGTGAGCAAATGCAAATCAAATCGAAATTTCATCGTTTATATCGAAAAACACACTAAGAACAAATGAAATTCAATAATTTTTTTAAGAATCACTAATACTATTAGCAAGTATATGGAAATATGTTGTTCAATAAACATATGTTCATAAATCAACCCTTTTTGAAGGACACACATAAAAAAAGCACATTTTAAACATATTCCGGAGAACAATCTCCTGTAAAAATTAAAATAAGCGGGCTTATTTTGCAATAAAATTGATCTCGCAAAATTTCCCAATAATAATAAAGTATTTTTATCGAATCCACGTTATAGAATACTAATCGCAATCTCGGTGGAAACGTTCATTTCGTTAATTAAGTGATCAGTGAGAATTAAAAATTATCGGAATTCTACCACGCCTAAAGCCCCGAATGAAGTTTCTTTTCAGAATTTGCAAAGTTCATAGACATCCGTCTGCCCAGAGTCTAGCCCTTAATCGAGCATACAACTTTCTGCCCATTAGGCGCGAAAAGAAATTCCAAGCCTGAAATAAAGCCTGGTACAAGGGCGCAGGCGTACGGCATCGACCGGTAGGGTAGTTTGCTTAGAGGCCTCATCCTCTTCACCCTTTGGATACCCTGACCAGCCTGAGGGTCTACCTTTGAACCCCTGACGTGAGGGTAAACGCGGCGTAGAATTCATCCTACCGTTATAAAATGAATACATTGGATATCCGTTGATAATTGAACCCCGTTTATTAAAAGAACTAACCGTCACCTGAAAATTAACACGTTGAGAGACGAGTCTTTGGAAAATTGATTAATACAGCTTTTTTTTTAAGGTTTTATATGTATGTCCAATTCTGAATAAAGTAATTTATGGCAAAATTAAAAAGACACCATTGGTGTTTAATTAAAACTATTATTGAAATAAGTGATAGTGAAATATATTTCCGATCGTATATGTTATTCGTATAATATTAATTTTATCTGGCGATAGAACGATACTTAGGATCCTTGGGATTGTGCTATAGCCACATAAGTTTAATATTATATGTTTAATTAAAACTAGTATTAACTAATTTTTATTTCAAAATTGGAAATGTAACATTATAAAAAATAAGTGTGAAATGATAGTTTGAATCTCCGATTAATGATTAAGGTGTAGACATATTTGGAAGTGTCATAGATATAAATACTATAGACTTGTTTCTTTGTTCTTTAATTTTATATTAAAAAATTTTTTAGAATCCAATTCAAAATACACTTTTCGTTTTACAAACTAATTAAATTGATTTATTTAGCCTACTTAGTCACTATTGCGACTCAACTCAATTTTTCGTATCAACAAGATCTCTACGTTTTCGTTTAACAGAAGCAAAGGAGAAGTCTCGTCCCGTCACGTTGACACGACGTCGCGGTCTTTCAAATCGAATTTTCAAAATCCTGATCCCATTGTCTGGCCTCCCCGAGTACCGTCCACCGATTTCTAAGCGTCGTCTGGAAGCGTGTCCAGGTGAATTACACTCGCCGGAGACACACCTTTGACTTCCTTTGAGTGTCACGGCGGCATTCACCGGGCTTCTTGTAGCTGCCGTGTTTCGTTTTCTTGATCTTTAACCTTTTCACCGTGCCAGACACCGTCGCGATACACCTGGGAAATGAGAGACCGGTGGAGGCTTTCAGGGAAAGGGATTGCACGGGAAATTTGTCTTGATCTACAGTTATTGTGTGGGTGGGGACGGTTATTAACACAGTTAACGTTTGGATGCCGTTAATGTAACGGGAAATTGGATTTTTGTATTTCAAGTATATTTTCATTTGGGTAGAATCCTTTCGGTCGAATAAATTCTACGGGGTGTTACTTCTGTTTTAAAATTTATTTCTGTGGGTGTGTAGGATGTGTGGGTTTATTTATTACTTCGTTAATCGATGTAGAACGAGTAAACAACGGGCTGCAATAAAAATTCATTTGCTGACTAGTAGTAAAAATGAAATTTTTTACTTTTGGTAATTTTATTTGAGAACAGAGTGCAAGGTTCATCTAAATAGTCATCGAACCTTAAATCGTTTAGAAATAAACTCTTGGACTGTTTTTTTTTAATTGTTAGTTAAAATGGAAGACATAAAAAATATACAATGAGCAGTGGCAATAGTAATAATAACTTACTACGAGTAAATGTTATACTTCGTTCTGAATATTATCTTCATAGTTTCGCTACTTTTATCAAAGTTTTCTTTTCGTTCTTTTCTTCTGTATCTTTTGTTAAATTGCGTTGTTCTTTGTTTAGAAGTAGAAGAAATTTTAATTACGAAATTTAATTAAAGCAATTGAAGGGATGCTGCCATCTCTCTTTATATTTCGCAGAAATCGTGTAAAGAATTCGTTGTTATTCCGCAGCTGTTACATTTTTGGTAACAGCGCTTTATATTTCTGAAGTGTAATTAAACAAATCATATACGTCACCTATTTGCATTTGAAACAACGTATCCCATTTTTTATAACGAATATAATCATACCCTTATAAAAGGGTGATAAATTTTCTATATTAATGCCAAATGTCATTAGGCACTATTTACTTACATTTTCTCTTAAATTCTAATAATTGATATGTTGTATAAAAAAGGAAAATACACTTCCAAAAAATCTCAGAGGCTTTACGAGCTCTTTTTATTTGAGAAAGTAATTTTTTTCGTATCAAATTTAGACGTTCCTTTATCCACCATCTTATTCAAACGGATTTCACTTAATATGAAGCAAAATATTGAACTTCTGGCTACGTGTCGTCCACGTGGGATTTGTTTCCCTGATTACTTTCATTTTTAATCGAAATACTGGCCGCCGCAGACGTGCAAAAAATTTTGTTCCTTTTTTCCCACGGTGGCGTTCGTTTTTCTTTTTTTTTTGCCGGTTAGTCACATAATTCTTGGACTCCGACAACGTTTCGTTCTACGCCACACTCATAGAGAGACTATAAAGTGATGTGGATGAGAAAAGAAGGAGGGACGAAAAATGCATTACAGCTCGCGATCGTTCGCTCTTTTCTCTCTGACGAAAAATGTGAACAGAAGAATGACATCGTTAAGAATTTATCAGGGAAACCGAGAGAAATTATGGAGAACTTTTTATTTTCCCCACGTTGATTATTTTAACCTGGGAAATAATAACGAATGCTATATGAATATACAATTTCTCAAAAATTTCAAGAAAAGATACTTTCTTTTATTCTGCTATATATTTTCTATAAGAATATACATATTTCTTAATTATAAATGATTAATAATATAATGCAAAATTATATTAGTGATCGTGTTTTCAAAAGAATCAGATTGTTTGTTACGAATTGTTTCAATTGAATTTCATTGAAAATTTCCACCGCCGGTTTCAAAGGATTGTTTACAGGTTCTGATTGGACTTGGGGTATAATTTAATTTCGGTATAATATTATTCATTTAATTTAATTAATTCTTTATCCCACTGCGCTGCGAAGCAGTCAGATAAATAAGCGGGTTAAAATCCGTCCCCTATGCCTCGTGCTCGAGTAAATAAGTGGGACATTATTTAACTCGGGGACCCTGGTAGGGTTGACAAAGTAGCGAGTAAACGGTATTTTAATTTTTCGGATAATAACACAAATATTAGAATACTTGAATCCATGAAATTAGGTGAAAATTAATATTTCACACAGTCGCTTAACAACGATACATTGTTGTTGTATGGAACTGGTAAACTCGCGCAACACGTACAAATAAATTACAGATAAATTAATATATACAGTTATATGTATACACATTTATGTATATACATTTCACAATTAATTTATACCCTTATATACATATGTACGTAAATGTATATATTTCAGAATTAATATACCTACTTTATTAATGTTCCTTGAAAATATATGTATAAAATTTTGCTTTACGATTATTGATAGTTCAGATTATGTGATAACAGAATGTTATTTACGTAGTTAATATAATACTTAAACACGGTCCTTGACCCAAAACGAGCGCTAATGGTTTCATTCGTCAAACAGCACTAATAACCGAGCGGCTTTTCATTATTTCTAATGGTTCAGTCATCATAACTACATTTCGACATGAATTTTCATAATTCCTGTCTGAATATGGAAATGAGGTGAATTCTGGTGATGCTAAAGTAATAAACATGCCTCTTGAGCCTTCATTTTCAAGTACTCGAACACCCAGAATAAACGTGGTGAAATTTTGATAATCACGAATGATCGATTCGTATATGTCACGAGAAAAAAAAATACGTTTAAATTGTGTACATTAGCAAATGGAAGCGACGAAAGACGATATCGTAATCGGGGATTTTTCACGCGGAAGTTAAACGTTCGCAAAAACGCATCGAGGAAAGTTCGAGCATTTAGAACGGCGGGAAAGACCGGGGGAAAGTGGGAAATATTTAAGTGACAAAGTAGCCTGGAAAGAGTTTCCACGAGAAAGAAATGGCAACGGAATACCGGGACGCCTGACAAAACTTCCCAGAAAAACAAGAAACCAGAAATAAAGAAGAGAGAAAGAATAAAACAGAATAAGAATATTACCATGATTAAGAAAGAATTCAAATAGAAACCGAGTATAAAATAATTTATAGTAAAAATGAATAATATAGAATAAACACTAATTACGTCATTTCTGCAATAAATATTGGTATTATTCGAAAATATACGTCGCTCGTGTCAAAATGCCAAAAATATTCTAATCTACGTTTAAAAAGCGTTGAAATTGCAAAGTGCGAAACAGTGTGAGCAGGAAAAATATTGGCGTATGAAAATGTCGCAGTGCAAAGCTTTCAGGGCGTGCAAATATTGGTGCGTAGAAATTTCTCCGAGTATAAAAATTTCCCAAGCCCCTCTCTGCGCGATGAACAGTGTTTCGTCTGTCGATTGTTCGCCGGCGAGCAAACGGGAATCCATTTTCCCCCGCTGTGCCGGTGACACTTCCTATGGGGTAAAAAGCTTAAGGAAGAAGGATGAAGGGCGCAGGGACCGACTTCGGTAAACATTTGCCATGATTCCGACGCAAATGGATGGAACATGCAAAGGGAAGAAATATCCTATTTACACCGATAGTGGGATCTGGATCGCACGCCTTCGGTAGAAAGGGAAACTCGCGGCAAAGGATTTCGCTTTATACCGTTGAACGGGGTAATTTCAATTTCTCCAGCTGCCACGACAACAGATCGGAGAATTGTGTTAATTATCTGCGAATTACTTTTCGACGACCGAGACGGTGAATTTAAAATTGTGGTGCGCGCCTTATTCGTAGGAAAATTAAATCTGGAGTGTCATTGAAAGACGTGTTTGCTGGTTGTAATAAATCTGTATTCATTAGTAATTGTATTTAAATCAAGCGTATCTCATTAAGAATTAATTAATTGTTCTTTTTATTTACTTTTATTTCATTGAAATGGTTAAAGTTTTAATGTCAAGTCTGTCGACACTTCCAAAGGAAAGGGAGAAAGTATTGTCAAGTATTTTCTGACGTTAATTTTAACGATCGATGAAAAAAGTATTTTTTTTTTAAGAAATAGTGGATAAGAGGGAATCATAAATTGTAATCAAAGTCTTTTTATTCGACCGTGAGCGCAGTTTACCGAAAGACTTCTCTTTTTACGAGAATTTATTCGGTTCACAGGAAAAGATAGTTGTAAAATGTTTAACCGCGATATTAATTATCAGCGTTGTTTAAATAATGGCGAACGAGGTCTCAGGTGTGGGCTTCCGAGGGTTATTGTTTGAAGAGTATTGAAGGGGGAACGAGCACGCTGAAAACTCACGGGTTTAACTTTTAATAAAAACACAAGCACCGATGAAATACCCTAGTAAAACGTAAAGAGTAAAGTTTACAGTTCCGTTTCCTTTTTGCAGTAAAAGTCCAACTATTAAGAGGCAACGTAGGAATTTGTCTGTTGCGATCCTTGAATTTCGACACGATAAACAAAGTATTATACACATATATTCTCTCCTTAAAATTCCAGCAAGAAATTACCATGCACAGAAATTTCTTCGATCAATTTTTCTCCGTTTCCTAATTCCCATCCGTGAAAAACCCTAAATTTAATCATTTCTACGTGTTAATTTTTCGACACCCACACAGTTGTTCATTATGAATACTAATTTTTCGTCATTTCAAAGCTATTTTTTTTTCACGTACACGATAGCACGTGTCATTTCACGCGATCCATGTAAATGGGTTACGAGACGGTCTCGTCGTCCGTGAGAATTTAATTCCTCCCTTACTTTCATTTATTCAGCTCGTCGCTGGAATCCACGATGACTATTGTAATCGATGACAGATGACAACCTGGCACATGATCGCATGACTCGTAATCAGAGTCTCTAGAACCGTGGCACAGATCCGCCGTTTGACTTACCGTGCAGTCCGCAAGATTTCCATAGATATTCCGGCGAGTTCGCATAAATCGCTGATGCATCGACCACCGCAGGTGTTGCGAATCTGGTATTACACATAATGCAACGATCTAAGTGTACGGAGATTTATTCTTACCCGGGACCGACGTCTTCCGGGTCACGCGAAACTAGACGGGGAAACGATTTTAATGGAAAACGATCGCCAGCGACGACCAGCGTTTTGCATTTTGGAAATAGTGATCAAATTATTTTACAAAAGTCTCTAATCACTGTGAAATTAACACTTACTGCCGAGGCATTCTAAATGAATTTTTCTTAATTTCTTATTAAAATCATTTAAATTTTTAACAGTGCGTTTTTAAAAATTGTTCACAACTATGTTTCTATATGTAAATAATTAAATTATGCCATATGCTATTCTCCTTCATTTTCGTTTTTCAAACATATTTATTTAATGCTTTTAGATATACCGAATTAATCCACGAACGAAATAAAACCATGAATGAAACTAGTAGTATATGACAGTGTCGGGTCGGACGTAAACGTTGCTGCCCGCTGTCAGGTTTAATTTTCATTAAGATTAATTATTCAGCAATCCTAAAGCTGCGATTAACTGCAGTTTCGTGCGATACGTTGCAAGTGAAACGAGACTACGGAAGAAACTAGTAGTACGTGACAGTGTCGAGTCAGACATAAGACTCGCTCCCTGTTTCTTTTATTCGTCGCTTCGAATACTGAAATTCGTCACAAATGTCCCTCGGTATTGTTGCCGATAATAAACTTTTCTTCGTTCAATAATCCGCGACGACAAATCGAGACACCCGACATTACATCACGGCAGAAGAAGGGCAATCGAAATCATTGCTCGATGTCGGAAGATTAATTGCTATGTCACGTCGCAAACTGGGAAGTTATGGCCATCAATTTAGGAAGAAGGGTGAACGCGGCAAAGAAAAGTGATAGAAAAAGAAAAGCGAATGGTATTTTATTGATTTATCTGGTCTCGAAGGAGCCTGGAAATCAGAACTCTTGTTACACCGCGAAGATGACTGGTTTCCGACCTGGTCAATTACATTCGATTCTCGTGCTAATTGGCATATGACTCAATTAAAATGAGAAGGTACTTACTGTTTTTTTTTAAATAAAAGTAATAACGAAGCTTTGTATCGCTATGTAAAGAAAATTTCTACAACGAACGATTGTGATGTTCTTTAATTTGCTGAAGTTTGTTGTAAACCGTCGGGATAACGTAAGATTGAATTTTGCGAAAGGAACTTCGGAATTCCGTCCCGGAGGGATATTCCAAGTACTTTGAAGTGAAGAAAAAAAAAGAAGAACAGGACGGTTACGTAATAGCGGCTGAAGGGAAGTAATATCAAGAATACGGTTTTGAAAACTCCTGCAGCAATATCAAATTAAGAAAAGTAACCCGACCTACCTGTAGGAAGACGATACGATAAACTGTATTCAGAAGCACCTGAAAGCGGAGAACGAGATTTGTTTGCCGTTCATATAGCTCGAGTTCGTTTGAAATGATTTCGTAGATGTAACTTAAATATAACTACATTCAAAGAAATTAATTCGTCTCGAATGTGTAGAAATTATATACATATACATATATATAATATACATTTCCCAATTAGTCTTCTTTAAATGAAAGTAACGTTAATTTCACTTACCGTTTAAGAGTGCTTCTTATTAACACAGATTTCATATTCATCTCTTTAAACACTGTTCACTCGAATGACAGTAAATAAACAAACTCCATAAATACTCAATTTTCTACTTACACTTTCCTCACACATTTCTTATCACTCAACCAATTAAAAAGTGGAAAATTACAATCATTTACCTTCACATTATCACAAAATCAAAATGAAACTATTGTAATACATTGAATATTCTTATCGATCATAATATTAACTATAAAATTAGCCATTTTCATTCACAAAAGAAATTTTATTCGGTCAGTGTATCGTCCCGACGAACATTCTTAACAAATCACCCCGAATTCTTCGTTTTCCTGTACGGCACAAAGTTTCCGGGCAATAAACGGAAGCTTTATTTTACGATCCCTCGTCGTTTTCGATACGGTCGGCGTCAGGGATCGATCGTTGTCGCCCTCGTCATCGAAACAGCTCCTTTAAGACGTTGGCGCCTCGTCGGTAGGGGTGAAGTTACGACTTCCACGACGGGGAGGGCGGTACACGTGTTACGTATGCCATGTGCCATGTTTTATTAACCCCCACCGCCGACGGTTCCACCCCGTCGCTGGATTGCATAGGTGAAATGACGAGTTGTGTTTATAGGATACGGGGATTAACGGTTTTATTTGAATCGGGAGTTCGGCGTTTGCGACTTCCGGGAGAAACTCGGGTAATTTGTTGATAAGCCTTGTTTTTCTCGGGTGAGAGATTTTCTTTCGTTTCAGTGGAATTAATTTTGCTGTATTTTTTTGGTTGACAGTATAATTTTGTTGGGTGATTGTTAAAACTGTGGAAAGGATTATAAATTTCTGGTAAAATTTACTAATTATTGAATTAAAGTGACGATCAATCAATACGTTGTATTAAAAACAATGATATTAAAATTCTAATGACACGTAGTTTAAGTTTCAAATCTTGCTAATGGAATACTATAATTTTTTATTCTGGTGATAAGTAAATCTTAAAATCCTACATTATTCTAAAATCAAATTATTACGATTTTGATTTTCGTATCAAACACCGCGTTTAAACTTATTGCGAGATTTATCAATGTCCATATAGACACCGATTTATACACTGTTCGGTGGAACGAACGTTCAATTACCATTGCACGGTGTAATGTATCATTAAATGATTATTAAGCTATCCGTCCGACGAGAAATTAAGGTGTCAGAAAGTGACATACTCCGGCAAGTTTTGATCAGGAAACTTCCTTGATAGGACATTTATTTAATAGCTCGGTACAATCTCGATTATCTCAGCTATTAACCCCGTGTTTGGTTATTCGAGAACTATATTTTCTCAACGTCTACCATTCGAAGTGTTCATTTTCTATACGTACCACGTATATATTCGTCGTTTTTACCTTTTCTCCGTGGCAGAAAAGAACGATTAATCAAGTACTTGTCAACACGACTATTAAGTATCCAAACATCTAGGAATGATCGATATTTTGCACGATTTCAGTTCCATGATAAATCATACTCGAAATCTTCCATTTAGAAAAAAGAAATCATCCTAAAAATTCCAATGTAACATTTTTCTACTCTCTCTTTCTTAAAAAAAAAATCTGTCAAACATTTAAATATCGTAATAATTAATACTTTCTTCTCTCATTTTATTTATCTTACGTTCCATGCACTTTGTCGTAGTTATCACCACTTGCTATCGTGTCAATTACATTATTAGCAATGCGATCCGGGTAAAAGGAAAATGGAAATGCTGCTCGTCATCCATGGTGTTGGATTTCCCTGTCGGAACGTTCGCTCGATACGTTCGGATTCTTCTCTTTCGAAGCTTCCTTTTATTTATATTTTTTTTTCACCGTGGGATGTGCGGACCGCATTCTGGTATTTGAAGAAATGACGTTCTCCTGACAAAAGGAGTATCGATCTCACTGCAAATATCCGTCCGCGTATATGCGAGCCACCTTTTCCAAGTCTTTTGTGTCGGCTGGGTGGAAAAAAAAAGTTCACCATTATATCTTTTTGACGCCGACGCTTCTTCCTTTCCAGCGTGTACTTTCCGCACGGACTATGAAACACCGAAGAAGTGGACGAGAAACAGTATGGCGTGTCGCGTCACACTTCAACGGAGAAAAAGGAAATCGGATTCGTTCGAGAGTAATTAATGTCCGCCTAGTTTTCACCCTGTTATCGCGAAACGGTGTTCTCATGAAAATAGAACGTCTAAACGAGCTGGAATAATTTGCAAAATGTATTCATAATCCACAATGATCGCGAGATGTCTGCGTTTGATGAAACGACAATGCAATTTTCGGTCGAATAATTCGCAATTATCGATCTTCATAAGTATTTCTCGTTGAAATTGTAATTATTCATATAATATTATGTTAATTGAGAGTAAGTGAAATCGTTGAGATTTTGTTAGCTTTGTTATATAATAGGGAAAATGCTTGAATTCGACCGTGTAATAAAGGTGTTACGCAACGAAAATTATTCGCCTGGTACGAGTATCATTCACGGTTGGAAAAGCGAATGACAAATGTGTGTAACACGTCTGCGGAAGGCTTTGCATATTTTACGTCCGTTCTGACCGCGCGGTTTCGCAAACAGCCTTACAAAATAATAGATTTTACAGAGGAACGGCTATTCAAAAGCACTTTGGTAGATGTTACGCCGCTGGAAGCACATTCAAACGTCATAGAAATTCTGCGAAAGAATAATCTACCTGAATTGGACACATTTGAACACGAGTTACCAAAAAAAAAAAGCGAACAGGAATGAAAGTCGTAGACACTGTCGTTAAAAAATATTTACGTTTATAACTAATTCCCTGTATTTTCAGATTACAACCTAACACTGGATAATTATAAATTGTACAATAAAAATTGACGACCAAACGAGATAAGAAGTGGCTAATAGCACCAATTTTCTTGTACTGTGCTCTACATTGTTACTCCAGTGCAAAAAACCACCTTCACGCTAACGTGGTACAATGAATTCAGATTTTATGTCGCAAGCTCACGTTTAAAAAAAAAAAAAGAAAAATAAGAAAAAGACGTATTTGCACGAGTTTATTTCGTAAATTTGCATAGTATATTTCGCTAGACGGTAATAAGTGGAAAGATAACATTAATAACGCGGATAAACAGGCAGGAAAAACAGTGTTATTCAAAGGGAAAATAATAATGGCAATTTAACGCGATGAAAGGAACGAAAGGTAAAGCGGCTGAAACGTACTTATTGCATGAGGGGAAGCTTTCAATTGGATGCGACCGCCCTTTTCTGAAACGATCGCATCGACGTAGAATATCTCCATCTACTCGAACCTATTACCAGAGAGGGAGGATTTAATTAACCACTTGATTTAATGCCCCCCCGATTCATCTTCGTTCGGAATATTATTTATAGACCGTTTATAGTGTCGTGCGAATTAATTGAAGGAAGCAACCGATTTTCGATCGCGATATTTTTAACGAAACCACGGTGAATCGAGAATAATGTAAGTATAGGGAGTGGTCACGTTACGTATTGGTATCGGATAACAAATATTAGGTCATTCGGTAAATTCCTAACGTCTTCTTCGTTTTTTAAATAAAATTTAATTTTGTAATGCTGCATTTTATTTGAATCAATTAATATGATTTTTTAATTAGAGAAATTTGCTTCGATCTCCGTTCTCGTTTAAATTTAACTTAAAACCATCTGTGTAGTTCGTGATTTTAATATGAAATTTTATTTTTAATATTTTGCTACGACTTATCATGTTTTAAATTAAATAACGGTGAACAATACGAATAAAATGTTTATTCCGTTTGAGAAATGTATAAAAGTTTGTTACAAGAAGTAAGATACACAGATTTGATAATTAAGTGATTCTAGTTTATTTTATAACATCGTGGTTAAAAAGCTTAATAAATTTACATCTCACTCACTAGAACTACAAACGCTATAGTCGAATCCGTGATCTGGAAAATCACTGTCGTTGAGTCTCCGAGACACGTACTCGTCCTTCTTGAAGAAATCATGCACATGCTCGTAAGAGCAGCTTGAAACCTGAAGATGCGGAAGTTATTCAGATGTATTAAAATTTTACGCAACTGAAATCTACGGAACACTTTAAAAATACAGGGCGAATTGCATTTGAAAATATTTTATAAGCACGAAGCACGATAGACCTACGCTAATAAGGAAATAAGTATAAAACGGTGCAGTAATAATTCTCCTGCTTTCATTCCGTATCATACCACAGTAATTATACGAAAGAATAATGAATAATTATCTTTAAATCCGTATCATCGAATAAATCACAAATCAGTCCCAAACCTGGAAAATTGTCATCATCATTTCCCTCTAAGTACATTTTCTCCCAAATAATAATATATATAATCATATAAATAAATATTACACAATATAACCAACAGATAATTACAATTATAATTACAAGTAGCCTGTGAATTTGATATAAACAATTCTCCACACTCAGCTAAACATTATTATTATCATTCCCAATTGATTCCCCCAAAATAAATACCCAGATTCCCATCAACGACCCAGAAACACTTCTCCCTTCCCATCTCCTGTCCACCTGCGACGAAAAAAAAATCCAGAAAATACCTGTCCACATGATCTAACGCATCAGGCGTTCTCATCGTAAGTCACAGAATCATTACACAACTATCCGCGATACAACAATCATAATCCGAATCACCCCTCGATCCATCACCCGACACACAAAGCCCCATCAAATCCGTTGGCAAAAAAAAAAGAAGAAGAAGGAAGAAGAAAAAAAAAATCGCTGCCCCGACATCCCCCGTCAGAATCTCTCCCGTCCTACCCCAACGCATACGCACTCGTCGGTCTGCGCGCGCCATTTCCCATCCCTTCGGTTTCAACCCCTCCACATTTACCAACAGAAACGGCGGCCTCGGGGTCAGTTCGGTCCGCGCACGAGTCGAGTGTACATCTTCCACCCGCAAAGGATTAAAAACCAGTACGAGAAATGTGTCGGGTGGTGCCGCGGTGAGACACCGGCAACGCGTACCGCAACCCCCATTTAAATACAAGGGGATATTTAAAAAAAAGAAAAAAGAAAAAATTAATTAAAAAGAAGAGAAAAAAATAGTTTAACACGAGAGGGTGAATCTATCCCCGTCTGGCCAGGTCAACGGTGTGCAATCCCGGTTGGAACGCAGCCGTACAGAAAACCCCAAGTGTCCATTGTGCACGTACACCGTCCGCGTTCCCCCGATCAGCGCCATCGTGTTCACGGTTATTCGACATGGAGGATGCGGAACCGGAATAGTGTCGTTGAGATGCCGCGAACCAGTACCGAGACATGAAGAGATCGCGACCGAGGGTGAGTACCATTTACCAGTTTACCACATAGTACCCCCCCCCCCCATGGACCATAAGTTCTCTTCACCCCCATAACGGTGCAAACCCTTTTCGTCAGTCAGTTGGAACGAGATGCACGATATTAGTTTCCCGCGGGGTAATTGCCTTGGGGTTTGCACATCTACTTCGTTAGTTGGGTCCTAGGTGGGAACGTGTCGACACATTTTCCACTTGTACCCTCTTTGGAAAATGTTCTTTGCTTTTCATCTACTTTTTCCTTTTTTTTTATTTTCTTTTCATTCACTCTATCTATCTATCTATCTATCTTATCTATATATGTATATATAGAGAGTATTTATAGAGTTAGTAGTTAATTGGACACGTTTTCCATCGTGCCAAATACCAAGTGGACACGGTGTTTGGATAGAGTGTCTTTTTTTCGTTGTTCACCCCCTTCCAAACCCTATATACAATATCCACCCCTCGTTTCGTTCGTCGGTGGTGTTCTGGTCGTTAAGCCGCGCCGCCATGTCCATTGTCGATCCCGATTCAACGCGGATAGATCGAAAGAATCTCGCGGCGGCAATGTCGTTGGGCGTACCGAAGCGCTTATCGGCGTTTCGTGCACGCAGACTATCGATTCCCGCGACAAGGGGCCGGCCGCCACTGCCGCCACCGACGACGCCGTCGACGCCGCCGCCGCCGACGACGACGACGTCGACGTCGACGTCGACTTGTAAACCAGCTCGTACGGGCTCGTAGAACCCGCTCGAACACGCGTGTGTCGTGGTCATCAACCCCCCTCCGACGAAATTCACTGCTACCCTCGTTTCGCAAAATTCGACGCGAAGGGGTGGAAGGGGGGAGGGTGGGTTTTTGGTGTGTACTTTCGAGGAGAGTCTATCGGAGTAGTTTTTTTGGGAGGAGAGTATGGATGGTTGGTTTTTTGGATTTTTTTTTAAAGGTTGAAGAATTGCTTCATGGGGATTAAGGATAGATGACCTTGGGGATAAGGATGAAATCCTAGGGAAAATGTTGAGGCGATTAACACTAGAACTACCAAGGGGGTCAAAATGACCGGTTCTGCATTTCTTCTAAGAATCGCTTAATTTTGTAACACTGCGATTTCCAAAATTCTTCATAACCATGTTTTTTTATGCAAATAATTAAATCGATCAATTTACTATCCCCCTTTATTTCTTTGTTTCAAACATATTTATCCAATGCATCTAAATATACCGAATTAATCCTCGGTAGTTCTAGTGTTAATTTAGGGTTCAATGGTGAGTTTTTTGAGAATTAGACTTTTTTTTATTACTAGGGTTTTGTTGAGGTATATTAAGAGTAGTCTTGTTTTAGGGGTTGGGAGATACTTGGAATGTTGCAATTTGGGGAATGGAAGGGTTCGAATTTTGTTCGAAGTTTCAGGTATTTGAGAAATATTCGATTCACTTGTGAACTAGCTCGCACGAGCTTGTAGAACGTTCATTGCGCTGGTACATGAGGTGATACACGCGTGCCATTCTGTGTTCGTGGTCACCAACCTCGAAATTGGTTTTCCCCTTGTTTCGGAAATCTATTTTGATAGATTGAAGTGGGAAATAGAGAATTTTTGAAGTAACACACATAGTACAATTATTATTTAATTTTCGAACGTTCGATTCCCGTATTTTTTCAACATATTTTTTTCCATTTTTTTTGGAACGTACTTTGATAGTTTCGCGATATTCTACACGCAGTTTAAACTATACAAACCTACATTTTTTTCTAACAATTTTTTTTCTATGTGTATACACAGAGATGTGGTTTCATTATTATTTGATAACTTGACAGAAGTTTCAAATAGTTCGAGGGGTTATTTCAAGTGAAGTATGAAACTGATTAACACACTACGTGTGCATACAATACGCGAATAAACTTTGAACGATAACCATTCACGGAACTTTTGCAAACAATCTTGGCTTTCTGATACTCGCGCGAATTATTTCAACAAATTTATCACTCAAGATATGAATTATCTAATGTATCTTTTTATGTATCCCTCCTATGTTGCGTTAATTACCGAACTTCTGAAACTGCTTGCGTTTCCTCTTTTCTTACGGTAACTTTAAAGAAGTTTCTCTCAAAGACCACTAACAAATTATCTACAATCACGTAATATTTAACTAAAACACATAACCATGAACATATTCGAATGTTCCATGATCTTGTAAAAGAAAATTTGTTCCTGGCATAAACAATGAATGAAAACTGTGAATATATTATCCGTTGAAATATGCGTTTAGTTTTCCCGAACGAAATAGTCCGCAAAAGTGTCCCATTTTATTCGCATTAAATTCTCACCTTTTCACCTTTCGCACGGATTAAAAACGCGTTTTCTTTTTCGAATTCTCTTTTCGTTCGTTCGTCGTCTATTACTTTTGGCGTGATGCCACGCGAATATCGCGGGTAATACATTATTGCCGAGAGTCGTGTTTTGCGCTAATTAGATATATCGCATGCGCTTTTACAGACCGTTCGATACACACACACACACACACACACATTCATTGTGGTCCATTCTGGACGCGCGGATTTCCACCGACGGAGTGTTAAAATTCGTTTCACGACGCTTTGAAAATCAGAGGGAAAAAGGGGAAACGGGAATAAGAACACGTTTTTCACGGATCGGTGTTTCCGCTTTGTAACGCGGACACTTTATCCCGCTATTTTACTAGCGAGCTTTTAGGTACTCGATCATTTACCGTGCAAGTGGATACTTTTATAAAAACGAATAACGCGCAGGCACCGAGATAATTAATTTTATTTTCGTCAACAATCTGTGCTTTCACATTTTTATTCGCTGGTATTCTTGCGAACGAAAGTTTCTACGAAAAGTAATTTCTGCGCTGTGAAATTTTGGTTATTTTGAAATTTCTACGTATTGGTATTCCACGCTTTGAAATTTCTGTACGATGGTATTTCATGCTTAGATATTCCGATATTCGTAGAGTGTTTATGCTTTAAATTTGCTAAGTGATCAAATTAGTATATTATAGAGATGGTGATGTCAGCAAGAATAGAAAAAAAATTGGAAATTTATGCCAAGTTGTATTATGTGAACTAGAATTTAAAAGAAGAAACGAACTGCAAACTACTTTTGCTAAAGTGGATATTAGAAGAAGCAGATTAATGCTGCAAAGTTCAATTTCATTTGATTAAGAAAGTGACACTTTGGAATGAAAGGGTCGGAGTAATTAATTAAAGACGTAAAATATCTTCTTATTTAGCTGAGAGTTGATGGAATTATATAAGATTTGGTCAACCCGAACTCAATAGGGATTCATTAAATTAGATTAAATTTTATATTGACTTTTAAAGAGTATTATGAAAATCTATAAAGCAAAAGTTGATTTATGTAATTATAATGAAAAGTTAGTATAAACCTATAATAACAGAATATTAAACTATTATATCTCATAATTAAATTTTCGTATTGGAATTCTCTGCGTTTCAATTAATTAGACGATAAATATATCAATCAGATTTCTCACTTAAAAACTTAATTTAAAGTTCATCTAAAAAATGAAACAAATTTGCAAAATCCTTACGATCCTGAATGAAAATTCACAACTTTTTGTTTTATAATACTTCATAAACTTCATAAACATTGTCAAAATTATTTCCCGGAGTGTATAAAAATAAAAACCAAACTCACTTTAACGCAACACTTCACCATTCTGTATTACACTCACTATTGTCACCGCTAATATCATAACGCAGAGAGAAAGAAAAAAAAATGCAGATATTTTCAGCGAGAAATTCAAAGCAGAACAACAGCCACGTATCTGTTTTATTACAAAAATTAACGTCTCTTTTAACATCTCGCGTTACAATTGTTATTGTCAGTCTCAAGTGTTGTCACATGTGTACCACCTACACATTTCATCTTCTCGTAAAATTCGAAAAAAAATACATATAAACCACACGTGAAGCATTCTCGTTACAGAATACATTATCAAATTTTGTAAAATGATGTAACAATTAATTCTCTATATTTTATTATAACAACAATATCACCACGTCGATCATCGACGTTTCTCACCATCTAGAATAAATGATGAATCATTTCAAACCTTTAAATTTGTTACTCGCGAAACATAGTAAGTACAAATTGTTCTACGTCAACGAAGTTCTCCTCGAGGGTTCATCATTTTCCCTAGAAATGACTGAAACGAACGTACGACTTCCACAATTTCTCGTTACAAATGTTATTGTCAGCAATAAGTGTCGTGTCGCGTAGATCATCGGCACACTCGTCGGTGTCTCGGTGTCCATTTTCGTGGAAATTTAAGCCGGCCGACAGACACCGAATTTATCGCGGCACGTGCACGTTAGTGTAATTGTGCACGCACACGCGAAAACTCGCCGGTGACGTCACGAGTCCGCGTACCGCAGCCTAGAAATTCGATCAATCCGCCCGGTGTGGCTAAAACTGATTAGATTTTTTCGGGGGAATAAAAAAAAAGACGATCGAATTCAACTTTTTCGATGGATCACTCGCAGATGCGTGACGTTTCATTTCGATGACGTGCAAATAAAAGTAAAAAAAAAAGAGGGAAAATGAATTAACTAGAATTCAAATTGTAGATATTGATTTGGATATTTGCTTTAGATATATGAAATTGATCGCCAGATCAAACATGGCAGCTGGAAAAGCTTTAAAGTGCTCGAAAACGTTATCAGTGAATACATATATATTGTTTTAGTCTAATCACGATTGATAGAATAAAAAATATCGTGTGAATATTTTGCGAATGATATTTCTATGATTTTTTAAAAATATTTAATAACAGTTTAAAAAGCTGGCTAAAAATTCTGTGATGTCAATCGACATTGGTTTATTTTTTCATATATGGCAATGGATTGTCAGGTTTGTGACAGTTTAGAAAACAAGTGCAAGAGCCACGTTGACAGGTGGTTTGCGGTGAACGTTGACCGAGAATGAAGTAGTCTGAATGCCTTAACCCTCTTGTCCACAGTGGCTGAGGTTAAAACCACTTGTAGATTATTTTTTGTCATATCACAGTCACGAGGGCCTCGTTTAAAAATAAGAAAAAAAAATCTGCAAGCCTGAAAACAGCGAATTTTCCATTATTTAACATCGACTTCAATATTCACCGGGAAACTAGATTTTCATTAATATTTATAACCTTGATTACTTAAAAAAACATTTGGAAAAATTCTGAGATGCTAAACGCAATGAAATTTTATTATTTAAACATATAAATATTCTGACAAGCTTTGAATGCAACAAAATTTACAATATACATGTTTCCTGACAAAAAAGTACCCGATTTTCGAGAATAATTTACATTTATTTATTTATTTTTATTCTTCTATCTTGTTATTCATTTTTATGCAAGCTCTTATAATTTCCATACTCGGATTCTTCGTCAAAGTATTTTCGTTTAACGAACAATTTTCATGTAGTGCCTTGAGAACTGTGCCTGCGAATTCATTTTCGTCGATGGTCGTCCGTCAGAGATGAAATCTCTTAGGTTGAACGTCGGCGGGACGATAAGGAGCCCGAGATTTGAATTTAAAGAGCCCGCACTGCAAATCAATGGCTCGCGAAACGCATTTACATATATTTCAGTTTCGCGGCGAGTGTTCTATCGGTTACCAGTTACTTCGTAGAATTCGAGGATCAGCTTTCTACGTCATTAACTCGGGACGAGTAGATGTCAATAACTTAGAAAAAAATGGAAAACGACTTCCAGCGTCGTTTTTCCGGCTAACAAACCGCAAGTTGTACGTTCATTGTCTGTAGAATACGAATTTTACGTATTTTTTGCTGTCACATCACAATATTTTGGAAGAAAATTTATTTCGAAGTTCTGGAGGAATTTTAGGTTCATACGTGAATGAAATATAAATATAAGTTCCATGACAATACATTTGCAATGGCGTTAAATTTGTCTTCAGAAATTATGAAACGTTTTTAGATGGGACACTGAAAGATACAAACGTCATTTTCAGATTAAACTAAATACTTGCGGCAAGATTTATGTGAATTGATTAAACGCGTCAGTCACGAGTTTTTTTTATGAAATCATGAGTAAGGCTTGTAACCCATAATCAAAGTCTGCTGATAACTTGTGCAGTACTCATTTTAAATTAACACACTTTATTTTGTAGTCATATTGAAAAAGAATACAAATAAGAGTGCATAATGTATACACATATCGTATATGTATATATGTATAATACTGAATAGATTTTGTACGTCCGGTATTTCATTTTTAATTATTTCAATTTTCGTTTCATTTGTGTATCAAACAGTATACGACGAATTTATCTTAATCAATATTTTATTATTCGCTCTGCACCGTTCTCGTTCAGTAATATTTAAAAATCAATTTCCACAGTTTATTATATTTATACGAATCGAATGACTTCACCACGAAGAGAACGTTTTTTTCTTCAAAAGAGGAATTGTGTTTTTTATCGATTTCAGATCGAGTGCGTTGGGGTGACACGAATTTTGCATTCCCAATCTCCAGCACGTAATTTGATAATTGCAGATTACGGTTAATAAGATAAATGTGACCCGCGTGGCGTTCGACTAGAAACTAATTACTCCGTACCGTGATATACATATATATGTAGTACGCTGCATTCATCCGGAAATTTAAGACAATCCGTAGAAATTATTGGCAAAAATTCCCACCGGGAGAAAATTTGCAAGAAAGTAAATAAAAATAAAAACGTCAAGATTATAAAAGTGCACATTTTATCTTTTTTTACTGGACTCGTTATTTTCACTAACTCTTTCGTGTTTAGCGTGGATTTTTATCCGTGTGCCTAATGAAATGAAAAAAAAATCGTAAATTTGCATAATTCCGAAGTTTTATAGTAAAATTAGTGAGATGAAGGTGGAGAATTAACTTTTTTTTTGCGGTTTGTAGCAATAGTATTAAAATAACAAGCAAAGCCTAATTTTCTGATTTGTTTATGTCATTTTTGCAATTTTGGGAGAAATAAACCTTTCACTTTTTATTTTGCCTGCCAATTTATTACGTTGGCAGCATCGCAGATCGCTGAAACTCTATTTCGAGATATCATCGCAGTTTTTTCCAGATTCGAGTTGGACGTTAAGTTAAAAACCATGGAAACTGCGAGTTCCGAAAATTTATAGTTCGATTTACATGAAAGATGCGACCGTTGCGAACAATTACGAAAAATGGAACAGCGAAGAACAAATAACGTCTGGAACATTTCCAAAACTGGTGTTTAATCTTCAATTAAATTTCAATTAGCCCGCTGCGTGTGATGTTACAGAAAATTGCGGAACGTGGCATGGTCATTATGACATTTCACTTTCGAAAAATGTGTTTCGAAAAGAACGAAGATAACAAAAGCCTCCAGAATTGAATGGAAGTTTTCACGCGATAGAAACAAGATCAAAACGCACACGTTATACACAAAAAGTAGTTTTTTAAATTATATTTCGATAGATTGAAACAATTAGAGATACACATTTAGTATTAACATTAGGGAAATGACCGTAATTATTTAATTTATTATATAACACAGCATTGTTAACTTTTACGAACTATGCAATCCAGTAAGGACAGGAATTAATTAACAACTGTCAAATTATTGTGAAAAGTTATACATAAAAAAGGAAATCGTGCCGGAAATAAACTGGAAACGAAAGAGAAACAGAGAGAGAGAGAGAGAGAGAGAGAGAGAGAAACAGGAGAGACAATT
Source organism: Mimumesa dahlbomi (assembly GCA_917499265.3). Taxonomy (NCBI): domain Eukaryota; kingdom Metazoa; phylum Arthropoda; class Insecta; order Hymenoptera; family Crabronidae; genus Mimumesa; species Mimumesa dahlbomi. Next base: position 6,710,341 of record OU824124.1, read on the forward strand.
AGTGGTTTACTCATTGTCCTAGCAATAAATGGACCACGATATAAATATCTTTATGTAATAAAACGGATGGCCGAATAACCAACAGTTATATACGAAATAATCAGACAAAAGTCAACAAAACAATAGGGAAAGCCAATAAATCAGTGATGAAATAACAGTATAACCAACAACGAAGTTATTGGACGCAATCGCGGGAAAATTGTTGAAACACGAAATATCGTATTTTAGTATCAGTGACGGAAACCGACAATTTGTTGAAGTTGAAAATTTTTGTTGATTTCTCATTGAACTATTTTTTATTCATCATTTCCATTTATCTCTTTCTCATCTTGACATTGTCTTACGTTTAAAAAAATTTTTTTATAATTAATTAAACATATCCTGTCCGACAGATTTTTGCTCCCTTTATGTGTGTTCTGTCATTTCATAAAATGTTACGTGATAAAATAAATGTACGAACAGAAATATAAAAGTTTCGGGGAAAGCTTACAAGCAAAAGGAAGATTGCTAATTGTCGATTGAGACGAGATAAGTAGTTCTATACCGTTGCTCGCGATTGTGCGATTGGACGCGGATTAGGTGCGGACTGTGTGTGGGTTAGGTGTGGGCTTAGATGTGGGTTAAGTGTGGACTACGCTGGAGCTAAGCTTTCGTTCAAGTTACATACACGTATCCTCGATTACAGATAACATTCCATTTCAAATTTTCATACGTTTCGCGATCACGCTTTAATTTCCACTGCCTCGGTTAAAATTGAAAATCTATCGGATAACATTTTCGTGAAAACGTTCACCCGGTAAAACGTGAAATTATAAATTCCATGAGGACAAGTTTTTCATGATATGTGGACCCTTTATTTTGAAAATGATGTAAGTCCATTTGCAGCCGGTAAATATACATTGTTTTAGTTAAAACATGCCTAAAACAAATTTATATAATCAAATTGCATATTGAAAAATAAGTAGAAACATTGCTAAACTTGATATAATTAACATATATTTTTTCATTAACAAATATGCTAGCCTTGATTTTTCTCTGAATAAGAGAAAATGGACTTATACACCACTTTCAAAATAATCGGTCCATATTATAATATATTTTGGATTTGTGCAATCTAGTACTCACAATCACTATTTTTCTATATTAATTGATATAGGGAACAATGTCGAAAAAAATATTATTTGATCAAACGTTCGATATTGATAGACAAAAATGTCTGTACAGAGAAATTCGAGGCCTTTCGTGAAAATTCGAAGGAACTCTATTAAATTCCGGTGGGTGGCTAGCTCGAGTTAATTCTTGAAATTTCGAATACCCTTCCGCCCCGGTGTGATTACGTGAAAGTGAAAGGCAGAAAGCGTGAACCACATGAACGTCGTTATCCGCGCTATTTGCGATTTCCAAATCAGGATTCCTTTTACGAGCGGATTCCGTATGCCAGATTGGATTCGAATTACTCAAGATCAAAGTTAAACTTTCCAACGCCGGGGTCCCGGCCTGTATCGTTTGCACCCGACGGGATTTCAATTACTGCTAATTCAATGAAACAGTGAAATGAAATCGAGATAAAAGAACCCTCGGCGGACGGGTCAAACTTTAAACAAAATCTATAGCACTTTTCGTCGAAGAATTTTCACCGGCCGAGCGCGAAATTTCGCTATAAATTGTTGCTAATCATTTTATAGGAAAACAAACATTGACACGTATAATAATAAAATTTTGTACCGAAGGGGAACGCGTGTTAGCACACAGAACTTTCATTTTAGTTTTCATACGAAATCATGAATTTTAGGATGGATTATTTTTAATTATTTTACTTGAATTTCTTTTCGGTTTTGAAATGTTACAATTCGAGTTGAATTACTTCTCCCAAATTGAGCTTTGTCGATCGTATTATTGGTTAACAAAGATAAGTACAATGTGGTCGCTTATAGAATTTCGAAATTCAAATGCGGCTGAAATTTTTTAAATTATATTTTTAACTGCATGGATTCTACAGATAAAAAATGCATATATGAAATTTAGGATAATAAAACGAGTGAGATGTTAAATAATCGAAAACGAAGAACTTGGTTCTATAGGACTATCGGAAATAATATCGTTTTCCAAATACACATGAAAGTTCGAGTGTATAGGTTTATTCTAAATGTTTAATATCGTACCCTTCGAATCTTATAACGAGTAGTTACTTTAATCTTGCCGCAGTTGGCAAAGACAACCGAGTAAATACATAATCAGTTCGACAAAAACCTTTCGAGAAGTTGGAGGTTCAAGATAAATCTTGGTGACTTCGAATGAATTATTAAAAACATTTAGAAACTAAGAAAATCTATGAAACACTTAACTTATCACCTTTAATTACAACAGCAATTAAACCGTAGCAAATTCGACTTGTTTTTTAAAAAAACTAAAATATAACAAAGCATATATATTTCTATATATCACAATCCATAAATCTCAATCACTCGAATCTACTTGCAAGTATTATTAAAAAAAAATACAACCAACGTAGTCATATACAATGAATTTCACAATGTTTTTTACGATCCACTGTGTTCGACGATTAATTTGTCATCCGCGCTTCCTTCGGTCGCATTTCGCGATTCTTTATTACACTTTCAATCGAAAAGCGAATAATACTTTACGAGGAGTCGATATGATTGGTCGACAGTTGATACGATATTAGTCAACGTCCCGATAGAATTGAAATGTCAGTTGAATAGCTCCTTTGATACGGTTTCATGTAAGCCCCTTAAAGATCATATCGCGTATTATCGAGCACTGCCAGTAATTCCCTATCACCACAGACATTATCTAATATCCAGGATCTTCATTAACCACATGTATACATATCACGCAACGGTACGCAACGCATCAAAGTGACGCCGAAACGTCACCAATCAAACAGTTGCGTTAAACTACGCTTATTACCACGTATTGTGCTGGCAAATTTATTTCTACGTGTGACGAAATTCGTTTCGAGTAAATTCTCGCTTAAATCGAACGAAATTAACACGAGCGTTATTGAAAATCACCATTTTCATTAATCTGATGTTATTATTGTGATGGAAAGTGAAACATTTCCTAATTTTCTTTTAATTAATTTGAGAGAGAGACAGAAGGAGAGAGAGAGGGTTGTATTACGGTCAATTGTTCAGTTGATGTTTGTTATACTTTTAAGTAACATAAAAGATTATAAAATAAGCAGTCATATATGAGGTCTCACTAATCTACTAAAATTGATATTTTGTTCAATTTCTTCAATATTACTATGATAATAAAAAATATGGTTTAAATCTAGCGTATTAAAAATTAGAAAACGACATAGGTACAGTAGATTCCCGAGTGATTATTTGACGGCTAATATAAAACCATAGTATCGTAAATAGCAGTATCGCGAAGATAAATATGGAAGTAATGATTTCGTGTCTGTATCAAATGACAGAAGATTGATTAATCGAAACTCATGTGATTTCCGAACGGATTAAACGGAAAACTAATTATACGGTATATGTATACAGCATCAATGGCAAACGATATAATGAAAGAAACATATTTGTCGTGACTGTTTGTCCGATTTCAAACGGTATTGACAAATCAGGTAACTCTGATCTACATAAATCCGTTCGATTTAGACCGTAGTTTAATTGCGAAATATTGGCCGACATCTATGAAGTTCCTATTTCCAATGACTAATAAAATAATCGTTTGTCATTTTCCATGATATACAATGATTTCACGAGTGAATTTTTTACTTTCAATTACCGCGAGCCGATATATCGACTTGTAAACTTGACGGAAGTGGTTCAAACTGGTTTATAGATTGTTTGTAAAATTATGATTATTAGTATAATAAACTAGTGTATACCTTTTAGTTCTCTATTAATTTCTGAATTAAAATTATAGATTACGAATGAAATACATTTTAATTCGATTGTTATTAATAAAATAGTATGTGCTTTAAGATATAATGTTATTATTAATTAGATATGCCATGGTTTCTATCACATTATCGTTTAATACTCTTTAGAAAATTATTTTCTATTTTTAAAAACACTGAAGCATGAAACCTTCGTTAAGTATACATATATGTTGTGATATACATACATATCATATATGTATAAGTGTGAAATGTAACATATCTGGCTTGTAATCTCGGACTAAATGGTACTCTAAATTTTTCTCCAGTTTCATCGAGAAGCTTCTAGCTTTGTATGATAATATCGAGGCACTCAGCTTATTGTTTCCATATCAATCTGTCGAATAGGACTTATGTGTATTCGAAATTTGTTACTCTCGGCCCCAGACATTTAAAAATGAAAATATTCACAACACATGTGAAGAAACAATGGAATTTTCTATTGTGGTTAATTATTTTAATAAACACACAGGCGTATGCCAAAAATAAATATATTAAAAACATTTTCACTATTAAATAAAATAATATCGTCAATACGAATGGAGTTGCGGATTATTTTAAATGAATAATGTTTTTTACAAAAATAATTTATAATATTTTCATTACAACCTGTCTCATCAGATCGAACACTCGAACGTTTACAACTGCTTGAAAAATGTAAATGAAAAATCTGATGAAAAGTAATCATCTCTCGTTTAATTCCCCTGTAATTAAAAAGAAGCGCGTTTTATTTCTGACATAAACTTTGAACGCCCGGTTACCAGGAGAAAGTCGAATAATAATGAATAAAGCACCGCTGAATTGCGATGAATTTTTCTTCTTTATTAAACGAAATTGCTCTCAAATATCCAGATTTTCTGCGTTCGCTAAATTTCCATCGCTCGAACGTTTCTAAAAATCTGTATTATTGTTCGGAAAAAAAACTGAAACGCTCTCGTTAAGTTAAACGTTCTATTGCAAGGCATAATTCTACTTTTAAGTCGCAGACAACAGGTAATAAATTTTGTATGTCCGGTCATCAATCTTCGTAAGTTCCGAAGCCAAATATCGATTTTCAGCGTTTCCAAAGCTGCGGAGCAAATAGGAGTTTCAATCTTCTGTGGTTCAGACAGCAAATGTTGAACGTCGCTACTTAGGGATACAGTGATTCTAGGAAAAGATATATAGGATATTTGAATTCGAATTTATAGACACTGAATGTAAAAATATAAAGCCATGGAAATATTAGATTCTAGAAACATAGCGTTGATTTTTCAAAGCATGAATAATCCAGCGGATAGCAATATCGTTGCTCTCAAATTATTTAAAAAAACGTGATAATTTCAGATCGTGAAAATATTTCTGTGTATAAATCTCTAACCTATTAAAAACTACCAAATTACTTTCCCTGTCAAATTCGAAACCCACTGATTCGAACTCGTAATATACATATGTACGTATGTACATATACAAAGTATATATTCTCGTTATACAAAATTCAGTAGTTTCGTCTCTCGTTCAAAAACATATGAAAAAAAAAATCGAAAATTTGTATGTGTGCACTCATACGATTCACCGGTAAGTATAAAGTAATAACTCAGTTCGATAAGTACAGTTTTCGAAAGGCATGGTGTATCGCGACGGTACGAGCGACCAGCAATGCAGCCAGAAAATTAAATTCCGCGTTATTGATGCCCGATGTCCCCATAAATCAAAGGGAATTGACAAAAAGCGGTCGGGTCACGTCGATTTCTGGCAGCTGGGATTCGCGTGACGTTTTCATTTCACCGGCGGGTGCCGACGCGGCCGAAGAAGCAAAAATTTTTGTTACCAGAAACGATAACATACGTCACGCCGCGCCACGCGCTCGTTCTATGGAAATTCAGCGGTTTCGTTTTTCCGAGAAAATACAAAATCTATACACGTATTTGCACGCTAGTGAATATGGAGATTCTATAAAAATATGCGACACGTGCGAGACTCGCTGAAGGGGTAAACAAAAATGTTTTAATGTTACTTTTTTTTGTTTATTTTTAGTTTTGTTGTATAATATCGGAACGCTGGTATCAGTCGTTTGTTTCTATTTTTATTTTTTATTAAATCGAATTTTATCGCGCGGTAAATTTTATGCCACGTTGCAATTTTGTAAAATTTAATAGATAGAACGATACTTTTTAATTGCCTTTTTGTAATCAAATCGATTGTCAGCGATGAACGATAAGCTGATAGTTTACAGATTACACGGATACCGGAAATACAAAATTCCAAATTACGTTTCGATTGTGTTAGTTTGCGTTAGTTTCTTTTCTACTTTCGCCAAGTTCTTCGTGTTGTCTTCGCTTCTCTTTTCTCTGGCCACATTTTCTAATTGCATTCTAACAACTCTTCTTCAGAGAGACTTTGTGTAGTTTTCTTCATCCTTTTAGTACCTGTTGCTATTATCTTTTGACTGCATTACTCTCTTCCCTTCTCTATTACGTGACTTTCGCTATACAGGTAGAACATACATATGTATGTATATGTATTTTCATTTCTTCCTCGTTTTCCATATTTCTTTTGTCAAATTACGTCGTATACTGCGTTTCTAGTAGACTCGGAATTTTTTGCGTAAAAAATATACTCGCGAAAGTACTCTGGATGAAATATTCCATAAAGGTAATAACGTTGCCTGTAATATTACCTCGCGCGATACAAGCTCCGCGGAAATAAAATTCTGGTATCATGGCTCGCAGTAGCGAAAGTATAAATTTTTGAGGATCAATCATTTCGCGTGTTGGATTCTAATTATGAAACGTGTTTATCAGATGAATGCACCGGCACTTCTCTCTTATGACTCTCGTACACGATAACTTTGGCACCGCCTGTATAAAGTCAATTCCACAAATATTAGTAAACTTGAAATTTCCTCTTACTACTTTCTACGAAATGAAACTTGTTTTCGATGATAACCAACACACCTTCCTTTTTCACAAGTTTCACAAACAATATATAAATATTTTTTATTTCATTATTAAAAAGAGAAACAGTTTTAGGAAAATTTCCATTAAAACGTTCGAAATTTCATCACACGTAAAACACAACGTTAAACAAACTTAATATAATTGAATACACGTAACAATATTATTACAATAATTGCATAATTTATCACATAAACGAATGTTGTTATCGTATTACCAATGGAATATGATTGTTAACAGATATCCGCAGTAAATGATAAATTATTCTCGTGAAATCAGAGTTTAATTCGACGTAGTGCCAAGTCGAGCAACCGATTTACGTGGCGTAAAAAACGAATCGCCACGTTTGTTTGCATTCGCTGCACGGAAATAAGTATTCAACAGCTGGTGTAAATTAGGGGTGAACGGACTGCTGAATTCGGTCGAAAGAATGCACGTAGCAGTACGTGAGGGACCGAAGAGCCCTCAAAAGAAGAGAGATGTCGGCTGATGCACCACGTATCGTACATTCTAAGGCGATTGGCAGAGAATCCTTTCTATTCGAGAATTGCTGTCCATTCATTGCATAGAAAATACTTGCTTGAAATATTTACCAATATTTCAGTACTTGAAAGTATCTACTTAATACAGGTAGTCCTCTTGGAACACTGTTTTGCTCTAACACAATAAGATAAATTGCGGGAAGCCTCCAACAGTAGTGTAAACTATAACAAGGTTTCGTTTTAACACGATAAGAAAATTGCGAAAAATTCTTTGTATAACGCTGTATTTCTAAAGCATTGGATAATATGAGTTTTTGAGAGACCAATTTTTCAATAACAATAAATCTGTTCCCCACTGTGGATGGGTGAGTTTTTTATTTTATATATATTTTAGTTATATGTAAATTCAATTTTATTTAAAGGTTTTAGATCGTTATAGAGGCCAGAGTAAATTAATTAATAATTATATTTAATACGATCGTTAAAATTAAAGAGTTTAGTAATATGGGTTTTGTTTAATATTCTTTTAAATTAAATTATCTTAAAATACTGATGGGAAGAAGTAATGATATATAGTGTCTTTACATGGAGATATACATATAAATAAATTATAATTTAATCATTTATAAGTCTACTCTGATATTATAGTGAAAAGCGTTATGCACAGTTCACGCGCTATCCGCGGAGAGATTTGCCGTCTCAGAAATGCAATATCGCGGAAAGTCCCGGCGTATCTAAAAGGATAAAGTGCAACGCGACATAGTTGTATTGTATCGATCTATTGTGAAATGCAATCGCAGCCGAGGGCCCGTGAACTGCAGGCCCTTTTTTGATTCTTTTCATACCTATGATCTAGAGACAAAGTGTCTTAAATGCAAATAATACTTTTTGTTCATTTTGTTTTGTGTTTTAGATATATTTATATTTTTAATGAAAATTACGTTGCTGATATGGAATTTAAACAAAAATGTTTGTTTTTAATCAGTTTTTGAAATTTGTACTCCGTTTTTGTACTACCTTTGGGTTTCGTATAATAATGTTTCACGTTACATGACATTTTTTAGAAACCTATCTACCGTGTTATAGAAGCTTTACCTGTATTCTCAAAGTTGTCGATATCCACGAAATTTGAGACAATTATACCGTTGCTTATCAATAATTAAAGAAGGATTTATCAATCAAATCTAAAGATTCTGGAAATCACTAAAATGTTGCTCTTCTGCAAGAAAATTTCTTGATCCGTTACGAATAACCATTAAACATATTTTCAAATAGCGTTCACAGTTTCCAAAAATTCCCATCTCACACACACTTTTGCAATTAATTCAACGACACATAAGAAAAGAATCGCACAATTTCCCGTTAATAATTCCCAAACAGGCCTCTCTAAAACCAACAATATTATCATTCCAACAGTTAACTGAGCAAACGTCGTCCAAGTCAAGGGGAAGTTACGGTGTCCGTCGCAAAAAAAAAAAAACAGGCAAACTTTCGTCGCAAGCATGTCGTCGATAGGGGTTGACGTCTGCCCGAGCGAAAAACAGCAAGAAGCCACCAGCCCCTTAGTTTTTATTGCGACCTCCACCACGAAGCCACCGCACCAATTTTCCTCCCTTCTTTCGCCGTACCATTTAACGGTTGAATTATGATTCCCCGTAACCTAACCATCATTTTTTTTCTTTCTTTCCTTCATTTTTTCAGGCCGCGTGGGTTTCTCTGAGTCGGGACCGGCGGTAGCAGCAGAGTCGTGATCAAAATGAACTTTCTGAACACGGATGCGGAGAACCGGGTGGTCCTGAACGTGGGTGGTATCCGTCACGAGACCTACAAGGCGACCCTGAAGAAGATCCCCGCGACCCGACTCTCGAAGTTAACCGAAGCCCTCGCTAACTACGACCCGATGCTGAACGAATACTTCTTCGACAGGCATCCGGGGGTCTTCGCTCAGGTCCTCAACTACTATCGGACGGGAAAACTGCACTACCCGACGGATGTCTGCGGCCCTTTGTTCGAGGAGGAACTCGATTTTTGGGGACTGGACTCCAACCAGGTGGAACCCTGCTGCTGGATGACCTACACCCAGGTAAAACACTAGGGCTGATGGTTTTGTGGGTTTTCTTGGTTGCTGGTGGAAAGTGTAGAAACGTTGGGGATGGATGGGTCTGATTAAAGGATACCTGATTTTTTGGATGGGTTTATATGTAATTAATTGATTGTTATGTTTGAAAAATTATTTCACGTTTTTTGGAATTGGGACTTGGGTAATTTGGGATTGGTGAAATGTGATTGGTGGGAGTAGTGTGATGGGATTGCAAGGTATGTACTTTGATCAGACTATTGGTGGAGGTGGTTTGTTTTTGGATGTCTTGGAAATGGTACACTGTATTGAAAATGTGAGCTTTAACATCGAGAAGTTGGGTTGTGATTTTGTTGTATGTTTGATTTGCTGGGAATTCTAGGGAATTTTTAGGGAATTCTTTGAGGAAATGGATTCTCTATGGTGTACGATTTCGGAGATTGAAAAAATATCCCCGACGTTTACACACATATTGAACAAGTCTTTCATTGGGTCTTCTCATGAGTAATGGGTTCTTGTTTATAGATAAAAGTTTTTTAAAAATGTGTAAAGTATCAAAATTACTTTATCCATTTTTCATTAACTCGCTGTCATTTAGTTTCTTCCTTATTTTGAGCATCCTGAAACTTTGATTCACTATATTTACCCATATTTCCGAGAAATCACTTTCCAATTAGTCTTCGTTGAAATAATAACGAAATTTATGAATATTTGATTAACAACGAGAATGAAAGTTATATTAATAGTAGCATTATTTATGGGATGACCAGGTACGATCTGTGGATTCAAATTTATTGTTTCGTAGAGAATCTGGAAGGTCACTTTTCCTCTAAGTATTTATAACAAAATATCTGGTACAATAATTTTCATTATTACACTACGATCAAGTAAAATCAATTACATTGTTTACGACTTAATTTTCAAAGTTCTAAAGTGACTAATATAACGCAACGTGAAACATCGATTGATCTAAGATTCGCCAACTAAGATACGTCCTAATTGGTGTACGAAACGATGATAAATTATTCTTATCGTTGATGTGCCTGTACACGCTCCGTATTAGTGTTCCTAATCTTCGTTGTAAATTAATCAGTCTTCCACGAACGACGAGCAAGCGTACAATTTATAATAATCACATGTAGTGTAAATTTACATCCCCAGTAATGTTCGTACGAAAGAAGAACGTTTCAATCGAATGTTAATTTGCATCCACAGACGACGAAATGAAAGATTGCATCATTCTTATAAATACATTCGGAATGTGTTTCATTTTGTTCGTTTTTAATAATGTTTGAAATTAAATCTAGATCCGTAATCACCATTGCACCGTGCGAAATGTGTGACGTAATCGGTATCGATGGGTTTTATTTTTCCTCTGATTTCTGTTGTCTTTCGATTTATAGTGTAAATACACGATTTAAACGATTAACGGTTATATTATGCAAATTGTATAATACAATCGGCACGCGTTCGTTTATCATAACACGAACTTTGCGATCTATCGGATTGTGGTCCGAAAATTCATGCTTGTTTTAGAGGGTCATGCGTAGAGAATTTGATATGCAAGAGATTTACGTTTATTAACGATCGTTTTTCACCTACAGTCTCGATTTCATCGACAACGCAATAGATACCATACCTATCATCCGAAACGAGTTATATTCGATAACTTTTCTTGAAATTAAATTCCGATGAGAAGATAATAAAAACTTTCCTTGAAATTAAATTCCGATTAGAAGATAATAAAAACTAACGTATAATAACGCCAATGTTCTCTTAGTCGTTCATTAGCGTTCGTAACACGCCAGTTTTTTTTTAATTTCCATCATTACATCCGCGTTACGTCGTTAGTCATTTAATGACTACCTTGCGTCTCGTGTCTACGATGAAATTCCAATCGATTCGTATAGCTACATAGATACATACATACATACGTCCGTTGAAGATCGTTTCGGTGCTGATATTTTTCGCATTATACAGTGCACGCACAATTATCGATTCACGGAAAGTAGCACACTGTGAACGAGACAAGGGAATCAATGTGCACTGCCACAGGTGCCTGGAGAACGATTTATGAAAACCTGTCAAAAGTGCACTTGTTCTTACGAACTCACCTGTTTCCGTCGAACGAATGAAATCCAATTCCAATTGTCTCCCAAAAACGTCACTCTATTTATTAAAAATATCACATCGACACTCAGCTACTCAAACTTCCGTAGTTTACACATACATATATATATATATGTATACATGGAGTTCAATTGGGGGGACACATAGAAATTTATGTGTGTAATTTTTGAAATTTGGAATTGACTAAATTTATTGAAATAGATACTTGAGATTGTGTGGTTTTCTTTTTTGTTTAATAATGTGTCATCGTGAAGAGTATTTTAAATTCGCGGAGCGCTAAGTTATCCAGAATCTAGCGCTATAATTAACGTCATCGCGATCGATTCTTTTATCGCCTGTATGGTGATCGTTACACTGACCCAATGTTTTTCAACGACGTCTATCGGCTGCCATGACAGCCCGTTTTAATAATAATTCCACTCTCAATGTCGTTTAACCCGCTGTAATATCCATTCTTAGGTTCGTTTAGGAAATTAGTGTCGTATGATTTTCAAAAAATAAATTAATCGTGATTTCTATTTGAATGCCGAAAAATATCAAAGTGATGAAATACACGTTTCATCGTACTTGAAACATCAGCAGAGTTTCCCTGAAACGTTGAAATATTTTATTAAAAATTCCTGCAACTTTCATTCGGAAACATTTTAATTTTGCCAACCATCTGTATGCAACTATCTCGATGATTTTTATATTTTTAATCAAATAAAGTTTTTAATAGAATACCGAAACCAGTAATGAAATAACGAAATGAAATTGATTAAAAGACAAACACTATATTCTATCGATATACTATACATATACATAAATACATATATAATATGTAAATTTCAATTAACAGATAATATTTCCACTAAACCATCTCCCTGTATATTACGAACAGAATCAATACGTTCGCCCTCAAGATATCTGCTTTCTCCACAAACACATACACACACATAAACACACTCATACATTCACGCACACATACAGTGTCACGTGTGCTCTTGTTTTTTTTTCTCTCTTCTTTACACTCGAACTGTATGCCATAACCATTTTCCTGTGGCACAGCTTTAAGGCTTATCACCGTTTTCACTCGAGTTCTCTGTGCCGCCGCGGAATGAAAACTTTTTATGCTTCATTCACGACGTTAGGAACAACTAGGAAGTCGATGGGCACCAGTAATCGTTCGATAACTGCGACTTCCTCTTCCGCGGGAACAGATATTTTCGTGCTATTTCAAATACTCCTCCCGGGGGGCGAATACAAACGAAGCGAGTGCTTTTTTTCCGAAATTTTCAGGCGATTGCTCGCGCAAAGCGTTTCCACGCTCTTTCTCGCTGGCAATTGCTGGACGATGAAGCAGAAGCTTCGGAGTTTCGAGTGGTAATTTTCACGTCACCGTCCCTTGTATATGTGTGTATAATTCGTGTGTTTCATGTACGGTAGAGTTCCATGGTATTTCATACTTTACCGGGGAAATTTTAATTGGACCGTCAAACGAACGGAAATTTCAACAATTCGTGTTGATCGTTTGATCGTTAATAGAGATTATTAACATATCATATAAAACATTTGATTTGTCTGTGATATAGTTATCTATCTATACGTGGTATACATATACTTGTTTTTCTAATGAAGAAAGAATTTTAGCAATCTCTTTTAACACGGTCATATATTATTCACAAAATTTAGAAACGCATTCAAAGCGTGCTATTAAGGACACGAGCGGTCTTTTAAATCGAGTTTCTAGCGTTAATTGTATTCAGAACGCAGCGTTAACAAAATCCTCTTTTTTTTTTAACGGGGAACTATTAAGGTCGCTTTCGAAATTTAATAACAAAAAATCGAGTTATAAAAGCATTTACCTGTTCAACTATGAATTTTATACACGCATTTCCAGCCTCTTCCATTCGACTGCCTTCGAGAAAAAAATTATTGATCATTGTCCTTTATCGCACTTTGAAAAGACTTCTCGTTTAACAAGACGTAAACGTTTTCCTTCGGTCTGTTAAAAAAAAAAACAATTTCAACCACGTTTTTTTAACGTCTCGCTGCTTTCGCCCTTCGTTTTTATTTACTCGTCTGCGAAAATTTGAACGGAATTAAAAAAAAATACGAATGTTTTTTACGCATGTTGCGGCATGCCGTTAATGAAGTTAAAGGAGATGAACGCGACTCGTTGCGGACGAAGCTACGCTTTTTTTTTCTCTTTTTTTTTCCGCAGCCTTGCGACACATAAATTAGGAAAGATTACGTTGCCGCAAGGAGCGGCTTATTTCTTCTAATAAGCAAGCGACGTCTAATGAGCGTGAATTTAATCGTCGCGTTGTACGAACACGGCGCGGTAATTATCCTCGAACGCGTACTTTTTTACACCCGGATTTACGCAGAGTGTATTTACGTAATCGGCCGGCGAAAACAAAAGGTTAGAATTATACCGGCGAAACTGTGCCGCGGGAATTATCTGATCACAAAAGTCTTAATCGTTTCGAGAGTAATTAAGGACGTCTTTGATAACCAGCTTCTGTCTGGATTATCTCGTTACGGGAGGAAAATATATTTTTAAACGAGGAATTAACTATTAATTTCTTTCTCGTGATTGTAAATAATTAAATTTTGTTTATATTTGAAAGTATAATTTAAAAACCCGTGGTACCGAACGAGAACGAGAAAAAGAAACGAAATACCCTTGGCGTCCCATTTGCTAATGGACAACTCGAATCTTCCTATAATCTGTTTAATTAAAAATCCATTCAATTGCTAGCGGTATTTCGTTACTCTCCACACTTCGGTATTTCATTAGAATGTATAATTTTCTACTTTATTATAGTCTTTGGCGAAATAATATTACGAATACTTTTCTTGATTGTTTCTTTCAGTTTAATAAACAGTTTACTTTGTTCGATTTGCCTTGAAAATATTATTATTATATATTATTTTGTATGAATTATATAACGTTTAAGTTTAAATAAAAAGAGAAACACAATTAAGTACTATTATTTTAGTTGTCTCAAACTTTAAATTTATTGATATACTAACGACGATAAATTCTTTAATATGTAACGTGAAACCTACAAAGATCAATCTCTAAATACAAATTAACTGGGATGTCACCATTTCCAAAAATTCATCCAAATAATCCCCTTTATTAATTTAACGGTCCAACGTCATCAGATGACACAAAATGAAAATCAGAATTTTTATACAATTTGTATACTATAATTTCGATATGACACGATATTCACAGGGGCAGCAAAGGGTTATTTTTTTTCGTCATAAAAAAACAATCATTCCACAGGCAGGTGTATCAATACCGTTATGTCGTGCTCGGTGATCGATATGAAGATGTTAAAGCCAAATGATTCACCGCCTACATTCTTCCCTCGATTTGTACATCGTGTCGATTTCACATGGTGTCCTTGATTAGGATCGTGCAAGCCTAAAGCACCTATATTCGATCCCTCCACCTGTTTATCACCGGATCCATCTCCAAAACAGATCTGAACGAAATAGAGAATCATTTACAACCCTGACCGTGGTCGATCCGTGAAAGGAAGGGTAGATTCATGATAAAGGTTTCCGTGAGTTCACGGGGGGAAAGAAAAAAAAAACGTGTCGGTCAGAGTTCCCTCGGATTTTGATTAATTCCATTGATTTGCCGAGGGTTATAGAGAGAAAGGACGCGGGTTTCTTCGGACGAACGTGTTTCGTGGCAATATATTCGGCAATCAATTTTCCCCGGAAATAAATCTTGCCAACGTTAAAGCAGCCGGTGAAAATCTCTCAGGAAAGGCAGAATGCCAATAAAATATATAAATGTTATTAAATCTAAACGGCAATCGAAATATCGATCGCTCTGAACTTTCGTTCCCCAGGACACTTGTCGACAAGAATTTTATTTTATTTTGTTAATGGAAAAAGAGAAAAATTAGTAGACAACAATTTCCAGATTGGATATCTAATAAGTTTGGGAAAAATTATCAGGGAAATTTTTTAAGTATGTCCATAGTGAAGAAAAAATTCAGAATGTTCAGATGTTAATTAATTGCTATAATTTTCAATGAAATTCATTTTTATTGGATCATTCCTGACCGTTTCCATCGAGAAATAAGGGGAGAGAGACAACAAACTCGTATTCATTTCCATGAAAGAAAATTCATGGACATTTAATTCAGTCGTAATAAATTCCCACGGTGTCTGGGCCGCGATGAAGACTTGCAAATTACACGATTACTATTCTCCGTGAAGTTCCGCGAAATTAACGTCGAAATTTGCCCATCAGATTGCAGATCTGGCCCGGTGTATTGACGTCATAATAATACACTTGCTCGGCGAATTGCCACGGGCGGCGGGAGACAATTTCGAAATCCCGATTCCGAATGTTTCCATGAATATTTGCATCGGAATATTCGGATGTCGTCGCGTACGTGCGAAATTCAACGTTCGTTAAGCAATTACCCGGTTCTTATTTCACCGTTAAACTCATCGCTGAAGGAACGTTTTTTTCTTCTTTTTTTCTTTTATTTTTTTTTTATTAATGACTTTACAGAACGGCTGGGAAAAAAATGAAAGTACGGTTCCGAAGGGAGACAAAAATAGCGTATCGTAATAGAAAGCAACATATACACTGGGGAATAAAAAGAAGTGGCATTATCCGCAGATCAAAGGGAGAGACGGAATATTACTTGCCGTGATAATAATTCTTCCATTCGCTATCGATAATCGTATCTTCTTTTGTTATCGGCGCACGGGGATTGTAAGAAATGGCATTACATACATTATCAGGTCGGTTACACGTACGTACGTACATACATAGATACATACATACACACAGTTGTCGTGACATTAGGAAATTAAGATGTCTGCTAGTGCGCCGCCATGATTCAGATAATATCTCATTAGTGAAGTCTACTGTACGCGTAAACAATATATTATTATTTATTTAGCAACGGTCCTTGTGTATATGTGTTATTTAAATTCATTATTTAATTAAAAACGATTTTTCCAGTATGAATCTGTTTAATATGGAATAAAAATATATGTATGTATCCTTGCGAATGGACCGTCGGTTAATAATTATTTATTTCTCATTGTTTATAGATTCGTCCGCGCGAATTTATCGAACGTGGAATTCTAACGGGACGATACAAAATGCTGATTTGATTTTTATTATGTTTGTATCAGAATTTAAACGTTTTAAAACGTGCTCGGTATGTCGTTTAACAATCGGCAGGTTGAATGTAGCACGTAAATACATACATACATGGTGCTCCCGAATTCAACGAACGGTGTGACGAATAACAAACATTGATGAATAAAATAAAAATTTGTTTTTCGGCCGATGACGTTGAACGTGTCGCGGAAAATTTCAATTCGCGGAACAATTCCCACGGGACCTGTTTAAATTTTCACAGTCGAAGCATTTACGGTCCCGTATCGCTCCAGTTAGACGTGGATTGACGAGCCTATCGATTCCATTTGCATAAACGTGATCTGCAAGTATTAATGCGTGCATTTAGAAATATGAATTTCGGGTTACACAGTTTCTACGAAAAAAAAAATAAAATAATACTCTAAACTGTACCGTCGATAATATTGCCGAATGACGATCATATTTCGTTTTAATTAAACAATGATTCGCAGCTGCCCCGACTACAGTTACTCAAATGCAAATCCATGATTCATATTTATCATATTCGAAAGTATAAATATGAACCGCAAGTAATTTCACGAAAAATATTCTGTACTAGAGTTATTTAACGGATTGGTGTTGCATAAATGAAAATGTGGATTCCAAAACGAGATTTAAATTTTAAATTAATAGCCTGCTCTGTTGTAATTATACAGTAATACCTGTATTCACTGAATTGTCATTTTTTTATTCTTACAAATTTTACAAGTGTATCCATCGATAATTTCAAGAACCATTTCCATAGGAACCACTTCAAAAAATTCTAATTTTCTGAATACTATCACATTTCACTATCCATCCCTGATTCTAAAAATAGTATATTATTTTTATAAAGCAAAAATCCAATTGGTACGTTTGGCCATACACACAAATTAAACTTTATATCCACTTATTCCAGATTTTTCGACTACCTTAAACCCTGATCATCGAAATAAAAGCGAAATTTCTAAATTAAACGACAAATAGTTAAATACGAGAATCCGCCCAGCAAAATATCTAATTTCTCATAAAAACGTTATCCATCCAGCATGGAATTACATCGAAAACTCAGGTCTCGCGTCGAACAATATATACGACACCGGGTCTATAATAAAAAAAAGAAAGCCCCGAGTAATTTTCCTGACCCAGCCATTCGCGCTTTTCTCACTCCTCGTGCATATTTAAACGTCTAATCTTCTTAGGTCTGGGGTGGTTGCGTTAAGAAGATAGCGCTTTACAGCTTTACATCACCCACGGCGTAACCCGATTTCTCGAAGAACATTATGTTAATCAAACAATGTTAATGCGACGGTAAGCTCGTGGCGGTCTATGATGCTTAAACTGTCACCACAGAACTGTACGGTACATATTTACGCTTATATGTATGTATGTGAGTATATCGGTAAATGTGCAGCTGGAATATCTCCGTCATTTTTGCTGATACGGTTAAATGTGGTACACCGTGTACCCAGGAAAATATTACAGGTCGAACTATATTTTTATCGCGATCTAATGACCCGCCGTAGGAGATCCATAAAAATGATTTAATTCATCATTAGTGTACGTAGAAATCTGTAGATGATTTTTTTTAAAAGGGTTTAAATATAAATATTTAAATCTGTTTGTGTCGATTGATTTAATTAAAAATTATATAAAGGTGATTTTGTTAGTTCTGTGTTAATACATACGAGTTAGAGAATATATAGTTTTTATATATGTACACATAATTAACGATAGAAAAGTTCAGATTACTCAAATTAATCGTTTCGTGTTTTAGAACGTTCATTGTTACTCTCTATTGATATAATGATATTGTAATCAAGTAAATAATAATTATTCTATTGTAAATGACTATTAAACACAGGGCTCAATTAACATATACATATACAGTGTTCAGTTGTTCCATGAAAATAGCAAAATCACATAGTCGAACGGAAATATATGCAAATATTCGTTACGATACTTAATTCGTCCACTCCGATGATTAATCATGGTTGTTCGGTAACACGGGTATAAATTATTGAAACATTTTTGGCACGGCGTTTCTGGACGATTAAATTTCTAATCGGCCCGTCAATATTGTTACCTAATCGGGGCCGCGTACCTATTTGATGGTTTCCGGTTCTGATATATCGCATTCACCAAAATCCAGTAATGACAAGGCAGCGGTAATATTCAAATGGGTTCGCCACAATTGTAGCATACCATTCCGCGAGTCCCTCGTATAATCTACATTATCGAAATTGTCGCTAGACGTTCAAGCCGGATCCAAAGTACGCGACGGTCGCGAAATTATTCGTGGAATCGTGTCTTGCAGTTCTGCGGTTTCGCGACATTTTCAAACCGTTTCGAACGGAATTTTTTTACTGTTCCCTGCGAAACGTTTCGCTACGATGTACAAAGAGAAATAAAAAAAATCTTCCGTATGGAAGCGGGGAATTTATTTTATTTAACTCCATGGCTGTTTCGGATTATTATTAATTGTACTTTAATTCTTGTGTCTGTATTTTTTTGTCGAGATTAATTTTCTGTGTTCTAAAATTCTTTTACTTGGAAATTTTTTTAGACTTTTTGTGATTTAATTCTGGGTATGTGTCTTTTGTTATATTAATAAACTTTTAGTTCTAGGGCATATGAGTAGATTTAAAGGTATTGGTAAATAAAGGTATTAATATAGTTGTACAAAAACGTTTTGCGGATACTGTAAGTGATATTCAGGATCAAGTAAACTGTTACATATTTGACGAACAGAACTTTCACATTTCCAGAACGTAATATAGCGTTTGGTTCTTTATCGATTTATAGGAATTTCTCCGGGATTCTATGGAAATAATCCGGAAACTTTCGCGTTTCGATTATTCACCCGAAATGCATCCGTGGGTAAAACTTTTTAAACTGGGACACTGATTTTCCACCGCACCGGTAGCATTAGTGTTCTAAAATACCGTTATAATGTCGGAAAGATATCGCGAAATTTTATGCGATGACCGCGTTTATTTTTCTATCGTTAGTTAACGTTCCGCGGTAACACGTGCTGTACACACATGCAGCATTTTATGCGAAAAAATCGCCGTTTTTCCAGGATAAAGCTGCAAGATATTACCAGACACTCCCAAACGAAATTTATCGTTAAAATAGTAATTATCGTACTTTCGTTATTAAATAATCGTAATAAAAGATATTGCCAAATACACCGAAAAATTGATCGTCAAAGTAATAATTGGATCGTTTATTTTGAAAGTAGTGTAAGTCCATTTTTTTCTCTTTATAAATAAAAAATTAACACTAAATTTAGTAGAAATAACATGATATCTCATTTTTTTCTTAAATTGGACTTATACTACTTTCAAAATATATAAATGGTCCAATTATTGCAATTTCGTAATGAAAAATATAATCATATCATAATTATGATGCGTCACAGGACGATCTAGTTTTAATAATCGCGCCGTGTCACAGGGATTTTAAACTTCATCGATCATTGCCGGATGTAGCCCCAGATTAGACACGAATACAGTTTCGTTATTAAGCGAATTCTGGACTCGGTTTGCGTGATACTTTCGAGGAAGTTGTTAAACGGTATAATCGAGTCGTTAGTGGTTTGATATTCGCTGAAAGCGATCGATAATTACAAGACAGCAGGTTTTATTTGAAACATTTCATCAACCTAAATCCGAAATAACTCGCCACGGTGGAAAATATATTTCACCGAGAGAGAACGAGTGTGTTACGTCATCCGCTAATTATCTTATTTATTTTTTGTTCTACGTGTACTGTTCAAATGAAACGCGGTTTGTTATCGCGATTAAATCGATATAAACTGTTTTATCGAACTCGACGCCACGTTGCCCGAGTTTCACGGTGAAAAATCATCTCCCGTTGCATTACTTTATAAATCGGGTGTTCTCTGTTCAATTAATTCACTCGAATTTTTCACCATTTCCACGGGGTCGACTCTATTTCTCACCGACACACCCCGGAAATAAATCACATGTTTTCTCAATTATCCACGAAAACATTCGGTTATTTAAAACGAATTATCAAAAATATAAACGCAGTAAAATTTCCAAATACTCTGTACACACATCATCATTTCCTGTGTCAACAGGATATTGGAACTGGAACTACTTGATCTGTAGAAACAAAACAAAAATTTCCTGTCTACGTTCTAAATGTGCCCATAATTATGAAAATGGTTTAAGCCAATTTTTTAAAAAATGTTGAATATTACGTTTTTTAATGGTTTTGAAACATTTATTAACAAATTATCAAGACTTTAATTCTTGTTTGAAATGTTGACTTATTGTTAGACCACTTTCATAATTATAGGAACAAATATTCCATAATGTAAGTCCCCTAGTCGTTTCGATCAATCCATAGAACAACCATACTGATTTTTTATGGATAATTCGATTCCCACCGGAAGCCGGTGCGAAATTGGGTCACCGAAAAAAAAGGGGGGATTTACTCGCGATTAATCGTAATCGCGAAACGAAGACGGGAATTCGAGCGGGAATATTCGTTCGATAACGAATTGAAGCGGGGCCAGTGACGTGCACTTGAAAATTCGATAAACTCTGTTTGCAATCAGGAAAATCAATTTTGTCCCTTTAATTCGCGACGCGCGGGGCTCGTTGTAATTATCCGTTTGGTTATCGATATAACGGAATCGCACGTAAACCGTGAAAATCATCCCTGGGAAATTACCGTTACGTGTAATTCAAGCCCCCACCGTTACGTAATGGAGTTATTACAAGGGTTGTGTAATCGTCCCGCTGCATCCGACGCGTTCGGGTGACACCTGAGCTAATTAGAATTCCAATTCCCATAGTGGGTCGGCGAATTTTTGATGTACAGAATTTTCAAATTCGTTGAACTGAACGACACTCGTGTATATTTTCCAATTGACACGGACCTCTCGGCTTGAAACAGACGTTCAAGCGATTCATCATTTTCACGGACGTTTCGCTTTCCACCTATTGCCATCGACTTGCGTGAAACTGCAATAATACTTGTGTATGCTTTTCTTTTTTCAATCATATTCGAGGAACGGTAAGTTCCTAGGGGAACTGGTTTCAATTAAACTGTAACTTAACTCCGAACGGGAAACAAGTATCAAATCGCTTATGATTTTTTTTAAATAACGGGGATAAAATTGTTACGTGGAATATCGAGCACGATTAATTAGAATCGCCCGCATGTTTTCTATATATTTATACATATATACATATATAGAAAACGTTTCCAGAATATTTTATAAACCATCATTTAATCGTGTAATCCATATTTCCTACATTCTCGTTTATAAAGAATTTGATTTCCACCAATATCAAAATTGATACAAATTTAAAATTACCACAAAAAATAAATTAGTGTCGAGATCCATAATTGATCTTCCTCAATATTTTAGAGGATCATCCCTCGATGAAATAAATCATTCGTAATATTTGAAGCCAGTTACCTCTGCCTTGAAACCAATCGTAGATTTTGCACGTTTGCCTGTCCCGTACACGGGAGAGTAAAAAAAAAACGCACCCACGAGAGAGCGAGAGAGTTTCGCAGGTACGACTAATACTCGTTGTTGCATCCCTCTCTCTTCCATCCCGATCCGCTGTAGCATCGGGACACGCAGGAAACGCTGACGGTCCTCGACAGGTTGGACCTGGACACAGAGAAGCCGACGGACGAGGACGTAGCCAGGAAATTCGGCTTCGAGGAGGCCTTCCTGGCTGGAACGCTCACCACGTGGCAGAAGCTCAAGCCGAAGATGTGGTCGCTATTCGACGAGCCTTATTCCTCCTCCGCGGCTAAGGTTCGTATTGGTTTTTATTAACGAAAGGTATTTTTAGATAGGGTTTAGGTTGTTAGTAAATAACTAGGGTTACTTAGGAGTCGATAGTAGCGTTGAAATTTCTGGGATCGCGGAATGACACGTGGAAATTTCTCCGATCGGAAAATGATACGTGGAAATTTCTCGGATTGGAAAATAATACGTGGAAATTTCTGGGATCGCGGAATGACACGTGGAAATTTCTCGGATGGGAAAATGACACTTGGAAATTTGTGGGACTGAGAACTAATGCGTTAAAATTTGTGTAAACGATACGTTTAAATCTTAGGGATCGCGAATTAATGCGTGGAAATTTCTGCAATCGCGGAATGACGCGTGGAAGTTTCTCAGTCCGCAAAATGACACTTGGAAATTTCTACGATTGCAGAATAATGTGTGGAAGTTTCTCGGTTTGCAAAATGACACTTGGAAATTTGGGGGATTGAGAACTAATGCGTTAAAATTTCTGTAAACGCGAAACGATACGTTCAAATTTCAAGGGTCGCGAAATAATGCGTTGAAATTTCTGAAATTGAGGAATGACGCGTAGAAATTTCTAAGATCACAGAATAACGCGTGGAAATTTCTAGGACTGGTTTGATCGTGGACTAATGGGTAAAAATTTCCACAAACGCGGAACAATGTGTGGAAATTTGTTTAATCGTGAATTAATGTGATAAAATTTCCGAAAACGCAGATGATACATTAAAATCTCTGAAATCGCGAAATAATTCCTGAAAATTTCTGAAATCGCGAAATGATATTATGTTTAAGTTTCCCGATTCGCGAGATAATGCTGCGAACTTGCGGAAATCGTCGAATAACGCGTTGAAATTTCGCAACACTTATAGTTCCACCGGTGGAAAGTTGCACGCCTTGAAACTTACGCGATTGAGAATTTCTATGCTTGAAAAGTTCTAGGCCCTAACAGTTTTATGGGCTAAAGTCTCTGCGGTTGGAAATTTTCCACGTGTAGAAGTATTAACGCATTAAAATACCGCCACTTGGAAGTTTTTCAAGCTTTCAAGTTTCTACGCGTCGGCATTTCTGCTCTTTGAAGTCGCAATCTTGGAAAACATCTGCGTTCTGAAAGTTTCGACGCGTTGATATATCTCCGGTATAAAGCTTGCACGCCTGGAAATTTCTGCGCTTAGACGCAGATTACTTAGATAGATTAGACTATGCTAATTTAGGTAAAGTAGGCGAGCACTGGAAACTGCATTGCGATATATGTATATAACAGTCTGCGTCACAGATTTTTCAATTTCATAAATGCATAGTACGAAATAAAAATGGGACGAAGAGGAAGGTTTTCTAACGCGTAACGACACCGTTTAGCACATTTGTTGAATTTAACAACACCCGTGATAAAACGTTCATTTACATTGAAACTCGATTATTTTTCGTTGTAGAAATCGACCGAGTAGTTTTTTTATATTTTGCACGTTAAAAGTAAATGTAAAATACAGGTGAAAAAATACATTCCCATTTACAATAAACGAAGTTCCATTTGAAAATATTTCAATAAAAATATTAGACTTTGAAAGCGATAGCTTGTAGCCGGTAAAGAATAATTTATATTAAAATCTGCATTTCTTTTTCGCAACGAGTCCGCGTACTTATTAAAGCCACTTTTTCATCTCTAAAAAACATCTCTAAAAGATCCTACTACGTATTTATGTGACATTTTACATTCAGTTAAATTTTCACTCTTAGCGATGCGCTACTTTTGACAACGGAATAAAGAACGGGGGACATTTATCCCATAGATTCATTTTTTATAATTTTCAGCTCGTAGAATTTGTGTCTACGATGAAATTCGAGAATACAGTTTGACAGATAAAATCATATTTGTAGTCAAATTTTCGACGGTATTTCAGTCCCTGTGGGGTAATTAAGAAAAAAAAGCATTATAGATAGCAACGGAGTAAATGAGAAATAAATGAAATAAATCGTTGTGACCTAGAAAATTCCCGTGGGATCAATAGGTCGTGAGAGGTAATTTGTATTGTAATAAGATTTGCCTTCGAATTTTGCAGCTCTATTTTCTTTTTTTTTTTAATCGTGCACGGTAATTAGGAAGAAATCAGTATGCATAGAAATGCGGATCGTGGAAAATATAGTTAGACGGTATTTCACTGTATAAATATGTAATATGCATACTACATTATATTTTCGCTGAAAACCAGAGCTACAAGATAGTTTCTCTATTAGTACAGAGACGGAAATAAATTGCGAAAATTTTCGTAATTAATCTGACATTAGTTCAGACACTAATACATAACATTACAACATCTGTTTTTTAATTATAATCATACATTCTGAATTACTGTTTTATTTTAATCGATTTATCTTTTTTTTTCATTGTTCAAGCATCAATTAATTTATTTTTGTCGTTGCGTAAATCGTAGTGAAATAATTGCGTATCCCATTTTCGGGCGGAGTTTGATCTTACTTTGTTTCGCAAATCAATCAACTACAAGCGTTACTCGGATATCCGGATATCGCGAAGTCAGTGCGAACTCGCGAAGTTCCTGCCAGAAATTTGCACGCATGTCAAAAGTTTGACAGCTACTTGTCCGATGCAAGGGTTTCGTTGTGCAACACAGTTTGTATTTTGGACTTGCTTGAATTTCTATTACAACATGTAACAATGATATCGTTCTTCATTTTTATTAGAATTTTTTTGTTATTTTTATAGTAAGTAATCACACTTTTATTTTTCGGTAAATTCGTCAGGCCACGATTCTATTACTTATTTCTTCTTTATTAATACGAATCAATTTTAGTTATAATATAAATTCTACTTTATGTATAAGACATTCGAAGATTCATAAATACATGAATAATAATATCTTTATCACATGCATTCCATCGAACGCTTGTTTCCACTTTCCAAAGACACAGTTTTAAAGAAAAGTGATTAAAACAAACTTTTGTGCAGATAATTTCAAAATTATGGTTCTCCACGTAAAACTACTAAATCCAAAACGGTTCAACTAGATCCCAGTTATCTCATTTTTCGCAAGAGCTTTAGTGTCTTTTAAAAAGTTCCGTTCCGCGTTCGCTCCGAGCGCTGGAAGTTTTATATTTCTTTCTTCGATTTTCGAAAAAACTACGACAGTTTCGCGCGTTGATTTCACGTCGAACTCGACGGATAACATAGTTCCCACGCGCCTTCCGGTATTCGAGTAATCCAGAAATACTTTTGCGAAATGCGCCGGAAAATGTTTTCACGCCGTAAGTTATTTTCCACCTGGGTATGTGAAAATTTGAACGGTCGAATATCGGAATTCCAATTATCGGGCTTCGCGTACAGTTCCAGATCCAGGCTGAAGTAGGCGGTCCGCTATTAATAGCTTTACTTACATGTTTCGGCGTCTTCGTTCTGGATCATGTAATATTCATCTTCGTTTATTGAACGCCTCGCGAACAAGCCGCTCATTTACATTTAATCTGTAACACCGTCGCGATTATAACGGCCTTCTGAGTTCCTGCGACTCTTCGTGAAGTTCGGGAGCTTGTTTCATCATCCGGAAAATATTATTCAATGTGTCGCGAATTTTAGCTGTTACCATGCGACACGTAACTGAGATGTCAAAAGAAAAAGTAAATTATTTAGCAGGGTTTCGCCAATGTTTGTTTGTTGGTTGAAATTCAGACTTTTAAAAAATAATTACATAAGATTGTTTCGAAAGGAATCGTGATTGAATCCCAATTTCATTTTCACATTTTGAGGATAGATAAAGTTTCTAGATTAATTATTAATGAAGAAATAGTAGTACCTTTTTGAGACGTGGAAATCTGTCTGATTTTATGTTCCACTTTTTGTATTTTAATATTTTCAGAGACAATCATTAAGACATCTTTTATGAATATACAGAATTTTCCTGAAATTATACATACAGTCATCCACATGCATACATGCCGTTCGTACATTAAATTGTCATGATATTAAAAAAAAGGCGCGTGACAGTCATAAAATGTTATTTCCCGTAGTAATTTACGAGCATTCCTTTTAACCAGTATTTGCAAAATAAAAAATGTTGTTCTAATGAACAGAATTTTATTTTTGTCCCGGCGTGCTCGTTTCTCTAACGAAATAAATGTGGAGCCGCAAAAACGTCCGTGTATCCCCGAGATGGAGTACCATTTTCTCGCGAAGCACGTGAAACGTTTGTACCGGCGCGTATACTTTCCTGCCGCGAAGTTTCCAACGTGGAAATGTTGTGAAAAGCATCCGACTGACGTATAAAGCAGGACCGGAACGAGAGATTCTCGAAAAAGTTTCACCATAAAAACATGTTTCCATTTTATATAAAGTACGGTCGCCCGCCATCGTTAATTACGCTAAAGAAGTGGATCGAAACTGAAAACGTTGCAACGTCGTCGTCGACGTCGACGTCAAAACGACGTTCAAAACGACGTGGCTACGTTGCAAACAACTTCCACCGCGTTATTGTGAAATGAAAAAGTTGCGCGAGATAATAACTTTAAGTGAGCCACTCCGGCATAATGCGAGGTAAAAGTGTCGCGGAATGCTCGACGATTTGATATTACGCCCCTGAGAACGCGGGGGCGCTTTCTCGAGATAGATTCGACGCATCAAAATAATGAAAGAAGTATGTAGTACATACATACGAGATTATGTGTAAACATTCGTGTTTGATACCGTGCAATTTGAAGATTGGATAAAAGTGACTGCTAATAATGAATTATTTTCTAACGCAGATATTTTGAAATTTTGAAATTTGTTCGCGTAATATTTTTATGGAATTCAAATTTCAGTGCACAGAATTTGAGGCCCCAAATATTGCCTCCCAAGATTTTTTAAAATGTAAATTTAATATTTTCAAGGGTGTTGTAATATCGTCGCGTGAATTTTTACCGGGTAGAATTTTCCAGGCATCAGAATCATCGTATTAAAATGAGGAAATTTTGCATGTGGAAATTTCAAAGCCTAGAAGATTGTAAAACTTTTTGAATCTACAGAAACAAATACTACGTGTACTTATAAATAACCGCGTCTATGTTGATGTATTTTATCGGTGATAATAATCCTACTAATCATTCTAAATTGTCATAATTATTTTATAATAATGCATTCCGTAATTATCACATTTCACAACGTGAAGGATATTATTCAGAAGTGAATTACACTCAACTGATCCACTATGTATTGCACGCTGATACAAAGAGAATTTGATTATCGATTTGATATTGCCTATTAATAAAATTCCTTTTTGTTTTCAACGTTGTACAGGGATCTGTACAATATCAATTTAATGTGTTATTTACGAATGTTTCATACGAAGATATTTCGAAACTTTCGTTCCCTTCAATTGCTTCTCCAGCAGAATATCGAAATTGGAAAAACAAATCTCAGCGACCATATTTTCTCAAGCAGAGTACAAACAATTTTATACATGACTGGATATTTAAAGCAATATTTGTATTGTAAATTTGAACGTTTGATAGACGCACTCTCGTACTACTTGAATAACAAAATTTAAAATTGACATCATAGAAAATTAATAAAAACTATTCTTCAGGCTCTGGAATTTCGAAGCGAATTAACGTCAAAATTCAGTAATTTCACTCTCTAAAATTTCCGGGGCGTAAAAATCCTACTATCTTAAAAATCCCACGCGTTCCAAGGATCAAGATTGTCGAGAGATTTTTCACAAAGCCACGAGATCTAAACCGCCGAAATTCTCATCGGGCAGAACGCGCGGAATGGAAACGAAATATTATTACCGTGAAACTGACCATGAGGTTGGCTAAGCTTTTCACGTGTGTGATTGCGAACCTTCACAAAGAGCTTTTACGTTTTAACGAACTACAACCGCGACGATTCTCGGACAACAGTTTCGTTTTACGGGTATGCTTGTTATATTACCGCGACGTGTTATGGTTCTTTTCGATTTCGCACGACCGCTTGAATCTTCGAAACGGCCTCAGGGATATAAATGACCGTCGTATTTTTTTTTTATTATTAACGACGTAAACGTTATCTCGGCTTTGTGTGCACAACTTTCCGCGTTACATCGAACGCTGTAAAACAATGGTTATCTTTAAGGGATATAACAAAGTTCCGCGGTTATTTCGAGAGGGGTCCATTAACTTATCTCGACGTCACGCGAATAAAAGTATTTTCACTTCGTATCTGTTCTGCGACGGTTGTTCTTAAATAATGTCACTGTTTCTTAGCCGGTTCCGGTGGAAAAATATTTCTTTTCTTTTCGCACGGACGGAATTATTCATAATGTTTCGCTGGAATTTTCCTGTATTGTCACGCAGACCGTTACATATGTGGAGCAAATGGGAGAAGTTGCGGTACTTATTGTTACGACAGTGGGGGATTTTAATAGGCCAGGATTTATTAATTAAAGGAAGTACACATCGTATAGGTGTGTACAAGTTTACGACAGTGTGAGCGAAAATATTTCTCTATCGTGTTACGATAATAATTAATAACTGGTATTTAATTTGTAACTCAGAACAGTACAGATTAATGTTTGAATGATGGTTGAAATATTTTGATGAATCTGGGTTGTCAGATTTTTTGAAAATAAATTGTTATTAGACATAACATTCAGTGTAACTTTTTATATTTTTTATATTTTTAGTACGTTAGCTAAATTTAAGATAATTGGTAAGCTAACTAAAGTAAATATAATTATTACGAATATATGGTTCAACATTATTAACAAAAGTTGGGAGATTTAATTATTAAAAGGCAATCTAACGTAATTTAATTTAATACAGGTAAATTTTCGATATTTTAACAATATATACCTATTTACTAACATGTTAAATTAAAAATTAATTCACGTAGAGTAGAAACCATCGGAAGAACTGAAAATCAATTAAGTTATCAATCGTAGACTAATTATCTTTATGCTACTTTATCCCCTAATATTTCCCTATTTTCCCTCAGAATTCCCTCAAAACTCTATCCAAACCTATTCTAACCAATTTTAATCTCTAAATCCATACAGTTATATCATCTCGATACCATATTACATAACTCATCCTCCAACCACCCCTCATTAACCCCTTGCACTACGGTGAGAAAAAGAGCCGAAGCAGCACAGATATCTGTATATAGTATCTACGTTTATTTATATTGTAGCCGTTATCTCTAAGCCCATGATATTTTTCTTATAGGAACAAAGGTTCCACTCGAGACATTTAAACTTGGGTCAAGAGTAATCAAATCATTGAATTAATTATTTGAATTCTTGTTTGGTGAAATTTCGATCACGAGTCAGACTCGTCAAAGTAGTGCAAGGGGTTAAATTCCCCCCTAAATTATAATTAGTCTACGACTGATAACCCAACGTTCATTGAATCGTCTCCCGTTAACTTACCCCCAGTACCCCTATCAAACGACAAAAAAAGAAGAAAATAACACAAATTTCCAGGTGATCAGCATAGTCTCGGTGTTCTTCATCTGCGTGTCGATCCTGTCGTTCTGTCTGAAGACGCATCCGGACATGCGGGTGCCGGTGATCGTGACCCGGCCGGTGAACAGGGACAACAGGACCGACTCGGTGGTGGACAAAACGCACACGAACGCTCACGATGTGTTTTTCTACATCGAGTGTATCTGCAACGCCTGGTTCACGCTGGAGTTCCTAATACGGTTCACCGCCAGCCCGAACCGTTGTGTGTTCATCAAGAGCTCGGTGAACCTGATCGACATGATCGCCACTCTAAGTTTCTACCTCGACATGGCGTTGCAACGTTTCGCCTCGCATCTGGAGAACGCCGATTTCCTCGAGTTCTTGAGCATCATACGTATCATGAGGCTGTTCAAACTGACCCGTCACTCGTCCGGCTTGAAGATCCTTATCCAAACGTTCCGCGCCTCGGCCAAGGAACTGACCCTCCTTGTATTCTTCCTTGTCCTCGGCATCGTGATATTCGCCAGTCTCGTTTACTACGCCGAGCGGACGCAATACAATCCGAAGAACGACTTCAAAAGTATACCGCTCGGCCTCTGGTGGGCGCTCGTCACAATGACGACCGTCGGCTACGGCGACATGGTGCCGAAGACCTACGTCGGGATGTTCGTCGGCGCCCTGTGCGCGCTCGCCGGCGTCCTGACGATCGCCCTGCCGGTGCCCGTGATCGTCAGCAACTTTGCGATGTATTACAGTCACACGCAGGCGCGAGCGAAGCTACCGAAGAAACGTCGCCGGGTATGCCCGGTTGAACAGCTGAGAGTTAGGGGCCCTGGGGCCCCGCCGGGTGCGCCACCACCCGGCCAACCAGGATGCCCGGCGCAACAGATGCCCATGCCCAGACCCACCGCCTCAGGGGCACTGGGACAGACGGCCGGCTGCCCTGGACAGGGTCCACAGAACAGACGAATGAACGCCATCAAGACCAATAATCCCAAAGACCCGTTCCCTATGAAGACAGGTGAGTTGTCAAGTTGGTAGTAACTTGTTCTGGTAGAATGACAGTTTTTTGGGAAAGAAAATAATCTGGGTTTTTTTTTTCACTGGAAACTGTCACTACTGTGGGTTTTAGTTACGGATGGATGACTGTGGTTAAAGGTTCGGGGTTGTTTGAAAGTTTGATAGTTTGAACGTTTATTCGTGAGGATGCAGCGATTTTTTGGGGACTTTTTGGAGAAGCTATGAGGGTCGTCCGAAAAGTAAGATCTCCAATTTTTGTTAGAATACAAAAAGAGATTTATTTTCTAAAATATGTATATATATATATATCATTTTAAAACTTGACCATTTATCTATTTTTCTACGTTTTCGTATGTCCATGTCATACAACTTGCCACCGTTGTTTTTCATAGTGAACGTTTATACGGCCGGCTGTAAACTGTCTACACCACTTGTGAACGTTTTTGACATCAGTACATGATTCTCCATACACCTTCCGTCAATTGTCTATGAATTTCAATCGGTTGAACGCCTTTTGCGCATGAAAACCGAATAACTGACCGAATTTCGCATTTAGCGGGAGCTCCGTTAGTCAGTTAAGACTGATAGACCTAGTGAGGTGCGCGACTCCTTATAGGTAGTGAGAGAAGCAGCAATCACGAGAGTATTATCACAAGCAGCAATAACTGGTTGTCTCTGTTCCTATCCCTTTGGAGACCTTACTGTTTGGATTACCAGTAGTTTGTTCTGATAGTGTGACCGTTTTTCGTGAAAATATCTGGGTTTTTTTAACTAGAAACTGTCACTATGGGTTTTAGTTACCGAAATGTGACTGTAGTTAAAGCTTCGGGGTTGTTTGAAATTTTAAACGTTTATTCATGAGGATGCAGTGAAATTCTTGGGGACTTTTTGGAAAATTTATATTGGGAGATCAGGCTGAACGAACCGGGATTTCGATTTGACGAGATTGTAAAATTAATCAGACGGGGAACGAATCTATTCTAGTCGTGACCCCTGCTGGGTGACGGCCAGAATTCATTGAAAGAGGTCTCTATGTAGACATATTAGACTAATGGGGATTGCTATGCATTTGTATGAGAAGGATCCATGTGATACGGTTCGATATTTATATTTTGGTTGTTACGTGGTTGAAAGAATTACGAATAAGGGTTTTTAAACGTATTTATTAAAAAATGGTGAACGGTGTTTCGTAATTTATTCGCGGACAAGATATTAAGCGCGAATAAAAAGGAATATCAATTTTTGTTGCGGGGATAACGAAAATTAGGATGCATTTTATGCGCATATTTATAGATAAGAAATTGACCGCAGCTGGTTTCTCGTGCTCGAGTTTCACCGGGGAAATAATCGCGGCGGTATAATGTAATTAAAAAATACCAATACGAAATATGGATTTTATTATCAGTTTTATGGTCACCCGCGAAACAAAACGATACGATTCTCGTCAAATTGAGAGATCGCTTATAATTTCTAAATTCGTTACCAAATGTAAATTCACCGCGCAATTTCCAAGCTTTCGTGTTAACAATGAAAATGTTCGATAAACAAATGTCGAGCAACTTTGTTCTCATTTTGCACTGAGGGTTTTTTTTTCAATCTGAACGCGATCTTTATTCCGCTTTCTCTTTACCATATATTACCGTTATCGATAATCGCGTCAGCAAATTTGCCCGGAGAAAATCATACCGGAACAGTAAGTAATTGCTTGAATCTATGAATTGATTCAGCACTTCGGGCTCGGATGTAATTAAGTGCCATTATCACGTGATACCTGCGAACCATTACGTATCGTTCACAGTGAACATTCTTCCGTGGAGAATTTTTTATTACCTGCGTAAACGACTCCGCCCGGAGAAAACGAGCTTTAAAAACCTCTCATCGATTTTTTTTCGACCCGCAAACTTTCGCACGTTCAAAGAACCCTCTGTTAAATTACCGCCGTCGTGTTTTCATTAACGACAATTATGAGAGTCTTTAAACGACGTGGAAACAATAGTATTTTCAGTAGTATACAATTTTCTGCTTTTCGTTTAATAATAACGTTTGTTTTCCGGGAAATCGAAAAATTTGAAAATCGTGCTTATTACCGCAATAATTTCACTTTTTGCATTTCATACTTGGTATTCCCGTACTGTGCAATTTTCCACTTAAAAAGGTACAAACGTTTCTCTTCAAATATCCTACATATTGTGCACACCGCAACAAAATAAAAAAACCACGTTCATTAAAATCGGTTTATTGGTTCCCGAAATTATCGCAGACATACATACAAACACACCCGGGAAATAAAGAACTTCTCTTCTTGAAGTTTGATAAACGCAACATTATATGTATAGTATTTTCTCAAGTCTATTATAATAATTAAACAGAATCCCACATTTCAAGTCAGTTAACTAAAATAATTTCTTTCTTTGAGATCCATTAGATATACAAATCAAAATTCGATTAAAAATCGAACACCACTTTAAGATTGGTACAAATGGATGTGAAATTCGCCAGTAAATCACCCTCTAAAAAATAAATAAAAAAGAGAAATTGAAATCCATGATAATTAGCCGCCTCGGCGGATGAGTCTTTAGTGTGTTTTCCTTTTTTTCCTCGTACGGTGGGTTCCAGAGGAAGACCCGAGGAACTATAACCTGCGGACCAACGGGACCAAGACGACCGGGGGTTTGGGTTAAGCCGGAACCAAGACTATTCTCCACTGCCGAGGCGCGACAGGATCGAGAGAGGAGAGAGGAGAGAATGAAAAGGGTGTCGGGAGTGACAGAGGTGCACAAACTCGAATCTCAGTGAGGGCACGATTTGAGTTATTACACTTTGTATTGGATCAATTAAAAATCTATCGATTACTATCAGATCGTGTAAATAAATCATTATTATATGAAATTATAATAATTTTTGTCACGTGGGTTAAAAACTGAGAATTGGGGTAGTTTGGTGAAACGAGACATATTTGAATCATTTTCTCTGAAATTGAAAAATGGATGAAAATAATGATGAGATTTTACGATATGATAGTAGTTGTGGATTAATAGTGACGGATATAGTACAGCGTCGATTATCCGAATAAATAGAAATAGAGGGTAATTCAGATCTTTGATTTGGGTTACCAAAAATCATGGTGGAATTTCCATGTTTCAGAAATGAAATGATTAATGTAAAACAGAAGGAATGATGGACGCTCTACTGTAATCATTAAATCGTGAAAGAAATTACGCGTTTCCCGCGGAAAAAAAAAGAATGATCAATCGAAA
This sequence comes from Mimumesa dahlbomi, assembly GCA_917499265.3. Taxonomy (NCBI): domain Eukaryota; kingdom Metazoa; phylum Arthropoda; class Insecta; order Hymenoptera; family Crabronidae; genus Mimumesa; species Mimumesa dahlbomi. The sequence continues at coordinate 6,744,550 of OU824124.1, forward strand.
GTGAACGAAATTCGAGGGATTTCCTTTTCCCGGTAAATTCCACGTAATTTCGATACGAAGGTACCAATTGTGTATTACAATGGTTTCAGTAAAACACTATTGATGACTATAATAAACAGAATAATTTCAACGATCCATTCTCAAGATTCGAAAAACAAATTGATTACACAAATAAATTTATTATATCCAACGATAATGTTTCAGTGAAACAATTGTAAATGACATCTCATTTTTCAAATATTTTCTTTACCTTCCCGTATCATTATCTCGATTATAATGATGCGTGAACGCGATACATCGGAGTATCAAAAGCATCCAATTAATTTCGGGATGGCAAATATCCCACTTTACTGGAAATCGCAAATGCGGGGATATCGCGAGTCCCCTACGTTCTTCTGCGAACCAATTCCACGTCCCGTCGAAAATGTCGGATTCGTAGGAATTGCATTTCATCCCGAAATACGATACACGAACGTCTGTAAACATCGTGCAGATGAAACAATACAAGAAACAAGTGATACTACGGGGGAAGAAATGCTCGATGTGCGTACATTTTGCAGAGTTTATTTCCGTCGGACAACGTCGTTAATTTGGTCGGTTTTGCATGCGGAATATCGAAGCTTATGCACTTCTTGCTGGGTAAGAGGACTACGTTAAATATTGATCGCATTACATGTCGCAGAATCCGCTTTCCGCGACGGCAGAGATTGCTGGAAACTGTGAGAAAAGTTTTTCGGTTATTTATTCGCCGCGTGGAATCTCGTGTTCTTTTTTTTACCGAGCGATATCTTTTAAATTGACACTAATTGATATCGCGATCTTTCATAAAAAAATATACATAAATAAGTAAATAATATAAAGAATTGTGGATATGAATATGTAACGATTATTCGTCAGCAGTATCGTTCGCAATCCGCCGAACAAAAACCGGAAATTCTTTTGTTCGTTTAATTCGCCAGCTTAATTTGCAAATTACTAACTCGGTGATTCGCGGTATTAACGAACGGCTCGTTGAAGGCGTCGCTAATGAACGCAAACATTTCCGGCAACTTGACCCGTGGAAACCGGATCAAAGTAACAAATCAAAATCACTAACATTACTTACACGATATACATACATACCTGTAAACCATACACACATTCAACCATAATCACAAGGCAAAAGTAGATCACTTTCCCCTATTTTACTTATCCAGTAAATTGCACGAGGGTGACATTACTTCAATGCCTGACAAATTGAGGGAAATCGTTACATCGATATTATACAATTCCGTATTAACGATAATATTGTTCCAACAATTTCTTTTTTCTTCCCCCCTGGGGCCCTGGGGCATTTCTTCCTGAAAGTATTCGGATCGTTATCAAAAGCAGAAACTCCCGGTGAATCCGACATTTGACACGCGACGATGTTGCAGTATCTCCGCAATCTCTTTTCCACCCCTCACCCCCTCACCCTTCCCTCCCCCTCTTCACACCCCCTCTCCTTTCTCCGGTCCCACACGGGTCCGCATCACAGAGCACACGCGGGTGTCTCAGTTTGTGGACCGAGCGGAGGGAAACGTTTGAAGCTGGGAATATTCATCGGCTGTCAGCTCGAAAGCACCGTGGCAAAGAGGCAAATAATTTATCAACCAGGAGAGAGAGAGAGAGAGAGAGAGCACGACTGCCAAAAATTCCTGAAAGTATCTTTCAAGTACCGCGTCCGTGTTGAAAAGTTGGCCGCTGAGGAAGGAAACTCACAACGGGAGACATTCGGTTTCCGGAATGAATCTGATATGAGATTTCCACGTGAAAACGGAAAATGATAATGTTTAACATACACCGAAGAACTATTAACTAATATTAATCAAATTTAATCTCTCGCTTTAAACCAATCATTGACGAGAAACAAAGAGATCAGGAATAATTAATTTGGAAATAGAGAAACAATGATATTCCTTAGGGAATTAAAATTTGAAAGTTACTGTACAAGTAAGATCCTATTGTTTCTCGATCGTAGCAGCTGGTATAAAAACAAAGGATATAATATTGTTTGATTAGTAAATCGGTGCGATGATTAATGTAATAAAATTCATCGTTTTACGTGGAAATCCTACCGGAAGTTTGCAACATGTCCGCAGTTTGAAATTCCTTCGGAGGCTCGAAAATTCGACCGCAACTTCACGGGCGTGCCGGTGGACGGAAAATGGAGTGAAAGTTGGCCAGCTTTTTAACATCCTTGGATACGTGCCTTTATGAATGCTTCAGGCACGTGTAATGAGGTCGGACAGATTCGAGGAGCTTAAATATTTGCGTTCGGGAAGCTCACGGAGATGTTGGCGGGAATTTTTGTCAGGATTCGGCGCCAAGGAGGTCCTTTCCCACCGGGTTCCTCGATAGATCTTTTCATCGTGAACAAAAGGAACCCTTGAAACACCAGCTCGCTGCATATTTCAATCTTAATGCGACGTCGTTGATCATGAAACTCGTGGTAACGGATTTATAAATTACACACACACACACACACATACATACACATACAGTTTTATGGGAACTGATAATATATTCATTGGACGGTTTAACACGCGATTAACTGGTCTTTACGTTAATTGCTATTTTATAGAAGAGTATATATACTGATTAGTAACAACTTAGGTAGAATTATATCGCAAACGGTACTAAAAGTGACTAATTTTACAAATTGGACGATTAAGAGATTACGTTAGACAGGAGAGAACTAAAAATGTTTGACTTTATTATATAAAAAAGATTATATTCGTGTTATCGTGTAAATTTATTTGGATTTTCCATACTGTACGAAACATATTCCGAATAGAAAGAAAAGTAATTAAGTGTTTACGACAGTAATACTTTCCGCTCTTTCATTCGTAGCGTTTAAAGCGTTAGATTTTAATTGTGTAGAATAAAACTTCCATACTTCATACTCCGTACCGCGTGAAAAACCACGGAATTTCGCTGGGAGCTCGGAAAACATATTATATATATATATTTTCGTGGGATAAAATTTGAAAAAAGAAAAAAATGAACGCAGTCTCACTTGCGTTCCGGTTGAAACTATGCAGCGGAACAGTGCGAGAAATTTGTATATGTAAAGAAACGTCCCTCAAAGTAACATATTTACATATACATATACGTATTAACCAAATTAAGACGAACAATTCTAAAAAAGTCCCTCTACGAAACGGCGAAACGTTGTCGCCATTTAAAATCGTTTTTTACCAACACTTTACAAAACATCCGTCATTTAAAGGGTTCCGCCAGAGAGACAGAGAGAGAGAGAGAGAGAAAAAAAATAATAAATAAAATTAAAAATCACAATAAGATCCGAGTAACGTATATGGGATTAAAAAGGGATCCTCGGCGCTTCGGTGTGCGTGCACCCACACACACACACGGCTCTCAGCATTTTTTCACACGCACATACGTCCACGTACGTGTGAGAGATCGGATCCACAAGTGATCCAAGCACGAACGATCACAGACAGCTCCGCGCGTACCTTTTCCGATTCATCCATTTCTGGGTGCTTTCTATTGAATCCGAGCTATGATATCACATAAGCGTCACACTTTTGTCAGTTTACGCGACACACGAATGAAATAATTAGAAATTAATAGTGAATTCGATGCCTGGTGAATGACTCGAATAACGTTCGAACATTATCCAAGCGGAAGATTTCAGTTTGCTATCCTGCAAGACAATGATAGAACAGGTGTGTTTCCGGGACAATGAGGGACGAGTTTGTTGGGGTCGAGTAAATAGAAAGCACCCTTTATCTCTAACCCCTGTAAGAAGCGAATTGTTATATCGATATCGTACCATTGTCTTCGAGAACGATCCTCCAGGCCGGTGATATCGCGTCTTCGTTTCACGAGACTATTAGCGGAATTATTATTATTCGAAACAGTAATTCATTTGCAGGGAATGAAAGTGTTCACTGCTTTGGCTTGGTTTGTTTAAAATATTTAATTTAATAATTTTTATATTATTAATATCTTTATTATTAATTCTAAAGAATTTGAATAGATTAAATTTATTTTAATAAATAGTATTTAAAAGAGTAGAATCTCAGGTAACACGCTTGAGATTTACAAAACTACTCAGAAAACGTATTTTCGATTTTTCCGAGGATGTTTTTAATATTAATTTAATAACCTTGAAACGTGGACAATGAAATTATGACACTAAACGTTAAGTTCGATAAAATACAAGTAATTCATAATCATTCTAACGTTTCAAGGGTGAAAATATTTTGTGAAAAATTAAACAACATTTTGCCAAGGTGTCACTCTTGAATTCCAAGATTAAATAATTCCCACGTGATTGGTCGGATAAAATTTTCGCAATCCGCCAATCAGGGGTTATTTTCACCAGCAGGCGGACAGCAATCGTGGAAGAGAACCCTGAACTTATTCCGTGAACAATGTCGGACGATATCACTGGCACGGCAGATTCGCTCGAAGAATGAAAAGACATTACCTATGTAATATCGTTCGAGGCGAGTTCGAGGAACAATAAAGCTGAATACGAGTCGAGGCTCGACAATTTTCACGCACTTACATCACAAGCACACGGGAAACACACAAGACCAGCCACACCCACGCGATACACACACATATACACATATACACATAGATCCGAGGCCAGGAAACAAACACACGTACGATTACTCGCAAAAGTAGCCAACCATCCTGTATACGCCAACAATGTGTGTGTATGTGTGTTTTCTTTTTTGTAAAGATTCGATGTAAATAACTGATTTGAAACAAAAAATGTCTATAAAAGTCCATGGGGAAAATTAATCGTTTTCTAAGTATAATAGACAATTAAGTATCTATCAATGAAGAAATATATATATATATATATAGAAAACTATAAATCGATAGTGGTGTCGGTGTCGTCACGGGGTGAAAATCGAACCGCGTGGTAAATATTATTTTATCCAACCCTTGTGTAATTAAAACTAAATTAAAACCAATTTAAAAAAAACGAATCATCGGGTTCCCCTTGACAGAGAAACAGTTTAAATTCCACGACGCTGCTGTATCGATTTAATCAAGACTTTCGTTTAAAAAAACACACACGCGCACACACACACACACTTCTTCAAATCAGTTATCCAACGAAATTCTCGAAACACACGTGAAACTCTCCACACTTACAGGTCATCCCGGCATTTCTGCTCTGTAACCGTGCGACCACTCGATTTCCACCCACATGACATCGACGCCCCCACACACAGACACACACACACACACACAGACAAACACAGACACACGTATGCATGTATGTATGTATGTATATCACACAATGCGCACCCTGAATACCGCCGGGACCAATCGACAGCCTGCTCCCCCGATCCTCGAATTCGACGGAGACAATGAAAATATAAAAATTACAATTTTTACTCCTCTTCCGGCTCGCGACGATGCCCAGCATTCTTTGTTATGTGTACATTGTATCGCATGCTGCACGAAAGTGATCACGAGAGAGAGAGAAAGAGAGAAAGAAGGGGGTTGGGGGAGAAGGGAACGTGAGAGGAGAGACAAGCATATCAATGGGCAATGGGTGTATCTCATGGACGATGGAAAATCCGAGGATTTTGGGAGAAAACCACGTGGAAATTCCGCGCGAGTAAGTCACTTTTTTGAAGTATTAACGATGTTCGCCAGTAATGGAATAACCGAGTAGAGGATTTTCATGAGAAACGCATGGGATGTTGAGTAAAAGGTGTGACTTGAAGGGTGGAAAATGTTTACGGTTAACCGTGGATAATTGTTTTGGGATAACGAATAATTTATTCGACGTGATTCGAGGTGGAACGATTGGAATCGAAAGGTTCGGGGGATATTCTATTTACGAATTTTCATGGTTCCCCTGACGTGCGATGTTTTGCAAAGATACACGAGGGGGTTGGGGGGAGGGAGAGGGGATGAAATCTACGGAGTAGAGGTAAAAAGGATCGGAAAACGTTTGGGTAAATAGTAAATCGGATTCAAACGAAGTTCAAGAAGAGACATGTAAGGGAAACGATAGGAGCATTTGAAATTGAAGAGTCCGAAGGCAAATGCGAAAACCTCGGGGATTTTACTGACCAATGCTGTTGAAGGGAACAGTCCGAAGCAATCTACAGAGAGAGGTTCTGCATTGTGTAACAGAAGAAAGTACTATGTGGATACTGAATGGGATTTAAACGAAATTCGACGAACACGGTGAACCGGATGAACGTTACACGCATAATAAAAGTTACGGAAATAATTGATTATCGCGGAAACGTTGGGAAATGGAGGGAAACGTACACTTTCTGTGTAACTTACGAAGGAAATTAATCATTCGGTGGAAATGTAATTTTATTTAAGATATAACGAAAGTGTGATACAATTTTTTAAAAAGTCCGACAAACGTGGACACTGTTTAAATATGTGATAAAAAAAAACAACAGCAACAAAACGCCCGAATACTATGAATTTAATGTGAAAAATATCCAGCTCAATTATGGTAAAATTATGTCAAGGAAAGAGGAAATAATAAGTTTTTAAAAAAATATCGTATAAGCAGCGTGTACACAGCAGAAATTATTTTCAATGTTCGACCAATTACATGGAATATACGAAAAACTGCAGCTGGAAAATATTGAAATGAATAAACAAATTTAAGACGACGGAATGAGCTGAATGAACAGAGAATAATAATTCTCTACTCAGGGCCGTAACAACATCACGTTACGAAGTTTACAATTTATACGTAATATTTCGTAAATTTGTTTTTTGAAAACGTGTGTGTTAGTTGCGTTATACTTGGTTCATACTGGTGAAATCATAGCAGAATTCATTATCGATAATTTGTACAGCTGTGATATAAATTTGTTAAAATATTTCCGGGTATGTGTGACTTATGTAATTCTAAGAAATTTTTTAGTTGCTTATACTTTTATATTTCGTGACACATGAAATCTCGTAAAACAACATTGCTCTGTAAAATCGTTGGTACAGTTCAGGGGAAACCGGAATAAGACAATTTTGAATATTATTATATTAACTCTGGACTATCAAATATCAGAATGGTTTCCGTTATCACTTTTCACGCAATTAATTTCTATTTCAACGTTATAAAATAAGTCTGAAATTAATTAATTTGTAACGAAACTAACAGGAGAATCCAAAGGACACCATAAAGCAGCTATATGAATTTTCACACAACGTCATTCCGCACAAATGACTTAATTTTCCAAGCTTCCCTTTCGACAAAGACTCTTACAATTTAATTTCGCTGAAATAACAATGTCCTTACGTTGCACCTTTACGAGGAAATGTTTCGCGCGAAGGTTATCGCGAATTTGAAATTCAGACGCGGAAATTCGCCTTTGATTTACGACGCTTTTATAGCGAAGTGTTCCTCAACGTACGTGCTAGACTTTTCAATATAAGTATATCGATAAAATTTCTTTCACCATGAGCGTAAAAGTCATCGAACACGGCGCACGTATTATGCAAATCGTGTTCGCGAACACAACATAAATTTATGAAAAAAATTCATGGTACAGCGCAATATTAATAAGCAACAACACGATTCATTTTGCATTTGTCTTGCAAAAATTAAACATAATTATTTGTCGGTTTTAAAATATGAACAATAAAATGTTCATGATTTACTTCCGCATGATTTTTCATTAAAATGATCGATAAACGATCGATTAAATTCTACTCTAAACGGAATTAGACTTTTTCTAATTAGTGTTCTAATGAAAAAAAATAATCTGTCAGTACTTTGACGGTGAAATATTTTAACGAAGCATTCGATGTGTATCTTCCTTATTATCGTAACCTATTTTCGCGAAGGTATCGAAGCTTCTAAAAGAGGATTAATTCATCGCGGTGTTTTGTTCGCGAAACGTTTCAATTCTTTACCCAATTGAATCTGATTAGCGAGAATATCAAAACAAGGAGTCACTGCAAAGTTCTTGCCAAACGAGAATGTTCATTTCCCTGCTGCTTGAAACTCTTGCTGGTTAGTTAGTAACGTAATTAGTAATAAAGTTGTTAATCCCGGAAACATTACCACGTAATACTCGAAATTCTTGCTCAGGTAATCCGACATCGACTGCCCTACATAAGTTCTTGTACACAGGTTACTATTATAGGGTAGAAACGATTGTTTCGTGGAGTATCTAGTTACTTTGTAAAATAGCAAAAGGATACGTATGTATAGTTTATAATCAGCACAAGAATGTTAAGGAACGAAATACATTTTATTTTAGTGAGTATTATAATTAATTAAAGGATCTCCTATTAATTTCCAATTGATTATTATATAGATCATACATATAATATTATACAAGTAAACTATTGCTCAAACTTCTGTGTTCGTTAATTAATAATTCACAATTTTCCAGTTTGTATTTATTGTTGCCAATTAATTTCTTTAAAAGTCTTATTAACTTTTTTAATACGCATTTAAAGAATTTTTCTCTAAGACAATATATTTTGTTTTAATTTAAACACCATAAGTCTGAAATTCTGTACGTAACATATGAGGAATACCACGGAAAAATCGTGTAAGTGACACATGAGTTAAACATATTATTTGCATGTATTCATTCTAGGAATGCTTAATATTCATTATAAATTTCCTAGCGATATCGTCATATCGAAAATACATTGCAAATTAATTCCCACGACTTTTGTGAATTATATTCCGTTTCATTAACGCTATCGAATAATTCACGTTGTAAAATCTCACCGATACACTTTAACCGACCTGCAAACACTATGAAAGTTCCAGTTATCGATACCAATAGCTTGATAGCTTAAGAAATCTTGATCAGAAAGTTTCTCCGATACTTAACGTGTGTCGGGGGGAAGTTTTTTTTTTCCCTTCTGCCATTTACCTCTTGCCGTGGCGCTCGTCGTGTAACAGCCGTTTCGCGTGTGTGTTCACAATATGTATCCAGTATCGATTGAGTTCGCGACGAAACGAGAAAAAAATACAAGACCGTTGTATCGAAATGGGACGTCAATCGGTGCCAAGCTCCAATTTGATTCCCTGTTCGTGCGCCCCCTCGAGAACAGGGACGAAAAAAAAGCGCACTTATGTTCCCCCGTACACGCAACGTAATTTCGTCGCAGATTGTTTCGTCGGCGGTGAATAAATCCGCGAGGAAATCGATAAAAAAAAAGGAACCCGTACCACTGTCAGACGTAATCGACGGACTACGAAACGAAGAAACAATAAAGTAAAATGCGGTGGAGTAAGAGAGACAATTGGGCAAATTAAGGTCTCATAAAAGTAATTGTGAATCTTCTGAGAAATTTTTACGCATGATATTTCAGTGCACTGAAATTTTTGTTAACTGAAATTTCTTCGTACTAGAATTTCAGTGCGCTGAAAATTTTGTTAGTTGAAATTTCTTCGCGCTAGAATTCGCATGTCCGAAATTTCTGCCAACTGAAGTTATTGTGCTCTGACATTTCTGCATGCCATCACTAAAGTTTTAGCGTTCTGAAATCACTGTGCACTAAAATCTTTGTTTAGTAAAAGTCCTGTGCGCTGAATTTCTACACAGTGAACTTTCAACGATGTAAAATTTTCTGATAGTAAAATACTACCAAGTAATTTTATTCGCAGGTTGAAATATCGAAATATGAGAATTTTGATAAAATGAAATTGGTGGTGGGTATAATATTATCGGGATATTTGTTAATTGTAATTTGAATTTAAAACACAGTTGACACGGGAAAACTAGAGTGGTACATATAAAACTAAAAGTACTATGAAACTGAAATCAGCATTCAGAGTATACTATATTGAATTGTACCGTTAACGAAAAATTTACGGTCAGCATATTTCGGTCCAACTGAAATTTCATGGTCAGTGAATTTCACTTACTTTAGAAAGAAATTGGTACGAAAGAATAGTGTCCTGGAAGAAATGGAATGCCATTTTATCGTTACTTGTTGAATATTCGTGCATAAAATTTTATCGAACTAAAATTGCCCATCGAGTGTTATGCAGTCCACTTGCATTCCTTTCAACTGAAATTTTATACCAAACGAGACTTACCTACCTTCTTTTACGAACTTATCGATTAATCATCGCACGTGATACATGGTGAAAGATAATCAACCGACTTAACATCTATATAACATATACAGACAATGTAAATCAGACCAAAAGAAGTTCAAAAGTAATTATACAATAATTAAGCTCACTTTTTATGGAATGATTTATTGGGAAGGAAAAAAAATGGAAAATTAACCCTAGCTCATCGACGAAAATATGAAACGGTGGCAAAATAATAATGGAAGACAAAATATTATCACCGAAAACAATTCTTCATACGCGAGAATACAACTCGGGTAGTTGAAAATGAAATTACTGTTGTTTTTCTGGTGAAGTGGGCAGAAATATTTTCTACGTTGTTCCACCGAACCGTGCATTCCAGCGTAAAATAAATCATAGACAATTTTCGCTGCATCGAATATTTCTCCGCAACGAAATTCAAGATGCAACAACGCCGCAAGCCAGGAAACTAATAAAAGAAACAGGATCGGAGAACAATCGCGATTATCGAAACAATCGACGGCAAATAGCTTCGTTAATCGATACGCCCTAGCGAAATATCGATTAATGATAAAAGCTCTGACGGCCGCGAGCGAAACGAAGGGATTTTACTCTGAGAATATTATTCATCGTTGATGAAACCGTCCAACGAAAGAAAAACACACGTCCCTTTTCCTCCGGCGTGGCAGTGTGTCCAGTTATTAAAGTTATTCGAATCGCAAAGGTAAAGAAAATAAAAAAAAAATACACGATGAGAAATATTAACGGTTTAACGGTGTTCGCTTCGTTTCTATTCGAGAGAAGTGAAACATTCTTCTGTCTGACACTGTTGAAACTTCCAGCACAATCAATTATACCTTACGACCTCGTTTCGCGTCTCGCGTATTAATATTTGATGTTTTTTCTATTACTTAAGTTTAGCTTATAAGTTTGATCCTGGGCGGAAACCTCACGCAACAAAGTTAGGATAAGTTCGCGACGAAGAATTAAAATAAGATTGCGGGCAATGAATCAATCTTTTATTTTAAATACCTTCGTATAAGATACGCATAATCGTTGTGTTCAAAATAAGATTCACGTCTTATGAAATATGCACTAGGAAAAGTTCTTACCGACCCGATTAGTAGAAAATTTCATTTAATTCTACTAAATTGGGAAAAACTGCTTATGCATTTAATTCATTGAATTTCATTTTTGAAATGTATTCATCGCTTTGTCATGTTAAAGCGAACACCGTTAAACAATCGAACGTAGTTTAGATTGAAAAAAGAAACGAGTGAGCGAGATACGACGAGTATAAATTGAGAATGGAAAAAGAAGGAGAGAGAGGGAGAGAGGGAGAGAGAATGAGAGAAATTGAAAGCATATCCGCGGCGGGCACAACGAGCACGCACGCACAATTTACAATTGAGTTAACAAAGCAAGAAAGTGTGAACAGATTATACTCACGTGTATGTGCTGTTTGTACACATGCTGCTCTGATGCTGAATCGTAATGACAAAAGCATAATACGTCTTCGCGACGATGATTTCGTGTCTCATGGAACTCGCTGTATTCGATCGATGAAATTCCGACGTTAACTCGTTATGTTACGTCTCTTTATGTTGAAATGGGAAATTCAGTGGAGAATGAGCAAAAGATTTTTTTGATTCTCGACATCTCTGAGGAATGTTTTCAAAAAAAAATTTGTACGTGAAACAATTTAATTTCGTACATTCTAGACGCGTTAATTAGCAACCCTGATATTGTGAAATTAATTATGTCGAGAAGTGGAATAATCTTGGGTAATAATTTTAATTAACAAATTAAAAGTATTGGTACGGGACGATATAGTAGATTTTTTTTACCACGTACGAGTGAATCGTATCTGTCGTATTGAATCGGTCAGCTTGAAGGACAGGCCTATCTTCCAGACTATAAATTCCAAAATTTTTGCTACATTTTTTCATACACGCATCGATCCTTGTAAAATATGTCCATTACCGTTTCCAATTTTTCATCGACGCACGATAGACACTCGGGTTATTGTTTTTTTTTTCGTCGGGAACAGGATAACGTCGACTTTAAAATCGCCTTTAACGACGTTAACAGAACGCGCGTATTACAGTGACGTTAAAACGTTTCGTGAAATATTTGCCACGCAGAGGTGTTTGTTGAATGCAGAACCGTGATTTATTCACCGGAACGCGGAGATGAAATCCCCGACGGAAGTTGTTGCGTTAAAATTACCGTTGTTGCAAAACTCGCACGGATTACACGCGGTGTTTCCCGAAACGTATGAATAATCACGTTTACCGTACGTGATTCGAACAATAAGAAATTTTTACGCTACAATATTCTTCGGATAGCAGGAGCCTTCAAATATTTGATCGATCAACAGACGACGCGGATATTCCAGTTAGCTAATACACAAATATTTGAACGCGTTGACACGTGAATATTTGCGGAACTCGCATAAGCATCCCGACGTAAATTTAAACGCGCGAAATAGTAGTCACGCATGGATACACGTTACTAAAAACATAAAACACCTCTGTGTTTGCATTTTCACAATTTATCCGGACCCTTCGTTTCGCTAACAGCAATAAAATAAAATAAAAACATTGTAACTTAAAAAAAACACACAATCTACAACAATTTCATACACTCACTGTTACAAAAAAAAATAACAACAACATTCGTCCCACTTTCTATTCTACACGAAGTTTACGTGAAGACAAACTTCAAAAAACACACACACACACATATGTATACACATACACAAAAAAGAAAAACGCCGAAATTCCGTACACTGAGAGATAGTGCACTTTGTAAGATAAAAAGTGTTCCACTGCATTCGCTCTAATTTTTATCGGACCCCTGAAATCTAGATGAAACGAAGGGTTACGCTCGAACGGCCAAATACACAATCGACCCCTATATCTCGAGACGGCCCGAGGAAATGCTCCCCGTGACGCACACACCCACGCGTATTCGTACACGTATACATATCATGCCACTATCTACGTGCGCGAGAGAAACGCGGGAGTTTGCCGGTATTAAATCCGGATGACGAAATGAGAATAAGACAATGTCTAAAATAAAAGATAAAAAAAAATAAAAATAAATAAACTAAATAAATAAACAGGTGAAACAGGGAAAAAACGAAGGAGGGGAGAAAAATAAGTAAAAAACAACAAATAATAATTATAATTATAATTAAAAAAAAGCGTATTATGAATTAGCACAGTACGGTATCAGGGGAGCGACATGTGCTGCATCAAAGGACTCTGTACACACAGAATGGTACACAGCCGCGTATATACACACTTAAGGATATACAATTACACGTATCGAGTTTACACACGTACACACACGTTCGTTGACCACCGCCCTTTTACACGTTTTATCGGTCCTTTTTGACTTTGTAGATAGAGGTACGAACCTTTTTCTTATACGGCAACGACGCCGACGACGCCCCCCCGGTTATTCTTATATTCATATGTAGATATATAGAAACGACGGCGGGCGTCGTTGTCGTGCGTATCATGATTATCGCTAATCTTGTTATGATTATTAATTATCATTATGATTAAACATTATTAACGAAGGCATGGGGCTCGGTGGCGTCGCGACGCATTTTTTTTATCGACTTGTTACGTACGGCGTCCCCCTCGTTTGAAATAGTGCGTCGCGACGCCGACGTTCGACATTATTGTATCGATAGCATTATAATTTATTCTTGTAAAACATCATTATCGTTATCGCTGCGATTTTCGTGATCATCGTCGGCGCTTTTCGCGGCAGATGAAATTATGAATATGCTCGAGAATTTCATGGATTAAAGGAAAAGTACGGGGAGGGGAGATGTGAAAGCGAAAGAATGATTTTTTTTTCTCGAGATTAGACGAATTTGTACGTTTGTAATGGCGGATCGAGACTGGGATGAGACCACTGCGGCGTATCGTGCGGCCGATGATCGTGACGAGTAATCGAGACAGATGAAGCGGAAAAATAAAATAAATAAAACAAAAAAAAAGGCGAATTATATATCTATTATTGTATCGAGAGTTGTGCGCTGCGTTTGCGATTTAAGCTAGTTCGTTTGTAAATAAAGACTATTTAACTCTTTGACACCGCCGCCTTTGACTACCCGTCAGTTTGCGTTACCCCAGTCAGTCCGGAATTTCATCCATTAGCAAGCAGATGTGTTCCGGATCTACGTAAATTTTTTAGTACCCGATGCTCACAGAGAACGTCAGACTGCTATTCTATTTGTATATTTACGCGTCCTCTTTTATTGGCAATAGTTGGGAAAATGAGAAAAAAGAAGGTTTAACATTCGGAGAAACGAGTTTTCATAAAATATTTATGTAAAAAATGTGAAAGACAAATACATATTTCTTGGAAAATGATTTGGGTCAATTCTAGCTCGCAGAGAATTTTGATATTCTTATTCTGTATACCGTAAAATGATTATAAGATACTCTTGCAAGAATAATAATAATTAGAATGACGTTCTAAGGTATGCAATTAAAGCTTTAAAGTAATCTCCAGCAAAGTTAATTTTCGTCGAAATAAACTCCTATAAAAAAGATGTTAGGGAATAGTTTTATTTATGATTGTAATAGTATATGAATGCATTTACAGTGTTAGTAGCATAACGTGAACGGTGTTAGTTATTCATTCGTTTGTGGCTTTTGTTCCCGGAAAACTACTGAATCGCACTTGTTAGTGCTCTTTGGAGTCCACCTCTTAATTTTATCAACGAAATGTTCCTGCGGGACGAGAAAGAGAAAGAGACATTGAAATGCACTGGGACTGCAGAATTTTAATTGGTTAGTTCCGCCAAGGCAGTGACTTTCGTAATTAGAACGTCGTCACATGCGAATATTAATTTTTTTTTACCTCTTACTTTCGGTACCTTTTCCTGAAAATTATTACGATGCTACTACTTGTTTCGCTGGTTTTTCTACTTCCTTGACGTGCATGTGTCAGGCTAAACGTAACCCGACGGAGATTAAAGTTGATCAAAGAAAACGTTTCCGTAGACGTTTCAATGTTTTTCTACAGTGGTAACAGTGGCTTTCAAGATTTTCTTATTTTCTGATGTTCTTCTTTTTTTAAGTAGAACCAGTTTCCCTTAGGTATCCTTTTCTACAGAAAAAGTATTACCAGTTTCTCTTGAGCAGTCGTTTACTAACTTACAGTTTACAAAAGTAACAAATAAATAAATAAATACAATTCGACTACGTGACACATACTTAAAATCAGTAAGTACATTTTGCAACATTTATTAATCCTCGATGCAATAAAATATTTTACGTGAATTTTCACAATTGGTAGAGCGACTGTGAAACGCTGTTTCAGTTTACTAAAGTTTCCCGTCAGCGTAGAATAGATGTTTTAGAATTCTGAGATCAGCGATTTCCATATTTCCCGGCTGTATATTATCTACCACTACTACAAGTAAAACAATAATAGTTTTGATGGACAGAAGTATTCGTGTGTTCAGCATTTCAACCACGTTAGAGCAAAATACAAAAACGACTTACTGTTTCGAGGATCGATATTCGTTTGAAACTATCAACATTCATTCTCAGATATCATCCATGCATTGTAATCGAGCAGTCTTAAAAAATACAAATTAACAATACCATCGTACGTTCAGACAATCAAATATCCTGTCTCCAGGAGCCTGTATACATATTATACAAATGTATTTTTTCCATTAGAGACTATTTTTCTATTTCTAACAAGTATTAAACATATTCCAACAATGATACATTAAAACACATTTTTTTTTAATAAATACACATTATTAATCATTTTTATCAATTGAATCTCACAACAAATTGCTATTCGATAAATACCACTTCGAATAAAACACCATCAAATTTGAATCCCCAACCCTACAGGCTCCTTCAAAATTAACAATCCCAGTTAACTTAACAATTTCCCCACGTTTCGCGGAATCACAAACGTTTAAATTTCCTATAATGATTGACATATTCCTCCCGGATTCTTTTATGGGGTCGTCATGGCGTGCAGGGCAACTGCTCGTAGGTCAGACACATGCCCACATTGTCCTCGAGTGTAGTGCCCGTGTCCTGGCCGGGTCCAAAGGCCACCCTTATGCGGAAGGGCGTCGCCCACGTCTCCACGCGGCATTCCGTGTCCATCCCTGGGCAAAGGGTCGACCCGCAGTGCTCCAGGTTGCAGATCCCGGCACCGTTGTTTCCCGGCTGGAAGAAGGAAACACATTTGGTTATGGTGTTGAACGTGTCACTTCGACTGTTTTGTGTTTTCATTGGATTTTATGGGTTGATAGGGGGACAAAGATAATTTATTTATACACACGGGGACTGAAAGTCCTTTAACACTAAACCTACCGACAATTCATATACATATGAACAATAAAAATAATTTTTCAAATTTTATTTTAGTATATTAATAAAAATTTAAAGGGATAAATTTTAAATACATACATACATATTCCTATCTTATATAATAAAAATAGTTTTTGAATTTTTATCTTAGTATATTAATAAAAATTTAAGGGATAAACTTTAAATACATACATACATATAGCTATCAAATCCTAAAAATGATAACTTTAACAATTGAATTCAGGGAACAGTCAATTTTGCATAAAGAAATGTATTTTTCGTGTGTTAATTAACGAAGGTAATGATGGAAGTTATATCGTTGCATGCAGACATTTTTATAAAAAGTTTATAAAATGATTGTTTCAAATATGCAGAAGCAATAGACAGTTATGATACGTTGAAGTAGCGAACGATTAAAAAGTAGGCTGCATTTAAAACACTCGTGGTTGTACGTTTCTACTGGTGACGAAGGTAGAAATCAATGAGGGAAAATTATAGCTCACGTTAGTTTGTAACACATCCAGAAGAAACAGCAACATGTTACTTTTTAGGTACTTATAGGCAAATAAGTAGCACGTGAACTGTGCGACTTATTGTTCGTTAATGGGAAAGTTGATGAAAGGGTAACCAGTGACTGTGGAAATCTTTACACACTGATATTGAAATAGATTAGAAAATATAATCGAAGAAACACTCCGGTGTACCAATTGTAATTCTACACGTCATTGCATGAATAAAGGAAAATGAAGTCGACGACATGGTTATGATTTTTCTCTGGTAAACCGTTTGTTTCGTTAAAAATGTCATTGTGGAATATTCTTGAATGTTTAGTAAAATTTATTTTACATACATACATATATTTGTGAAATATGGTGTGTAAATACTTATTACTCAGCTTTATGTTTGTAGTTTCATTGCACAGGAAATAATTTTCTAAATGAATAAGAAAAAGTGCAAAAAGCTGAAAAATTGTAATGTAATATTATTAATAATGCCAAACAACGACCATAAAGGATGTAGTTAATTTCACGCGCTGAAGGGTTGGTACGCATGATAAAAAGGATATTAGAATGCGGAGTAATCCCTTTGACAATCACATTTTCCCCATGAGTGACATTTTTCATCTTTCTGTGTGTTTCTGCATTATCTGCGGCTCTATATCTCTTTGTTTCGCGATGTTTATCATTCTATTTACTAAAATGAAACATATGCGAGAAGGTGAAAAGAAGTAACATATTATATGGTTCGCAATAATATCAGGGAATGCTGTTGATATGTCCCTTTGACATTCATACAGAAATCGTGGCGATACTCGATTAAATTTATCTCTTGTAAATCGTTTCGTAAATAATTGTATAAAAGCATTAAAATCGAGATAATCATTCGAAATATTGTGTTACACCCCAATAATCATTCCAAAGGGAATTGCGATAATTGTGTTATACAGGTATGATACATTGGTTTTCTCGTGTTTGTTATTAAAATCTGAAATCGATGTTTGATACCTATTATCTAGTGATTAAAGACTTACTAAAAAGTACGAATAGAATCGCATATAAACTAGAATAGAATAATTAATTATTTCTATAAACATTATTAAACTCCATCAAATTTAAAGTGAATTCCTAGCAGATTCAAAATAAACAAATGCCAATGAAAATAAGACAAATAGTTCCTTTTCGAGGGATTTCTTTCCATAATGATCAATGCAACATAAAGTCAATTAAAATTACTTTTCTCTAACTATATTAAAAGACAATATTTTTGTATTGCAGACACTATATCGTTCACTCCAGCAAATAAAAAAGACAAATTTAAATCAAATTCCACTCCCACTTTTCTTTTCTCAATACAACACAACTATCCTACCGTAATAAACTCCTCAAAGTCACATGGAATCAGCACCCTATCCCTGCATCGTCCCTGCAGAACATTTCCACCAATGGCCGCCACATCCTGCTCAGGTCCCGTTCCCGAGCCCTCCGTATCCTCAGTGTTATTCAAATTCATGCTCGTCATCGAGCTGTTCCCATTCATATTTGCGGTCTCATTCCCCTGTAACCTGGGCCCAATTCTAAACGAATCTGGCGTGCAAGGTGCGTAGGAAATCCCGCACATTCCACGCTCTTGTCGCACGCAAACCAGATAATCCTGGTCCGCCAGGAATCTGCCGTTCGGAAGGTAGTTGAAGGTTTTCAGGGTGCCGTTCGTCGCCCGGAAGTACTGAAGGCATCCTGTAGGGGCCCTTTGCTCGAAGGGCAGCTGAGTGACTCGCATTTCCCACATGCGCGAGTGGAGTGGACTCGAAAGTCGGAAGTCGAAAGTCAACGGCTCGTCATCCTCGTTCACGTCTATGTACACTGCGAAAGGAAAATGACGTGTTACGATGATTAAATTACGCAGGGTTTGGGTAAACAGGTGTATAGAGTCATATTGAAATGTTAACATTGCTTTGTGACACTGAGGTTTTGAGCTGAGTTTTAGTTTATCGGTGGAAATTTTCAGGATTGAGAAGTGATTTTTGAGAATTGATCTTTAGATTGGTAAACAGAACTAAATTGAAAGAGTCTTATTAAATATCTACTATAATATACGTATACATATAGCTTGTATTTAAAATTTTAATACTTTTCAATCTATGTATTTTGTTCAATGATTTGTTACTTCTGTTATACTTTCTATGGTGTTCGTAAATGTTGAAATTCGTTATTATTGGAGTAAGTTACCGATCGCACATATACATGTAGAGATTAAATAACTAAAAAATCAAAAGATCGCTTTAACGTAGAAGTACGCAAGCCACGAGTGTTTCATCGTAAGTTTCAGCGAAGTTGAAATAAAGCCGATCGATGGAAGAAGCATCGAACTTCGCGATATTAAGACTCTCGAGAAACTGCTTGGAAGTATTTCTCGATGCATTTCCACTTTTCGTACAATGGTTCACACTTTTATGGAACATCTTCATGACGCGATATTACGTTTAATAATAGTTTATAAAGTGTATGCGAAAAACTTTCACAATTTGGTTTCTACACAACAGTGAATAGTGTACTTTCATTTTCAGCTAAATATTTCACATTGTACAATATAATTAAAAAATGATTAGTTTTCTATTTAACTGTGCAAGCAAAAAATTCTACTGTAATGTTTCCCAAATTTTCTCACGACATTTTCCAATACTCATTTTTTACAAGTGTAATTCGTCTCGCTGCATGATCATTCCCATATTACTCACGATGCTGTCCACTATTCCAGCCGCACAGCCGGAACGTGCTTCTGCCGTTTCTGATTTCCATTACGTCCTCATCGCACACGCCCGTTCTTATGTTGGGCTGACCCTAGAACGATCGATAAGTCCGCTGAATGAAGCATAAGGCACGTATCCACGGATGTTAAAAAGCTGGCCAACTTGTGAATCAGTTCCACGACCGTGAATTCGCATTTTGGAAAATATACAGATTTTTTCAATCGTACAAATTCTTTTGGCGTAGAAATTATAACGATTGAAAACTTCGCGGCCTAAAAACGTGAAATCTTCGAAATTTCCCGGCGTATAAATTTCAAATAGTGAAAACTACGCAATGACAGGACTTGACAACTGAGAAATTTAATTAATAGACAATTTTTTTATGTAAAATTCTAACGGATAGTGATTTTAGAACGCAGAAATTACAATGCGAAGGTATACGTGTGTTTGTTTCATACACTTGCAGAAATTTTATTTTACAAATTCCTTGGCGTAGAAATTATAACGATTGAAAACTTCGCGGCCTAAAAACGTGAAATATTCGAAATTTCCCGGCGTATAAATTTCAAATAGTGAAAACTACGCAATTACGGGACTTGAAAACTGAGAAATTTAATTAATAGACAATTTTTTTATGTAAAATTCTAACGGATAGTGATTTTAGAACGCAGAAATTACAATTCGAAGGTATACGTGTGTTTGATTCACAGAATCGCAGAAATTTTATTTGAAGTATGTATATTGAAACAATTTAATGCTGCGTGAATGAAACTAACGATGAAATTGGCCATTTTTTAACATTCACTGTGGATGACCAATTTTAAAGATGCTTTTTACTGATCGACCAGTGATACATATAGCGGCACTCGAATGCTTAAAGGCGGCTAGTAGATTATGGTCGCCTTTGATCCGGCGTCTTCGAAGACGCTTCAAAGTGAAGGCAATTAACCATTCAAGTGTGCTCGTTGCTTCTAATTATGCGGGGAATGAAATAAGTTGAGCAGTTGCTCCGTAAAATATTTTAAAGCGCATTTAATTACGCCCCGTGCTGCATTATTTGAATATTTTAATATTACATTTTTAGGAAACTACTCTACATTCGACGGTTTAATATCGAATAATATTATTGCTGACTATATCGACGGATATTGAATTACTGCTGCAAATATTTTTATACGTATTACATATATATAGTCGTTAGAAGATAAATGGAACGACATAAATTTAAGTAACTAACTATAACGTTTATGACGTTCACACGCCGATCCTACGCGACTTATTATCAGCTTGAAAATCAATTTTTGAACATCCAGTGATCGAATCGTTCTAAAATTACACAACCCGCGGTGTAACGTATTCCGTAATAATTCGCAATAGATTTCAGAATTCCGGGTGGCAAAACGGCGGGACTTAAATTTTGTATTTCTGAAAAGTAAAATATGTAATGAATTTTCCATGAATTTCGAGAGACACAGTTATACGGTATTTCATGCGCGATTACACATGCTCAATTTGACGAACTTTAATGAAATTATAACTATCGACGGCATTGTTCCGGCGGATTGAATTTCATTCCCGGTTTTCCATTGTTTGCGGCCGCAACGCGGAAAAGCCCTAGAACGTGTTTTTAATAATCTAAGAACACAAAATTCCGAGCGTGGTGAAAATCAACAGGGAACCAAAAAAATAAATAAATGGTACCGTTATTTCCACGAGTGGCCGTTAATGGGTCATTCAGCTGAACGAACAAAGCAAAATCCAATACCGTGCAGATAGTTATTTATATTAACGAAAGTGCCCGGCCAAAAATATGTTATCGAGAGGCGTATCCAGTTTCTGTTCCTTGGAAAAAGTCACTTTAACATTATGGAGCACGGGGTGTAATTTCATCTCTCAACATGCAATTTTCGATGCCATCGTTTCGCACTACAGGCGGACATCTCATCGGTATAATTTCGTTCAAAATCAAGTAGACAATAGTGATCACCCTTGTTGACAAACAATTCGACCTAGAAATGACAGTACTAAATAAATATCTCGTTAAACAACCATTTCTAAATATCATCCGGAGTCAGCGATTTAGATTTTATCTTTACAATATAAAATTTCAAATTTTCCCTTGATATCTGCACTCGAATCATCATCCAAATATATTTCACTTCCAGAGATTTATTATTAAACAACAATAGAACATATGACTAACTATAGTGTCCTTTATACGAATACCGAAATCAATTAAATTCTTCACCGAGAGACATGTCACATTTCATAAATCTTAAACGAGAAAATGAAGTCTCATGTTTACCACAAATCCGTTTCTCCCTACCGCATCCTATAGCCAGGTGTTTAATTAATCAGATCACCCTATAATTCATACTTCAGAAGAAATAGACAAGTTCCCCATTGCCTTGTGACGGAATTTCTCTGGTTGTCATCACATAATTTTCAACGGGGTCTCGCCATATCGACACCCCATTCTCAGTATCCCAGATCCCCCGTAACGCATGGTGCACCCCCAGCAGCATAAGGGCGCAACGACCCCGGCGTCGAAATTACAAATGCCCAGCGTCGCGGGGTTAATACGCCGTTAGTGGAGCAAAGAATTATAGGGGCTTACGATGTTGAAGTGGACGAAATCGATCCGCAGCTGGCTGACCTGCCTATCGATCTTCCGGACGGCTACCGAACAGTTCATGGGCCAGTCGATAAGGTTGGGAAAACCGGGGCTGATCAGGTACGTCTGATTGTTCCGCACCTCCTCGCCGCAGCTGGTTGTGACTTGGAAGTGGCGAAAATTGGCAAATGAATTACACCACGTTGATTATTTATGGAGAACGAGAGGGTAGAGTGAAAATAAATGCCTCCGATAGTTTATAATGTTTGTAAATTGTCTAGGGTTTTGAGTAGCAAGTCTACTGACACTTTAATAATTTCTGCTGAGGTGGTCTGACGATCGACTATTGGATAATAGTTGTATTTTTGGCAATCAGGTTTAATTATATTTAATAGGAATTGGAATAAATGAAATCAATGCTAAATAGTAGTAGAAAAATAGATTTTTCTATTGTAATTAATGAAAACAATGTTTGAAAATGCTCATTTGACCGGCTGTGGAAGTTTTAGTGTGAATGAAGAGAAAAAGAAGAATTGAATCTTACCGTTTTGTTGTAGAATGACTAAAATTTTTGTAGGAATTAACAAATCGGAGGCATTAATGTTCATTAAACCCTCATAGTGTTATTGGATGATATACTAAATATCTACGTATTTTATTTATACGTATGTAATTTTATTTTATTTTATTATTCTACAGTGGCTAGAAATAAGAATGTGGACTATTCGGAATTAATTTTCATTTTTAAATACAACTCGAGTTTTCGCCAACCACACGAACTTCTAAAGATGATTCATTTTGTCTACACTTTATGCGAAAGCAATCGAAGATATAAAGCAGTAGAAATTGTTAATCCTCCAGCAAATCCGCTCAGTGCAACGAGCAATTTATCGATAATAAGTGTCAGTGTTTCTTCCCGGTAATCTCTAAAAGGACATTTAATTAAAAGACATTTAATCAAGTTCAACTTTCCAAACCCAGCAGATTCTCTACATTTAAAAAAACTATTAAACCAACATATCGAAACTGTTTCAACAATTAAACATCAATAAAATATCATCTATCGTCATAATAACGATTACGTATAATCGTTAAATAGTTTTCAAAAACATCCCGGCATATCAGCAAAAGCCGCATAGTAGTATCATTACGAGTCGCAGTAATTCCGAGCTAAACTTCCAGATAAACACGTAAACTTCGATCGTTAACAAACAGAAACTCCATCGAATTATCATACGAAAACATCGCCGGTCAGGATGATCTTAATTTCGAAGGCAACCGGTATGGGAACGCTCGTAAAACAGCTCACGTCTCCCATGTGTTTTGCTTTGTTACTTTTGGCTGGCTGCGTCGCCGCGAATCGTCGGAAATTTTATGCTGTTCTGCCCATAATAACGGGAAAAGAAATTGCCGTACTCCTACGACGAGGGAACTGCGACAACGGTACACGGTGAATTATGATACACGGAATGGTATGCCGGGCTTATGGGAATACGGCGGGAAAATTAACGTCGGGAACTGTTCATCGCGACGAAAAATGGAGGAGAAACGGTACGCTGATGCTTGTTAGTAAAACTCATATACACACACACACGCGAATTTTACGGGAATGTGAACGAATTGCAATGCGAAAGAAGCTTTTGTTAAAAATGTAATTATTTCAGAAAATTATTTATACATTTTTTTATTTGTATAACCATCTATCGGATCTTGTTTCAATAATTTTTAATAATTACAAGTTTAAATTCAGATACTTTCCAAAGATGAAAATATAGTAAGCCTTAAGTTAGTTAAAATGATGATTGTTAACGGATTTGAAAATTTAATTCATTACAGAATAAAGTACGTATTTTTATGAAATCTCGACGCCCTCAGTATTCTAGATTTTTGTTCTATTCTCGATATTTTTCAACTTCTTCCGTATCACGTGAAACAAAAGCTGATCCCGCAAAATGATCGCGGAAAAAATTTGCCAAAGGTCACTCCGGGGGGAGGTTCGAAGGTTCAGCAAACTATTTCCGCGGCAGTTTATTAATCGCAGTGTGACGTTCGCGTAAGCAGCCCCGAGCCCCGATAATGAGTTCTCATTCAGCCATTCAGCAGGCGTTTTAGAGTGGCGGGGCTCTCTATTCAGCCGGCTGCCCGAGGAGGTTACCAGTTCTGTGTACATTTTTCCTGCGGGAACAAGTCCGGCAGAGTTAAAAATTTATGACAGGTGCTGTTCTGACCGTTCTGTTAACTCTCTTATGGGCCATTGTTACCGTAGACTTCTTCTTAACATAATATCGATAATTCAAATCAGTTTTAGAACTTGTTAAAAATGTATTAATCATGGAAAAGAAAATTATGGACTATTAAACAGATAGTGTGTGTACAAAGTTTTTTCATTTTGATATTATTTGATATCATTCGATGGATAAATTTCGAACGGCAAAAATTTCTAATCCAAGGAGCATTTTAACGATTCTAATCCGGAATGTCTACGTGAAATTAATTCCATTTTGGTATAAGTCCATCTGTACGAGTATTATAAATCTAAAGCAAACATGTCGTGCAATGGGTTGAAAGTTATCCATGGTTTAATCGCGTTCTAGAGGGATCGATTTTTCAAACGATGAAAGGTAATAGCGTGGATTTAATTATTCCCGTACGGAGGTTTCAGATATGACTTAAAACGTCGGATTAAATAAGAATCGATGGTCGTTATTCGCCGCTGCTTTATTCAATTTTCAACTCCCGACGAATCTATATTTTCATTCATGTTTATTGAAACAGACGCACCGACATTTTTCCCAATTTTCCCGTGAAATTGGGTGTAATTGACGCCGTCACATTGTCAGATTCATCGACGCCGATGAAATAAATTCAAAATAAAATAATAAGACTGACCGCTACATTATATGTATAGAATATAATTTTTTGTAAATAAATAATTATCGGTAGTTGACTGACACAAATTCCTGAGAAATCGACATCGCCTAGAATCACAGAACTATTTGCGCACGCATTAAAGTGATTTTCAACAACTCAAATGTTTATGGAAATTAAGAATAGGCCGTCCAAAAAACCGGTCGAGCGAACGATCTCAATTCTGCGTAACATATTCCATGCAAGCCTTAGAAATGCAAAGCGAACATGACGGTCAAACTCTTAACAGCTGAATACAACCGTCTAGTAATAGTTTCCACAACTTCTTCCTTCGGATACTTTCACCTATAGTAATTCACTAGTGATGATGTGTGTAATTAAATTATGTTTACCTGACGACCTGGAAAATATAATAGTCTTCGTTGCATGCAGTAATTACTCTAAAATTAGATTCATAAATAATTATATGGCATATACAAATTTTTAACGCTATTTTTATATAAAAAAATTGATTTGAAAGTTTGTAAGAAATTCCAGCAAAGTGTCCTAATATTTTTATAACACAAATACCTCTGTGGAGTTACTATAAAAATGTTGCATTAATTTGTTGATAAGTATCATTAATAAATTGAAGCACTAATTCATTAATCGAATATTACCCGCCACAGAATCGACCAAGTTTGTTCTGCTATACAATATACACTTTTAATCAATTTCGAACTCTCCAATGATTTCCATTAAACCCGGTCACTTTGACTGATTGCCACGCGACGTTACATGCCTCGTATTTGTACATAGATCGAGCCACGAAAGTTCAGAACAGTGTTTTTAAATGAACTACTCGAATAACCAGAATTGATTTACGATAAAACACTAACATTTCCGTGACTCGAAAATTTCTACCTGACACTATTTCAACACACGGACATTTCCACGTGAAATATCTAACTTTCGCATATTTTTTCACCCAAAAATGTAGACGACCAGAACTTACTATACATCAAATATTTCTGCCCACCAAAATGTCCACATCTCGAATTTTCTCCACCCGGTATTACCGTGTTACGAAGTTTCTCCGACTTCCATAAAAACGAAAACAGACTTCCAATAAAACCACAAAGAAAAATAAAAACTGTGCCACGAAACGTTACAATCGTCGAAAGAAAAACACCTTAAGTAACGGTGAACATACGATTTCGAGGAGCCTAAATTCAAGGCCAAGTTGATCGTCGGTGTTAAACGAATCAATAAAATCCGTCGATGATTCGATCGGCGAGATTCGCAGTGGGGAAAAAAATATATATAAATGTGTTCGAGGGTCGGCGAAAGGGGAAAACTATCTGGGACGTGGCGGCAATTAAATAACTGTATAACTCGTGCCGTACAACATTCTGGCCGGGCACGCGAGCTCGGATCAAGCGTACCTCTTTTCCGTCGTCTTCTTCTTTTTCTCTTTTTCCGCCGTTCTCCTCTACTCTCGCGGAGAACAGAGTCGCCAGGATCGTTGCCGGCTTTATACCGTTAACTAAAATCGACACTCGCGAGTCCGAACACGTTGGAATCAACGATAAAGTCGATCGATTCGCGTGCGGATAAACCTACTTTCAACGAGATGCTAAACTGGCAGTGTGTATTCAAAGATTACGCTTATTCAGGGAATTGTTTCAGGTAACGTCGTATTCTCTAATTCCCGAGGATCGTTAACGTTTTTTTTATGAAGTTCAATTTCCTAATTTTTACGGAAATTCCCGCCACCGGAAGTTTCTACGTGCGGACATTTCTGCGCGTTAAAATTCTTGTGGCTGGAAAATTTCTGATCGTCGATATTCCAGGTATTCGAAACTTCCTGTTCGAATTCAATTTCGTGAAGTGTTCAGGCGATCTGGTTCAATTATCAAACGTTCTGTATCCTTGGAGTAGATGAACACGAGTTGAAACAGTTTCATCATTGACAATTATATCTATCGTACGCGTAAAGCATACCGCGTAAATTAAAGCTATGTTCCGCGGGAGCTTTTCTGGATTATTATAGACGTACTGTGAAAGGAAACTCATTTTGACAAGTTGAATGGTAATTATCGTTGTCGCTTGTAGCGTTCGCGTGATTAGCCGACAATTGAAAGGCACGTCAGCTTTAGAACCAAACTGATCACTATGAAATAGAATAAGAAACATTGCGATTACCCGCAATATCGTTAGTGATTGTAATTTCGAGTATTTAAGTAATTATCTCGTTGATACAGAAAAAAAGGGATTTTGTATAATGATGATGTTGATTAGGTTCATTCTGATTTGCTGTTATACCTTTTAACAGCAAAATGTAGACTATTGTCAAATTTATTAATGCAATGTTTACTACTATAGAGTTGTTTTATTAAAGAGAATAATTCCACGTTTATCCTAACACTAAGAACCTTAACATTCTACATCATTCCTTCACGGTTAATGTTTCCACCCTTATATCCTTTCCCATTGTTACAAACGCGGTGTCATTAAATTATAGAAATTAGTTGTGAACATTTTATCCCATGAAATCACTGTACTCACATACGCAACAGACTCCAAAACCCAGTGCACAGGGTCCATGAGACTTTCCACTCTGGATTCGGCACTCGTACGTGTTCATACATACACCCCTACGCCGTTTGTCCTGTGAGAGGCAGTCCTCCTCCACGGGAACGGGAAAAAAATTCAGGACTAAAAAGAAAATTAAAAAGAATATTTTAATTACCTGCTTTAGTCTTAATGTAGCAAGTATCTGTACAGGGTGAACCAAAAAACTTTCAATGATTTACAGAAGTCTGAGAGTAAATGGACAAAGATTAAAAATGATTGTGAAATTTTTTTTATTGACAGTGGAGAATGGGTTTATCGAACAGTTTGAATTATTTTGAGTAATTTTGAAATGAATTATTTATATGTGAGAATTTATACTATTTACTGACTTTATTGTACAATAACTTTTAGTGTTAAAGCTAAACTAATAGGTGAACAGAGGTTTCTGTAAGACGCACACTTCTGAGGAACTAGTATCGGTGAAATGTATACTGAAACCGAAAGGCGTCACGCAGAACATCTTTTACAGAAATCCCGTAACGAAGAATCTACTTTACGCGAAAGGTTATCTGTTAGTTGCGTGTATGAGAAACGTAGTACGACAAATCTTTAAAACCTTCTATTTTAACAATTAAATAGCCACCTTGAAAAAGTTAATAGAAAAATATAATATTCTTTATGTCAGCACATTGTTTTTTTCATGAGACTCGTCATTTATAATAAAAAAAACCAATCAAATTCTTTAGTAAACGAACATTTGTTTATTTAATAAGCGGTACAGTTTAAGAACATAAACATTCGCCATTTCTAAAAGTATAATGCAGATATTAATTATAATAAATAAAAAAATCGATGAACTTACTTCACTGATTAACGTTATTTAAAAGATAAGCTGTTTGAACTTTGAATTTCAATTTCATCAACCAAAGATCACGCAACCTCAACAATTTCAACACTCACCCCTCGATATCTCATTCCCATCCAGTTCATACTTGTGACTTTCCACTTTCTGACCCCACCAATTCAGGCCCGGCAAGGACCACAGGTACGTATCCACCGGGAGTAACGCAAAAAAGAAAACGCGGCATGAGATACTGAACAGGTACCCCATGGCCCCGCAAGTCCACGCGAGAACACTGACTGACTGGCCGATGGGCCCAACGGACCCCACTGTCCTTGTGCCAAGGTTACTGTTACCGGTGCGATCGCTGAGAGCGGGAGGCTCTCTTGCCATGTGTACGTGAACGGGACGTGAATTAATGGGTTTTCTTAAAAGGGTCGTGATTGAATTAGGTGTAGCTCAGATCATCCGATTTTGCGACCTTAACGCACGTGCCTTATTGTGATACAATAACGATGTAGTTGAAAATAATTTCACGCATTTATAAATTTGAAAGCATGGAAATATTAATGCGATGAAATTTTTGTAAATGTGCAAAAGTCAATATTATTAGTGTTTAAACTTTATAAATCTTGATGTATATACATTCGGAGATATTCAAACTTCGGTATCTCTGCTGTTTCCAAATTTGTGTTACTATAGTTATCGCTATCATTGATAATAAGCTATTTGATGAGCAGACACAGTCCCACAACGTCAAAACGCTAGTTCAACATGCAAATTTCATACTACTGAATTTTTAAGTGGTAACCACAATGAATGATATGTTCGTGGATATGCAATGTCTTAAAAATTCTTATTAAGGAAATAAATACGTCCACCGCACTGGCGCGTATGACAGAATGTAGCGGTGATTATGGGCTAATTAATCAGAAGGACGTAAATCACTAGGGAAGAGGACACATATGAAATGAGGAACCAGAAGATGGAGAGATGTTCTTGTGAATCCAGAATTTAACAAGATTAAAAGTAAAGATTATCAGTTTATTTATAGGTAAAAAATTAATCTACGATTTATAAAAAATCTAGATATTTCTAATCCAATGATAAGTCATATACAGAGTCATTCTCGAGTTAAAAATTGTAAATGTGTGGAAGGAAGATGTTTATAAAGTTCTATTTGTCGATGTATGAGGAGCCGGTGAATAATCTGCAAATGGTTAATCTTGTAATTTACCATGCTTGATTTATTTCGTACTATAAACTAATTATACAGCACGCAACTATAATCTGCAGGACCAATTACTTCTGCTTTCGTTTCTTCGTTTCAGATCTTCAAAGAACAGAAGACTGAAAGGTATATCGCGTGTAATTACAGTCACGAGACTGTGCGTCAACCAGTGTATACTTAAAAAAACATGTCACGCTCGGTCAACCTAATTTTATTATAATTTCTATTCTTACATGTATTTACATTTGTGTAATATTTATAATACTATTAAAAAATCACAGAATCTGTCAGATGTTAAAAACATTTATTATAATATTTGTCCGATAATTGAAGGAAATACTGTATGTCATACCCACAAAAAAATGTTATGTAGAATGATAATTTATAGTTATAAACAAATAGACAATTACCTAAATTAGTGAGTTTTATCAATCAATTAATTATTATTAATTCTTACCAATGTGTTAAAAATTTCATGTTCGAATCTTTAGTAACCGCAACCTATGCAGCTCTACTTTACCGACGTTCATTCGCTCAACCGTGTGTTCTTATACCACCATATTCACATGCAACATGAAGATAACCGCAGGTTGGTGCAACATTGCATTTTCCTTAGACGGAGAAAAAAAAATAGGTTGGTAATACTGACTGAATGCAATTAACAGTGAATTTCGTGTCGCGACCCCTTTACAGAAGCCAATCATGCGCAGATCTCATCCTTCGAACCACACACGAAATATTTTCTCTTCGATATGGCCACTGAGATGTTTTGCCGAAAACAAAACTGAGGAATAAAAAGTCCATCCACGAGGGAGAGCACCGTGTGCCGGTAATTCGGTAAGTCAAGCCAGTTTTCCTCGTTGGTTAGTACGGTTGGTTACGTATGAACGTGAGGCGACCTGAGAAAGGTATAAAAAGCCACGGCGGGATACAAGAAGATTAATTAAAACGACAAAGCGAAGCGCCGTTTGGCTCCGATTACCACTTGGCAACGAAAAAAGATAATTGCCATAATCGGTGCACGGTCTGCGTCGTTCCACCAATTTCCGTGAATCGCAACGACCCGGATAACCTTTTGGTTGCGCGGTACGCTCGAGACTGTCACACACATCCAATGATTTTGTTATGCTTTATTGCGATGATTCTATGCGGAAATATTAATTTGTTTAAGCGAGCCACGCTTGATTAATAAAAAGTACGAATACGTTGTTTACTATTGACATTGTCTCGTTTCCATGTTCCCACTGCGAGGTAATTCGCGGCGATTTTAAAAAGTACGTACGTAGAAATATAACTGTTGAAACGAATTTACTCGACGTAACCGATGATTTTGTTCCGAGCGTGCATAACAGCTATATGTTTTTTCTATTTTGTGTCGTAAATCGCAATGTTAACGGAACTGTTAACTTTGCGCAACGTTAGTGCTGCGCACTTCGGTTAACGTTCTGTGGTACCCGTGCTTGCTGGAAACAGTTTGTTTGGAAAAATGAGATTTTCTTTCTGTCGGTAAGTAGCTGGGGACTACTTGTTATGCTCCAGTAAAACTACTGCTAACATAAATGATAATTATGTAGATTAATGTTTTACATTAGACTACGCGAATGAAGTATAGCTTAACGCTATCACTCTTTTCGTTATGGTTAATGTAATTAAAGATAAAGTTATGCAATGGTGTAAGTACATACATATATAAAGATACATTTCACTTATAAAGCAATCATTAAGATTGTAATTGTAGTGTACTTAAATATAAATTCTGCATTGCCAAAATTTGTTCTTTCAGCAAGAATGTTATACAATATTAATGAAGAACTACCCTTATCGTAAATACATTCTTGCAGTTATGTTTTACTACAATAACTTAGAATAAATCTCATATATGTATATTGAAACTTTATATTATATTTAACTATTGATATATGTGGACATGAATTATTTAAATGTAATAGCATGTACAACATTATGCTGGTAAGTAAAAATGGTTTTTTAAAACTTATAGCTTAATAAGGAAAACTTATAATGAATAGGTTGGCGATTGCTACTACAGGGTTGGCTAACAAAATAGTGTTATAGTAATCAGTTTACTTTTGCTTTGTTCAAATATGATTTCTAAATATGAGTATAATTTTTAAGTATGTTAAACGTTACATGTATCAACACCTATTTATATCACAACTTATATCCATTTTCATGAAAATTCTTTGATTTTCTATAATAGTACTTTACATTCTTATAAACATTTTCTATCATTTCAGTCGACCCTGGTGTTGCATTCTTACCATTTTTAAGTCTTATAGCAATTTTGTATTTTCAGAATTCGTGAAGAATTTTTCACCCAAGTGGATCAACTATGCAGAATTTTGATGATCTTGATATAGAGGGCCGTAATCCCTCCCATTTATCAGAAGTGGATAAGGAAAAGGTAATAAATTAGACATGGCAGTTGCATGTAAAAAATGTCAAGCTAATAATTATCATTCAAGAAGGTACTAAAGGAGAATGAGTGCAAAATCAGAGTAAAATCTGACCATATTACAACGTGCGTCTATAATAAACTTAAGGGATTAAGATGTACCAATCTCTGTATTATTATGATAATCCAATTATGTAAACAATGATATTTTTGTAAAAGAAATATTATCCTTCATTCCATAACAAAATTACTATGTAATGTTAGAAGAAAAGTTCAGATGTGCTTTTTTATAAGGAACAAGTTAACATATAAATAATCAGAATAGTCAATACATTTTTCTACTCTGTGCTACGTTCTGTGATCACTGTTGCCTGTCCATTTTACAAAGTGTTTGTATTCCGCAGGAAGAATATGATCGAAAACGTTTAATGAGAAGCAGTGTCACAGCAGAAGATGGCACCCTCAGACCTGTCTATTCTGAAACAGAAGATGGTGATATATGGTGTCACATATGTAATATTGCTCTATTCGGGGCCCACAAGTTGCTCAGTCATAACATGTGTAACCGTCATAAAATGAAATTAGACGAATGGCCATATCCAGTTTTGTTATGGTCCAAACGGTCAGATATTGTGAAAACCGCCCCACCTGTTCAGTCGACAGCAATTAGCGATGGCTTGGCACCTGGAGAACCAGTACCACCTGGTATGGAGGACCAAATAACCAGAACAACCACAATTCAGATGAGTCTTGATCGACACAGGAGTTCTCCACTTGTTGGTCTAGAATATCTGCTCGAGCTGGTTGACAATGATTCTTGCGAGCCTAGTTACACATGTGTTTTGTGCGACAAACGGGGCGACCCTCGTACCGTGATGGCTCATATTACCAGTTATAATCACCGAATAACGTACTTAAATAGACATTTCCCAACAATATCCCGAGCCATTACGGAGTTACCGCGTACCCCGAATTATAAACGTGGAGCCAATGAAATATCGGTGTTAGTGGCGAAGAAGATCGAAGAACGATTCGGAAGATTGCAACCGCAGCTAGTAGACAAGAGTCAATTCGAAAAGAACAAAATGCAATATATCAAGAGGGTTTACCAAGATTACCATTTTAGGTAAGTTGTGATACTCTTTCTACTTTTTGGTTTACTTCTACCGCTCGTGAATATTAAGCATTTTTCGATTACCGTGCTTTACGAAAGTCGATAAACGTGAATTTGAAGGTGTGCTACAATGATCCTCATATTTTACTTTGCATTTTCGTAAAATCAATATGGCTGTTTCCTACGTGCAGGGAAACGCCAGAGTTAACATTTATGGATGTTTACGATGTGCGATGGGTAACAAACTTTGAAGAGAAGTTGGCTGAAATGGGTGGTAATAGTGGTACGAAGAAAGGTGAGTATGTGGTGAATTCATCTTAAATATAAATATACTTCCTAAGTATTACGTCATTCAATTTTAATATTATATCAAGATTCTCAAGCTGCCGATGATAAGGTAGACGATAAACATAAAAGTGAAGACAAGAAAAATGAAAAATCACCAAAGAAAATCGAATCAAAATCGGAGACCACAAAATCGTAAGTGTATAGTCATTAGTAATAATTATAAATTATATGAACCATTTTACCATTTAATTTTCTATGTTTCAATATCAAATAATCGTAGTACTTTCATTACATCACTGTCCGAGAATTCTTTCTATTACATCAACTTGCACGAAAACTCAAAAAAGCACAATTCCACAATCCTACTTCTGCCCACCTTGTATGACTGCACAACAGTTAACTCTGAAATCGTTTTTTATCTTATTTTAGTGGTTTCAAAATTCGCATCGTTACGAGGGATAAGTTAAGCATCCGCAAACCATTAGACAAAGATGAGGAACCTATGAAGAAGTCTCCCAAACGTCCGTCCGACGAGACAAAATCCCTCTCATCACTGTCGAGCATATCCAGTAGCCCTTCACCGTCACGTTCGAGATCTCGTTCACCAGCTCGAAATCGCAAAGCCAATTCCCTAGACAAGAGCGGGAAGTATCGAAAGTCACGGTACTCGCGGGACCGAACGCGTTCGCGATCACGTTCACGATCACGTTCCCCGGAACCATTGAGGGAACGCGACAAGTGGGACAAGTACAGGGAACAAATCAGGCGGGCCGAGGAAACGCTCGATCGCGCTCTAAAATTCCACGAGAAGAATCCGGAGAAACACCCGGCGTATCCTGACGAGTGGAAAAAGTTCTGGAACAGACGATATAAAGAACTCCAAGCTGAAGGTAAAGATCCGAGTAAGCATGACTTTAAACCGGAGTGGATAGAATTTTGGAACAAACGAATGCGTGAGATACACAACGAGCAGCTCCAGCAAAGAAAAGAAGAGATAAGAAAGAGGTTGGAACTCCCAGAGGACAAACCTCCGGAGAAATGGATTCCGAGTAGACGCGAGAGGTCTCCGTCCAAACGTAGTAGACACCGCGTGGAGAGTGACGACGAAGTGGAATACGTTGGAACGAAGACTATAAAAGCGGATTACTACGATCGACATGATATGAGAGAACGAGACTATGCGTATTCGTCGTACGTACGTGGAAGGGGTAGTATGTATAGGAGTAGCTATTATCCACGAGGAGTTCCGCGACCGAGGTCCATACACTATGCGTCCTCGTATTCCGTGAAGGAAAAATCCGCGAGTCCCGTTCCAGATGAAGTGTTAACAGAAGATCTAGAAGTAGTCGGTTTACTGCGATTGTTGACAGCACTAGAGGGTCAGTTAGGTTCTCTCGGGCCGAAAATAGTTTCTTTACTCTCCAAAGCTTTGGCAGCGGAGAAAGCGAAACCGAACTCCGCCGAGGAGTTGTTATACGACGAAGAAGTGAGCGTGCTTTTTGAAACTGTTAAAGAGAAACTCAAAGGGCAATTGTTCGCGGGTATGATAGAGAAATTGGCGATCACGCCAACGAAATCTGCGATACAGAATATTGCTCAATTGTTGCACAGGACGGCGGAAAGTAAAAAGAAAATAGAAGAAGAGAAGAAAAAGAAACGAGAGCTTTTAGAGGCGGCAAGATCGGTCAGTTATATATCGCGAGCAGTTTACCAGAGACCCGTGGAGATTGTTACACCTGCAATTAAATCTGAACCCGTGAGTGTCCCTGGTGTTGGTACTGTAGATAAAGTAGCTATAGCTCAGCAAATAGCGGCAGCTCTGGTAGCACAAGGTAGAACGAATGTCTCCCAAGAAGAATTGGAGACACTTATTAACGCCGTTGTTGGAATGGCG
Source organism: Mimumesa dahlbomi (assembly GCA_917499265.3). Classification (NCBI taxonomy): domain Eukaryota; kingdom Metazoa; phylum Arthropoda; class Insecta; order Hymenoptera; family Crabronidae; genus Mimumesa; species Mimumesa dahlbomi. Next base: position 6,780,041 of record OU824124.1, read on the forward strand.
GAGGCCTCGAAAAATTCCGACAAACCAGTGACCACGGCAGATTTCGTTAAAGGGTTAGCTAGTGGCAATAATACTCTTCCTCAAACGACTTCATTGACTTCCGCTGTTCCGTCGATAGTAGACACAATCGAGCGTCAAACTTCGAGAATGGAGAGTCTATCGGATACAGACTTGAAAACTCTCCTACAGAATTTTAAGGACTTGAGCACGCAAGAACAACACGGACTGATAAATTTCCTAAAGAAACTGGAAGCGACAGATCCTATCAGAGTCGAGAAATTGAGAGCTTTCGTTAACTTGGGAACAACCTCCTCGGTGGCAACACCGAAAGTAAACTCCCCGATGCCAGAAACCATCGATACAATAAAATCAAGCAGAAGCATTTCCCCATTTTCTGTTCGTAAAGGGAATCAGAATCCAGTGGAGGACGAGGACAAATGGAAACCGAAACTGGACATGTTTGCAAACGACGACGACGAGGAGCAGCAGATAAAGACGGAGAACGAAGACAAACCGAAAACAAAGTTGGATTTGTCTGATGACGATGACGATTATACGTTTGAAGATATATATAAAGCCGCCGATAAAAATGTCAGCGAGAGTGAGAAAGCCAAGAAGAAGTCGCGAAAATTTTCGAAATCAATGTCAAACTCACCGAGATCGTGGACTCGTTCTCGATCGCGATCAAGATCGCGTTCTCCGACAAGATCGAAAGAGATATCAAAGACCAATGATCCGAACGCGATTTTAAACGAAACAAAACGATTGATCGCCAACATTATGGGAGATCTTCCGAACAAATACGTGCCAAAACCACATCTGAATCTCGGTCTTGAAAATACCGATCAAAACGCCGCGAAGTCGATGGATCAAATGTCCAGCACGTCATCTGCTCCAGTGGCGAGTTTTTACAACCAAGGATACGTACAAAATAACCAACAGCCTTGTTCGCGTACGCAAGGGCCACCTTTAAGTTATCCGAGTATGTCGAATCAACAGTTTCAGGGCTATCCGCAGCAACAGGTGTACAGCGGTAATCAGGGTTACATGGACAATGGTTATAACTACCAGGGGTATGGTAATATGAGTAATCAGGGTCAATATAGTGGACCGTCAATGCCGTCGAATCAATACCCGGCTCAACAAAATTATGGTGCTCCATCGTATGGTGGACCGCCTGCCGGCCACCCACAAGGTTATTCTCAACAACCACCTCAACAACAATACGGAAATTACGTGCAACAACAACGTTTCTATTGAACTGACAATTGTTTAGAAAGTGTTTCGTACGTGCTAGACCGTTAAAGAATCTTCAAACTACTCGTACGTGTTAAGGGAGTAGTTTTTATTGGATACTGTAAAAGTGTCTGCGAAAACTGAGCGTTTAAAATAGTTCGATCTTAAAAATTGGAACGAAGAAATGGTCAGGCTTTTGTTACGAAATTTAATATTTGCACGAGGAATAAGAACAAATGTTTGATTTTATCATTTTACAAGGTTTTGCAGATACGCGGTAAAAATATTCGTAACAATATTTCATTGTTATGAAAGAAGAAAGAAATAATGATCCTGATCACTTCTATCGATATAATCGGAAGTACGCTTATTTCATTGCCACATAACTTCCCGAAATAATTCATACTTAAATTCATCGTTCGTCACTTCGCGCATAAGAACTTTGTTTCCGCGTAATATTTTATACGTTTATAATCGCCTGTCCTACATATGCCATTCGGCCGGACACAAATTTATGAAAGCTATGGCAAGTTGGGGTGTACGGCAATAGGCGTGGAGTGAACGTGCAGTAAAATCGCAAGTGTTGTTGAATGATCCGTCGACGGCAAGAAAGTAAGTAAGAAAGTGAAAGAAACGTCTGTACCTTTATCTTCGATATTGTAATATTGATTTTAATTGAATATGAATTGATACGCTGTTCATCCTCATCGTTTAGAAGTTTCAGATGCGTGTGATAAAAGTATGAGAGGAGTCGGAACTAATAACGTTATTTTTACAAGCACATTTTAATGTTCGAAGGAAACCGTAACGATAGCAAGAAAAATTAGTTGTAATTTTTCAATAAAAATTGTAAAAGTGTATGAGATAGCTAAATAATCACCTGCGTCTATAATTACTGGGCGCCAAAACATAACGAAGTTTTTTTAGGTTTTCACGGAACTGCAGACATACCAAGGAAACACCTTTCTTGTTCTTAATAATAATATGATTATAATAATAATCCTAACTGTATTATGAAAAGAGAAACAAAGCATAAATGATTCTTTTAATTCCAAATCTCGTGATTTTCATTCTCAATAATATGAAACTTCCACAACATATACAAACAGGACGTTAACGTGGGTTGTAGTTTAATAGGAATTCGAAATTCGAGGGACGTTTATTTTGTGCTTTATTAATGCAATAATCAAATAATCGGCGTATTAATACCATGTGGCTGCACGTTGCACACTGACTAGAGAATTATAAAGATTTCCGCTACATTCGTAATTGTCGTTGACGCACAAAACATTATCGTACGAGGCGTTATCACAACAGACTAAATTAAATAAAGCACAAGACACGATTCGTACAATATTTACACTTTTCTTTACATAACTCGGTAATATGAAGTTTCCTATTTCGGCACTAGACCTCTCGTCTTTGGATAAACTGGCGCCGGGATCTGCGGTATCTTACCGACACTCTTCGGACGTATTTTGGCCGATTGTAAACGCGGCCTAGATCTCAACCTGGCGCTCGACGCATCCACGTAGATGTCCCCCTCGTCGCGTAAAGCTTCTTCGAGAACCGCTTGAATCGTGGGGGCAATAGCGGGACCCTGATAATCCAACGTAGTCCTTGCCGGCATATCCAGATCTAAATTCAGAATATTTTCGCCGGCGTAACGACAACCCTTCCCCATAGCTAATGCAATTCGTGCATATTCTGAAACGGGTCTACGTGCACCAGGAACGGACGTGGGACGCTTTATGGTGTCTATACTCGATGGCTCTGGGTCCTTCACTATCCAACAGTCTTCTTCCTCGTCGAGATGAATCCTTGACAGAATTTTATTTTTCTCTTCTTCCGGAATGAAATTCTCAATAATTAGGTACTTCAATTTGAGTTCTTTCATTAACTCGTGCTGTGTCTGCTCCAGGTCTCTTCTGTCTCGGTTGAAATCATTGGTAACGTCTTCGAGTTCTTGTTTCAGGACTTGTAACTTCGTAAAACATTTCCTGAGTTTCCTGGACTTTACATCTACCTCTTGTTGAAGGGTCGTGTAAGTTTCTTTAACACCAAGCATTGTAACTTCTTCGTCTTCGAGCTTCTGTTGCATTTCGACCTCCCGTTTCTTTCGCTCAGCAATTTCGGTTGCTTTCTGTTCTAATGCTCTCTGCTGTTCATTTGTATGGTCTATTATATTTTTACCTCCGCAAAGCATCTTACTTTCTAGATCCTTTATTCTCATTATTAGGGTCTCTGTCTCCTGTTTTTCGGCTTTCAGCTGCTCTGCTATGAGTTTCTTATCTGTTTCAATTTTGTTATCCTCTCCTCGGCTAACGTCATCCTCGGAATCTGACTCCACAGTTTCGTCCTCCTTCTTTCTTTTTGTTTTCTTCTTTCGTTTCTGCACCGTGCCCTTTTGAGCTAGTTTCTCCTTTAATCGACCAATTTCCTCTTGATACTGTCTTAACAACGCGTCTTTTGGATCTTCGTTTATTCTTGGTTTATTCTTAATATTCTTAGCACGATTCGCGTATCGTAACGTTGTTAGAGTTTCGTCATAATTATAACTGGCTGGACCGATATTCGCGACCATAATCGTTTTTGAATTTCCACCCAGTGAATCTTGCAATAATCTGGTTAATTTCGAATCTCTGTAAGGAACATGCGTAGTTTTTCCATCTACCAACGCTGAGATCACGTTTCCAAGGGCCGACAAGCTCAAGTTTATTTTACTTGCTTCCTTGAGCCTTTCGCCCGACGAGCCGGTTTTACTTTGTCTCTCACTACCCGCGAGGTCGACGAGATTCAAACGACCCACTCGAATTCCACCGGAGTCCCCGATAGACCCCATCTCAATCGTAATTAGAAATATGGCATGTGACCGAGAACTATGCTCGTTCATGTTTGTCGCACCTATTGTCCTGTTCTGATTCCCCATATTCATGAGCTGCTGTATCTCCGCCGCATTTTTGCACACCGACGTCGATAGATCCTTAACGAAAACACCCGTGTCCGGTTTCTCTTTCAATTCGAATCTCAAACTTTGATCGGGTTGCAACAGGTCGCGAATCTCTTCCTGATAAATCTCCAGATAACTTGCCCGAACCAGGTACTGCATATTCTCGGACCTGCCTATGTGATTGAAAATATGCTCAAAGGATCTTGGAATCACACCGCGTTTATCGTGATCATTTTTCGATCCCTCCATGGTGTAAGTCTTCCCTGTACCGGTCTGCCCGTATGCAAAAATAGTGCCATTGAAGCCATCGAGGACAGACGACACTAATGGTCTGACTGTTTCCTCGTATAGATCTTGTTGGCTGGACTGCCAGTCGTAGACAGCGTCGAAAGTGAAAACTTTTACGTTGTCGCTGCTGGGATCGTCTCGAGGATGTCGGATCTCGACGACACCTCTGGATGGGACCACGTCGACGACCCGTGTGTATCCACGAGTGACTTCCTTCTCGTCCATCGGTCGACATCGTACCACCACCTGCACGCACTGGGTAACCACATCGGACGCCGCAGTCGTCCTTGTGTTTCTCTTTTTCCAGTTTTTCAACTGATCTGCCTTCTCCATTGTGGAAGATTTATCTGTGGAGAAGAATATGGAAATGAGGCAACCGAGTTGCCGCAAGGGTGAAATAAATCTGTTTAAATTTATTGAAGATACATCTGCCTACATTTATGAATGCGTTGGTGGAGGTATTCATTGTTCAGATGTCAAACATATTTTTTCGTACATTGAAAAGGATATGTACATAAATAGTTTTTACAGAAAAAATATATAATTCGAATAAAATTGACGTTTGATTGTGTAAAGCTATTTGAAATACCTTTGACTCATCCATATGATTAATGAAAAATTTCAAAACCGGTTGACAGAATTTTTGACGTTCACACTTGACGCAACATGCAATGCGTAAAACGCACGGCATACTAGCTGTTTATTTTTAAACACTAGGAAATGATAGCTGATCCTTCTGACCTTAAAGAAACGGATACCGCTACGAAATAAAGAGGAGTATACAACAAGAATAGTGGAAAAGGAGATCCAGATTCTCTAGATTTATCCGGTATAATTAAATTAGAATTTTGAAAAATCTCAATCAGACTTGGACACCAGTATCTCGAACAAATCGCAACCCTCAATGTTATCCTACCTTGTCCGTAATATTTAGGGTAGAAAATTAATATTCCAGCGGACACCTTAACCAACGGCGACACGCTCTACGTGCCGCGACCGTATTTTTTCTGAAAGTACACCTACCTTCTAGTACTGTTCACCGCAACAAGAAATTAACGTGACGCAGAAAGCGTTACACCAAAAGACCAACGATTCTTTTCCGTGTCTGCAGGTTACCCTCCTCCGCAAGGTATTGGTATTGATCCATTGTTTGGTTCTCGTTATTCGCACTGTCAACACGCGCCCTTTTTATCATATACTCTCACGATCGATCCTCGTTAGAACCGTTGCTATGTCTTCCGTTTTCAATCGCGACGAAACGTCTACATAGACCGCTAAGACGATGGTACACGACGACGGGTTAGGGAGGAACACATTTTAACACCGTATTTTGACAGCGAAAAGCCATGGCCATTGCGGTCAGGCGTGCGCAATGAAGTTCTCTCGCTAGCCACAGTCACAATCCACTCACTGATCGATCCCGCGACCATTGAGTCTGCTAAGGCGGCAGCATTAAAGGTTACCGCGACCTGGAATTTACTTTATCGGCAAGATTTTAGAGTTTTGATTTAAATTTAGATCATTTGCCCAATCTTTAGTTTAAACAGGTCTAAATACTTACTTAGAAGTTCGAACATTATATGAACAAAGGTGAATTTAAATAAATCAATTATACTTTAATTATTTTATAGTATTTTATATCAATTTTGGAATGTAAGAATAAGCTTATGTAGATAATACCAATCCACAGTTTTTAAATAAAATTCTATTCAAACTTTTCTCGCCAAATTACTTGAAACCTTATTAATACGCATGGAATATAGACATACCCCGTTCCCGATAACGTGGAGTGTAACGTCAAAATGTTCATAGGATCAAAAGTGGTTCTAAGCCCTTAAGATTTATTTTTTTTAATTGTTTCATGTAAATGATACATGTACATAACCGTAAAATTGTATATTTCTGCATGTTTGCACACTACTGAAGTAATATGACATGTGTTTGTAAACACGTGTGGATTCATCAAATGGGAAGCGATAACTAGTCAGCTGATATTTACTGCGTTTGTGTGACGAACACATTCGACAGGAAGTAGACCAGTACCTTTTAACAGGCGCGACAATACGAATAATAAAATAAACTCCCTTCTCATGAAATCATCGACGGGGTCTATTACACTGTCAACTTACATCATAATCTCATATTACCAGGTTACGAATTAAACTTATTGCTACATAATCTATGTTTTGTACTGAAAAAATATGATTTTTGGAACAAATTCTTCCAGCTAATATCGTTGTTAAATATTCTAAGTTTATATAATATGAAGTTTCGAATAAATATTGTACTTTTCGAAATCTCAATGAAATTGCTAATAATATCTTGTGCATGAGTTAAAAATAGTAGTTCGCTTACTTACAACGGTGAACTCTCGTTCGAGGAAATGACGTACGTACGACGGCTACATTCGTGGCGTGCAAGTCACTCACGTCCTCGTAAGGGTGTCGTGGTGACAGCGTAATCCACTATTTTCCGTAGTGGGACCGATTCCATTAAATTAATAACTGAAATCAATGTCGAAAAGTGGGAGGACTTTTGTATAAACTTAGCACAATATAAGGGTAACAAATTGTTTGCGTAAAAATCAAGGATTCATATATAAATTGAAGAGATTATCGAATCATTTAAAGCACCTCTAGTTTCGTGTAAAAAGAAATATTTAATAATTACCTTATGTTGAATGTGTTTAATAAGGAGCTACTTAATTACTCTGAGTTGGAATATAAATAAATGTTTTGTGTAGAATCGTATTTGACTTTTAATACATAAGATTAAGGTTATTTATTCGAATTTTTACATATGACTTAAGTATGTGTACTAATTATATGGGTTTATCTGTTTCAGACAAAATGAAGCTGTGGTTAGTGATAGTTCATATTGTCCTGGTTGCAACCAACATATGGGTTAGTGCACATTTTCACGAAGAACTTCCTGAAGATAATGAATTCGCTGAGTTTGAAGATTTCGAGGAAGATAAGTCAAGTGTGGCTGCAAGTGAACGTTCATCTGAGCACATCGAAGAGCCAGATGTTAATCAAGATTTTGAAGAGGTAGACGTTCTAATTGTAGATGGTGACAGTGAATTCGACCACTTCCAAGACGAGGAAGAATTTGAGGGACTAGACTCAACAGGGGGAAATTCAGGCCCCAAGAGTGACGAGCCCTCCACGTTGACTATTACAAAAATACCATTGCATTTGCGTGCAAGATGGGATAGTTTCTATTTGGAAATTCTAATGGTTGTTGGACTAGTGGTTTACTTTATTAATTATGTGGCAGGACGATCGAAAAATGCTCATATAGCTGAGCTTTGGCTCATGGATCACAAACAGCTACTATGGGATAATTTTTCCCTTGTTGGCGATACAGGAAAATCAAATGAAGATACTTCGGAAAGTGGCCTGGTGAAAGAAAGCCAGTCACAATATAGTTTGTATTGTTCAGGCAGAGTGGGTTGTGATTCAATGCTAATTGAATTGAAACTAATCAAGAGACAAGACTTGGTTGCTGTGTTGGCACAACTTGTAAGGCCTCAAAATGATCAGGCACACATACGTGTAGAACTTGCAAAAGATGAGACAGATAATTTTGTACTAGCAGTTGCGACAAAACGTACAGCAATGCACTTAGTACGGGACACAGCTGACATCAGTGTATATTGTCCAGAAAAAAGACCTGGAGAAAAATTAGGTCTCCCTCCAGGTTTTTATGTAATGTCAGAAATTGCTGAAGCAACTTCAGCCATTTTAGACACAAGAGTTTTACAAGCATTTGCCAAATTTGCGCCTTACATAGATTACATTCATATAAGCGACCAATTCAGTGGACCCAAGCAGCAAGAGTAAGAATAATAATGAAATTCTCATAACTATTCATCTTTTCATTCCATTCTCTTTCTCAATATTACACAATTAATTCTTTTCGTTTCAGAGATACCACTTTACTAACAATGCCAGAGGTAAAAAGAGTACTTCTTGTTGGACTGAATATCAGCATCAAAGGGCGTACAAACAATGCAGAGAACCAGGAAAAACTAAAGCTCCTACTTCAACTTACATTCTATCTGCTCGATAAATTGCGTCGCTTCAAACTCTCCAAAGAGGTTCCTAATTATCTCAAATTACCAAATTGTACTCCGCACATTCTTGTAACACAATTTTACTTACAGGGCAAGACTAAAGCTGAAAAGAATCGACTCAGAGTGGAAGAGGCTTTCTTGAAGACAACTCATGCGGCCAGGGCGGAGGCGGCGGCTCAGCGTCGCGAGGAGAGACGACGCGCTGAGAAGGAGCGAATCCTGCAGGAGGAGGATCCGGATAAGCAGAGAAAGTGGGAGGAAAAAGAACAACGGCGGCTAGCGAAAAAGCGAGCTCCCAGAATGAAACAACTCAAGGTCAAAGCTCTATGACCGGTCACGAGCCCTAGAGAACAAGTCGAAACAAGGGAGGCGTGAATAAAACTGCCCTAAAAAACAGATATATTCGAGCGAGTATGATGCAGATTTCATAAATTGAATTTGAGTTTATTGTGGGAGATTTGTTTGGTGAGTATACTTTTGAAAGTTATCTTGGGATTGAAGAAAACCTTGTATTATTTTTTATGTCGAATGTATATGTACATATTTTCTGTTCCTATCGGTGTGTCACGTGTTGTTGAACGTTTTGATTTACAAGGCGGACGATATGATTTTTCCAACCAGTTTGTAAGATACGTTCAACGCGCGATATCAAGTGTTTATCGAGATTTTGATTTCATCAAAAGTGCATTGACTTATCATAAAAACAATATATCATCGTTGTTTCTGAGGGGAAAAAATTTTCATTAAATTGCTCACTAACTATACCTATTCCTTTACATCACAGTACGAATCCCAAAGGCAAACATACTTAAAAGTAAAAGTGGTAGGAGTGGAAACGAGATGGAACTTAATTTTTCATTATCCTATATGTTTTTTTTGCGATATTCGCAATACGAGTAAATGAAACATGCAATACAAAAAGAGTATCGCCGAATGTCATTAAACGTTTGTAGAATCATATAGACATGTGTACGAAGTAATTATAAAAACTGGTTAAGGAAAGTATATGGAGATTAATTTAAACGCGCAATACTAATTTTTTATTTATACATTATTTTTATTTACAAACTTAATTAGTTATTCTGACAATAGCTTAATCATCTTTTTAATATTATGTTTTCTACTTTTAAATTACATCAATTAAATGACATAAATATCAGACCTTTTAATACTTTTGGACGTTTAATTTGCGGTATCGCACGATTTTCGTAGAATACCGGAAACATCGTTTTATTCGAATTTTAACATAGTACACTTAATGAGCGGTTTTTAGCGTCATTACTTATCGTTTATTGCTCTAAACCTGAACAATCTGTACTCTCTGCATTTCACATTGACCCACATTGCGCAATTGCCAATATTTGTGTCATGGGCATAGCTGTAAAGCATTTTAAAGTCACCCTAGATAAAATTTCTAGATTTATACACAGATAATTTACGCGCGGCGACGTTATATTATTATTTATTGTACATACAAATAAACAATCGTTCTCCATGAGAAACATTTATTTCCGCTGGTGCGTCGCGAAAGTATTTTTCTAACTATCCAAATACGTGTACAGATCACAGAATAGAAACTATCATATAGAATATGAATTCAAGATCCTCATGTTGCTGTGAATAACCGTCTTCGAGAATAAGAAATTTTTGTCTGATACAAAATCTGCTATTACAATGTTGAGACCACCGCGACCCGGTCGTTTCTGGCCTATCCACGAAATAATCGCTTTCTGACAGGAAGTAACCAAGTTTCTCTGCAACGTTCCGCACAAATGTTTCATTACGAATGAAATGTCGGCGGTCAACAGACACTGCGACACGAATCCAATTTCCAGCGGACGACCCTGCAATTCAACGTTTAAAAACTCTATCAGCTCATCGCAACGAACCGTATTCGGCCATGGTGTTCGCCATAGACCGCTTGGCCACAGGTTCGCGTGACTTTGCGCGTAAACATTCCTGTAAATGACTATCGCCTGATACTTTTCAAAGGTCAACCACTCCAATGTCAGATGATCGAACGTGGAGAACACTGGGCACAGTTTCCCGCGGAAAATCCGGAAGATCGTTTCAACGAGACGACTGTGGTCTATCTCCGAGAACGAATAGAAATGTTGGAAGTCCAGAATTACTATTTCATTGCTGTGGGTAGACAACCACTCCGATACCTCACGCAGAGGTTGGTACACTTTCGACCCGTACAGGCCGTGGACGAAATAAATGTTCTCGTCCGTCGGCTTCGTGGCCACGCGTAGGTCCAGGTACCGGATACCGCCGTTAAGCTGTTCCCTGACAGTGTCTTGTTGCGTAATGGACCAATTAAATATGATCGGCTTTGAGACGAACGAACAGTAGCGGCCTAGAGCCCTGATGAAGGTCGGTTCATCGGGTCCCACGTCATTAAACCTCTTTATAGTGTAAGTCATCGTGTCGTGAGAACCTGTCGGAAGTTACACCTTCTCGAAACATACGCTACGTATACTATTCTATATAGTATGCATTAGATTATTGGAAGAAAACTGTGAGCAATTTGGAAAGTGACTTTGAGACAGTTTGGATGCAAGAGAACGGTGAGAAACATGCGTCTGTTGTCAGTTTTCGAGATAATTTAATTTATCTGTGGAGGTATGTAATGAAAAGTATGATATAATTAAAAGTTAAAGACAGTTAAAACTATTGACACGCTGTGCCTCTAAAACTAAGACATTGCTGATTCATTATGAATCAAATTTTGACTATGAGTAATCGTTACGCCATTAAAGCTAAATCAAATCAATTCCCATTCTTTCCTTCTATTTTATCTTTAGCAAAACATTCTGTCAGTTACATTATCCATATCAATTTACAAGTTTATGAATAAACGTTTGGTGTTTTTGAAATTCGTAATACTACATGAGAAGTGGAAAAAGAACGTTCGTGAATGACGTGCGGTATATGACGGTAACATTTCGAACGTACCGGGTATCGCCAGATGAATTATGGGTACATTTTTCAGTGGTTCCGGAAGTCGAGTCATCCAATGTTCTAGGTCGTCGTTTAAAAGCCTTCCATCCGGACCGCGTATAAAATCATCACTTTTACTTTGGTACTCCATGTCTCCGTCTTAATTTCGAATTCGCGCGAAATCACTATTCGAGCGGGATCGCATGAGCGTAGCTCATCAAATGACGTTGCTGTCTAATGTGTACGTACGTAGCCTGGATCGAATGACGCGCTAGTTGATGACCTCGATCCTCTATCTTTTCAGAACTAACGTTCCCACGGTGATCGCATAATTACCTCGCACCTTCTTCCGATACCGGGCAAATTCATTGTAGCAAACCTAACCTAGCACGTAAGTACGGATACCTGTTTCCTGTCTTCTCTAACCATGAAGTCGACTTCGGGATTGTTTGATTAGACAACCATTATAGCTAACACGCTCTCCTACTACGTTATCTGTTCAGTGGAACATTTGAATTCTGATGTTCGTCGTTATGTAAGTTGTCGCGTAATGTATAGTGCGGTTAATACTGTACAAGGTAGTTTCTTTAAAGTGAGATGGACGGTTTGTGTTGTTCGTTACAGGTATATTTAAGAATGATTATATATTCTCTATGTTTTGGAACACATTTTTCAATAAAGTAATCGAATTTTATATGTGGTAATGCTCATAAAACGTTCTTTAATGTTAACAAATTTCGTTTTAGAAAGTGAAATATATAATATGTGGACAATGTATTGAAATATCACTGCTTGTTTTGTTTATTTTGCGTGTTCCGAATTTAAAAATATAGCGTTTCAAAATTTTACAGTACATGCAAATGACATTAGCCAAAGTAAAAATATTCAATTATAAATAGTATTTCTTTGGCGAAGTTGTCGATATAGAGATAAATCGACTTCAGATCTTATAGATGTGTGCACAAATTGACATAGTTCGTTAGATAAAATTATACGTTGATACTTCGGAATTTGATTTGCTTCGTCTTTCTTAAAATAAATTTAAATGTCCTCTCATCATTCTAAAAATAATTTCTCTTTAACTGAAATATAATGCAATCTACACTATTTTTAATAAATATAATACACATTCTGTTTTTCTTATTCTTTTAACAATATTCGGTGTACTTTGAATTAAATAGAATCATCCTGTACTCTGAAATATTAGTTTCCTAACATACATTTTTATTTGATATACTCTTACGATTTTGTGTTTAATTAATTATTTAAGTCCGTTGACGTAGTTAATATAGTAAATACAGACAATCAAGTACTAGATAAAACGTACGTATTTCACTAATATTTTTCACTACAAAACATTTGTGCATGCACCAATACATGAATTTCAAATTGAAATATAATATTCTGAAAATTACACCGTGCACACGTATACTGTGTTAACTTTCCAATTCAGTTGACTGTATGTATATCCTACTTTTTCTGGAACCAATACAAAAAAGGTAACTGGTTCTTACTCATACGGAATCTGCGGATTTCTCAAACTGGTATGGGTCTGGTGCAGGGTTTCAAGAAATTTATTTCGGAGTATGTGCATAAATCGTAAAACTATTGTATTGTAATACATAACAGGTATTTTCTGTGATAGAACTAAAAATTCCGTATAAAGGTTAAAGCGAGAAAGAGAAATGTTTATCTAAAATAGTAAATATGTTTCTAATCTCACATGTGGGTGTTTGCAACAACTATTGCCGCTGCGAACTTCCTAGTGATTATACCCAAGTGTGTTTATGCTAAACATACTACGACCAGTGAGTGAAGAATGTTTTTGAAATAGAAAGTACATATGAACGGACCTTTAAGAACTGCTGGTATGTTCCTTTCGAATTTCATATTCGACAGGTTAATAAACGATTAAAAGGAAGCATGTCAAGTTAGCGGTCACGTAAGAACTTAAGTGTTGGTGACATTCACTCGGTAAATGTTTTAAGAATTTTATTGTCATACACTAATTACAATAATTTCTGATAATATTTTACGATTCGTTTACATAGTTATTATGTAAATTTCTTGTGATTTTGGCAAGATATAAATACGCTGATCGAACGTAAATGTCTGAGTATGTAAGATATTAACGTTTTACTAAGTAAAATAATCGAAAAAATAATTTTTTGATAGACCATATTTACCATTAAGCAAAAATTCTAATATGTTTATAACGAAAAGAACGAATTCCTAAGATGAAGTGTGTAATAGCATAAGTTGAATGTATATTACACTAAACAGGATATAAATAACAAGATTGGTAGGCATCCAAAATAGAATTTACCTTGTAAATAAAATAAGATAACCACTTTTCTTTCAGGTTGATTAACATTCCATTTATTTGTCGTGTCGCTTACTTTTGCAAAGCAAGTAAAAGTTGCAACGTCTACAAAAGTCCATTGGTAGGCATAGAAAGTACACGAGAGTACGAAGAAAAGACTTTTTCCTCTTATTTGCGTAAAGAAAAGGCAGTACGTGTGTAGATAACGGTAATTTTCATGTTTTTGTAAACTAATGCTAAATACGGATATACGTACTTTACACGATCAACAATTAGGTACATAGTAACGATTCGTAAGTGCAGATGTTTGCTCGACGTATCGTATCCTATCCGTGAAACACTTTTGTCAAAAAGAAAAACACTGAATATTTAAAACATTTCATAAAATTTAATAATCGTCTGTACAAATTATTTTTTTTTACCAAGTAATCATAGTACATCGTAGTATACTTAGATACACAATTATGTACGGAGATCTATAAATAGCTTATCATGATATTAACACTAAGTAAATAAACAAGTTACAAATTAGCGTCAGTAGATTACAATCTGACTTATGCACATCCGTAATATATTTCTTTCAGTACAAAAGACAGTCCTTAAAATGACGCTAACTCTCCATCTTACTTATCTTTAAGTATATTCCTCCCTTCGGGGTTAATACAAACGTATGTGGCGCGTTTGCGTATGGGAATATCGTTTTCTCACAACGGTCTACTTTAAAATTACGAAGAATCTTTATCAGCCCGACTTTCGTCTGATAAATGGCGAATCGTGCACCTGAGAATTAAGATTCAAAAATTATATCGTGCTCGAAATCGATGGATTTCATTTTAGAATAGAACTATAGATTTACTTAACACACGCCTTCATCGAACTCGAATAGAAAAGTATGCAGTTATATGAGAACTATTGTTAATTTTACATTTTTTTTCTGTTTACTTACCAATACAATTTCTCGGTCCATCACCGAACGCCAAAAAGTTCATCGGGTGTTTAAGATTCGTAAGACCCTCGCTGAACCTTTCAGGATCGAAAACGTCCGGATTTGGAAATATACTAGGATCCCGGTGAATCGCGTACACTGGTATCCATAATTTAGTATTCTCTGGTATTGTTACTTTCGTACCCTCGAACGTGTAACTTGCGGTTGAGTTCCTCAACAGCAGCATGCCTGGTGGATATTTTCGCAAAGTTTCTGCAAAACGATTTAATTTGTATTTAAAATTTAATGGAATGTTATCGATAACTTACTTATTTGATTTGATGATACATATATCACAGATATCAAAGTTTCAGAGAAATATGAACGTATATAATAACAATTATTACTGCAAGAAATATAGAGACCATTTAATCAGCGTTTATCTAATCTTCCATCATTAGGACATACACATGAATATCAAATGTGTACATATTAATAAAAAATGTAAATATATCTATTATATAATAAATCATATTTTATCTTTGATTGATAGCTTCCGTACAAAGAGAGCTCCATTCTAAATCTAGATCAATCAAATTTGTTCGATACACATTAATTACAGATAGCAGAAACAAGAAAATATACCTAGAAACACTGCATCCAAATATTTCATTTCTTTGACATTTTCATACTTCAGATCGCCGCCGTTCCTGGCATACTCTTCCCTGATTTCTTCTCGTAATCTGTCTTGCATGTCATGATTCAGTGCCATTTCGTACAGCGCGTGGCTTATGGTTGTCGATGACGTCTCAAAACCACCCGCGAAAAACAGGAAAGCTTGCGCGGCCAAAAACTCATAGCTCATTACTAAACATGACAATTAATTCGTATTATTAAGCAACACCTGTCGGTTTATTATCGTAACAATTAAAAATAATTCGTAAAAAATAGTAAAAATTATATTGATTACATATAATTACGCTTGGCCTACTATGTTATACTTTAAACTACACTTGCAGAATAATGAATTTACACGAATCTCCAAATTTCATAAAACCAATATATATTTTTTCATTTTTCGGAGATATTCTTATCAAAATCATTGAATACCTAAACGTACCTTCGTTCGCCAATTTCTCCGGATGGTCCTGAAGTTCCATAAGGACATTAATAAAATCATTTCTCACGATATTGTTGTTCCTCCTATGTTGGATCGTATCCATGATTAACCGCGTGAAGAATTTTGTAGTCTCGGTGTACGGTAATATATTTCCAAGTATGTCGTACAACCAAGGGAAAGATTGTTTAACACGTAGTCTTAACATCATTGGCAGTGTTGGTTGGAATATGGTCTTGCCCAATCGACGGAATTCATTTTCCTCGTCGGACAGTGAGTTCATTTCGATGCCAAAAGCGCAGCTTCCAATCACGTCAGTGGTATATTTCGCGGTTAAATCACGGCATTCTATCGGCTCCCCTTTCGCCACGACTTTTTCCAAATACTTCTCCAAATCCTCGGAGCACTCGACGATGAGCGAGAACATTTCCCTCAGTTTTCCGGACGTAAATACCGGCGAGAGTCTCATTCTCAGGGGTCGCCATCTTGAAGGTCGTAAATTGAAGAGGTTTTGGGATAAGGGCTCCGGCTATGGTTTCCGAATATGAAATAAATATAACTTCAAGTTTGTTAAACGATCTACTCGGACTCCTACTAACTGGGTTTCAGTCATATTAAGTTATCAGTCTTAAATTAAAATTTAGCTTAGAAACATGGCAGAAATGGCATTTCGTGTGTAGTATTTAATTCAAGATTCGAAACTCTGTAGAATATTAATTATCAGTTTTTATATTAGTTATTAAAATACTGTCTTTCAGTTTTCCAAGCAAAGAAAAATGTAGTTTTTACATTAGTTATTAAAATTGAATGTCTTTCAGTTTTCCAAACAACGAGAAATGTAAATGTCGAGAAAAAAAGAGAAATACCTTTTCGTGAACAGGCATTCCACGATCACCAAACGCCGAGAAATCACGAATGAGAACATTTTTAATTAAATCGGGATCCGATAGAAGAAGAACGGGTGTCTTCCTGGCGAATATTCCGACCATCGGTTCTCCTTTGTACTCGTCGTAGACTTCCTTCAAATAATCGCCCAGCGATAGCTTTCCGATCATGGCACTTTTTATATTGCCGAATATCGGTATCGGCCGTGGTCCCGGTACTCCGCGAATTTTCCAAAAATCATAGGTGGACGTGAGGTAATAATAAAGTCCGAGAAGGATCACGGCGATGCCGCACAAAATCTCGAAGTACTCCGCCATTTCTCAGCTTTCGTAGATCATCTAATTATCCGACGATAAGCAACGATACACTGGAAAATATTTGTCAGTGTTAATAAATTTGGTATAATACTGAATGAAAGTTTTTAGTAAAATTTGCGCGGCAAAGTTGTTGTGTATATTAACACAATAAGGAAAAATGTATCGTCTGTTTGCGTTGTGATGGTTGAATTAAACAGATGTATAATTAATTTGTAATAACACGTTCGAACAAAGCGGTAATATATTCCATGAATTAAATTCGTTTAGGTTTCATAGTACTGCGTATTATATCAATGACTTGTAATGGGTTTATAATGATATTATTGATCCTCGTTGAAACTTATCTGTATACAATATGATTATCGAGATCATTCTGTTATTATTATCGGTAAATTATTTGCTTGCTGATTATCTTATCCGGCGTGTCTTTTAATTACATATTTACATTTGACGCTGTAAGCTATTATTAGCTTCGTGGTGTCCACACAGATGTTATAAAAATTAATATAAAAATGTTTCTAAAATATCCGCAGTTTTTCCGTGACTTATACAAACTTGTTAATTTACGAGTTCAACCAACGGGATAGGGAGATAAGCAAATATAATCATGTACAATTTTCTACGCGGTAATTATAGGTCCCATTACGAAAAGTATACTACGCGGCAAATAATAAATGAAAGAAGGAAGCAACTGATGACTATGATCATTCTACCAACACAAACAGCTGAGGTCATGCGTCTGCCCGGCAGTTATCCTCCCGATGCATTAAGTATTGTAATTAGTAATTAAAGCGCAAAGATCGTGACGCGACATAAATCTATTTAAATACAAATACAGAAGTTCGATCGCTACTGAGATCTTCTTCAACGTAAAAGATAACATCGTGCTAAATGAACAAATTGGTACAAAAGCGTACCGGGAGAATTATTTAATCACAGGCTCACTAACAGCAACTAACTTGTTTCATCCAAGTACGTTAATAGAATGAATTAACAAATCCAGGATAATGATTGCGACACGACACACTCGATCCTAAGTCACGTTAAGAAACTTCGCGTACACTTTATGTACCTGCAAGTGACATTCAAAGCTGGATACATGGAAGGGTAAAAGTAGTTAAGTAATCACGTGCCGATTATTTAATCACTGAATATATAAATGCAGACGTGTCTTCTCAGTTCGAGTAAGCAAATTGAAAATAAAAGACTCAGGGAGAACACACGTTCATTCGCATACAAAGAGAAACATTGTGCACCGTTTTAATAAACTTTTGACCCATTTACATGGACAATTTGAATAAGCACACCGCAATTATTGCGGTTCCGAATTTCCGTGCTCGGGAGTTTGGTAGTTTCAATATTTCTGTGTTCTGGTGGTCCCAGATATCGAGATTTCTTTTCGTGGAAGTCTTTACACGTGAAAAATTCTGCACGTTGAACGACCCGCGTGTTAAAAGTTCTACACTTGTTTCCGTGTCATTGACACTCCGATGTCATAAAATTTCTACGCCACAACATTTGTCAATTTGAATTAGCACCACACACTCGAACAATGCGCTATTAGACTCGTCGATGAAAATATGTATTTCGAATTTTGCACAGGAAACATCGACGCGACCGGAATAAATGAAAAATCCGCAGAAGTAATTTTATCTCACAGAATTGATCGTTAATAATCTATCGAGTTAACACGGAAGAATTCGATGGGACTAAGGAACAGCTTCGATTCTCGAAGTGACACTTACAATGAACCGTTCGTATCGTTCGAATCGCACGGTGTCCAGCGAGAGAGAACGTAACGCGTTCTGTAAAAGCCCACGCAGCACTGTCGTTGCAACGGGATCCGCTTCAAATTATACGATCCACGTCGGATATAAAATGCCGGCGAAAATTTGTGAGTCACGATGAGTTGCGGGCACGCGAGAGTGATTCTGTGATACTGATATTTATCTGTGATCGGATGCCTGGAAATCGGGTGAAAATTGAGATAAGATAAGATCGGGTTCATGAAAGTCTCTATGACGTTTTCCTCTGGAAACGAGAGGAGGAATACGTAAATTTTCGTGCGTTAATTAGTCACAGAACCGTGTTTAATCCACTGGATGCAGATAAAGAAATTTATTATTAATATGAATGATAGAAACTTTTAGTGTAATTGTTTGGTATATTGTTACCAACATAGTATACTATTTACGGACAATACTTTAGTTCTGCTTTTGTTTTTTTTTATTAACAGATTAAAGCAGTTGGGGATATAGTTTTTTGCATCGGTTTCCTGATTTTTTGTTTTTCTAATATTTACGTAATTTTATTTTATTTTATCATAGCTGTAACAGCATTACTTAACATACTCCTGGCTATTCTAATTTCGCTTCAGGCACTGCCATTTCATTATACGACAATTAAGAAAAGTAGTCCTGATTTACTTAAAATGGAGATTCTGTTTATATTACAAAAAAGCAAACAGTATTTTACGCTTCTTATCGTAGACAGAGAAATATGTAATCGTTCGTCATGTCTTTCGAATTTCAAAACTCACTGTCTGAAGAAGATAACTATATATCCTTCTCAAATATGTTATATAAAACGGAACCTTTCTAAATTTCTCGTATATAATTTAAATAGTAAATAAATATGTATGTATATAATTTCCGTTCGAATTCGACACATTTTCTATTATCTACCTCAACTCCTTTATCCTACTTTCTACTTTCGTCTGCAGACTGAAATACCATTGCGTATAATTTACAGCATTCTTACTAACTGCAATTAAATATTAAACGTAAAATGCTAACTACGTCCATTTGGTACTGATGATTTTTTAATCATCAATCATAATAGTATCTACAACTGGACATAAGTACGTGCATCAACAGTGTGATTCAATAGCGCTCTTTCCTTCCAGATAAGGCTCATATATAACTTATGCTTTTGCGTAGCGGTTTTTCTTGTAAATAGGAACGCGCGTTGTATTACTCGTACAACAATTTTTTCCGAATAAAATTATTAGACGTGGTTGAGGCCAGTTAACACAAAGTGAAAGAAGATGATAATTTATATGGTATGCTCGGAAATAAGTATACAGCTGTATTACAAAGAATCGCATAACTGTGCTAATTTGGGAATGAAAAGGTAAGAGAGTTTGTATATTTCTATTTAATTTATATATTTCTTACAATAATACATTGAAACTACATTGAAAATTTAGGAACGTTCATTGTTTATTCGATCGGTTATTAACTTTTTTAATTCATCTGAAATCGATGCGACACAACCTTCAGTTAGATCATTTAAAATGTTTGCAACATAATCTTCTGTTAGACTTTTGTACGCTTCTTCCGCTGAAATTTGAGAATTAATAATTATCAATTGATTACAGTTTAAATAAAATTTGAATAGAAAAATTAAAATTCGCAAAAGCAGTAGAAATGTATATTCAATGTGATTCATATGACAGGTATGAAACTTATGGATAGGTACTATTTGGTTTAACAAAAAGGTACCACCTAGTATACACAAACACCAAAGCAAAAGTTGAAATCCCAGTTAGGGGAATTCCCCTTACATAAATTTACAGAATTAAAAAATGTGAACTTTCTATAAAAATAATATATATTTATAATATTTTTGTTAATCATAATTATTATTTATTAAATACTTACATCTAATGGACAAGTGTCCGAACAATTCGCAAGCAGCAGGAATAAATGCCATGGTGTTTTTCACACCTTGATGCGATTTCCTCGGCCATATGTAAATCCTTAGATCCCCATTTTGATTTTTAATATTTCCACTACGAGTAATATATACATTGTGTGCCATTTGTATTGTTTGCAAATAATTTATAAGGAAAAATGACCAGTCGACGAAGTTGGATTGATTTTTAAAATCCGACGATTTCAAACAGAAACCTTTCGCCGGATAATTTTTTAACAATTTTACAGGACCCGCAAAATCTTCAAGGTCCTAAAATATTTTTCGTTTATTTTGAAAATATTATGTCACAAATGTGCTAAAAGTGTAGAGTAATAATCGTTTGCAGGAAGTTTTATTTTCTGCACGTTGGCAATGGACTTTCCCCGTCAACGTTATATAAAAGTACAACGCGAATGTTTATTTTCCACACGTATGTGAATTACGAAAGTTTAAAAATGTTACAAAATTATCATTAGGTTTAAATGCATTTGGTATTTTAACAAATTTGAAGGTTGACAGTATTCTGAATATTTAATGGAGAGAAGCCTCAAAGCAAAGTACTTTCAGATTCATCAATTTGAAGGAAAGAAATTTAGAACCGTGCAAGTTTGAAAATATAAACTTCCTTATGTATGTTAAAAAAAATCCCAAATTTGTACAGATTCTTCTATAAAACATTGATGATAGAAGAAAAACTCAAACTTCATTTTCAATTTCCAAAATTCCAGAAATGTATAATAAAAATCTTCAAAAGTATTCAGATAATTAATATAACAATGTTTCTAAATTTGTAAAATGTGATATATATGTCAAAAGTATCGAAATGGCAAATGATATCCTATCCATTTTTTATTTCTAATATTTCAAGAATATTTTTTAATATTTACAACATCTTCCAGCATCATCGTGTAATCCAAATAGTACAAATGCCAATGTAAATGATTCACGGAAGCGTTCGCGCAAAGGCTATTGAAACAGACTCTTAGAAATCTGTAATAAAAAATTAGATTATTTTCGTGTATTTGGAATTGGTTACTTTAAAAAATCATATATTTCAAATTTCGCTATATCAAAATATATTCGAAAGCAGTAATAGATTATTATGTTAATTCTTACGGAGAATGACTTAGTGAAAATAACTCAAAAGCCGCTTGTAAACTTTTTTGAGTTACGATTTGCGGCAGGTTTTGAAAACGTTCCGTAAGTAACAAGCAATGATAATTTTCTAGAGGACTGACATTTACTGCAATTATATTTTCTCCATCACTGTCATCCAAATCCAAAATCACCTGACAATAATTTAATAAGTATTATTAATCTTGAATTATACTTAAACTACTTTTTGTTTACTACCTCTTTCTCGTGTAGTTTTGTGAAATTAAAGCGTTCCGGATTAAATGCTTGATTCATTGAACCAATATTCTCTGGCGTTCTTCTGTTTTCGCCCCGATCAGGGTTTAACTGAAAATTTTTTAAATTTCTAAGCTTTCAGCAAAATTTTAATAAATCGTATATTTTTTAAATTCCCTGTATTATCAATAATGGTAGTTCTTCATTTGAAATAAAACTTATTTAATGGTAACCATACCTGAGCTAAAAACTTGTATTTTCCTGGTAGAACTTTTGATTCACGAATGTTCAAAATGTATCGGAAAACTCCATTTCTTTGTGCTTCTTCCCATTTCTCTTTCAAAACTCGATCGAAATCACACTGCATCTTTCCACATTTCAAAATTTTGGCGGGAATGGACGTAACCTATTCTTTCTTTTTCAACGTCAGCCTTTATAATATGAAATGATATTAACAATAATGCTGTGTGTCAACGTTATTAGAACTGTGTTTCCAAATAATGAAATTAACAGAATGTTATTAATCATTTACATTCCAACCAACAATTGAAAATTTAATTTCATAGATGTACAATAAGTCAGAATTCTAGAATAAAAATTCGGACACTAAAGTAAATTCCACGTTAGCTAAATTTTATTGAACTTTTATTTACGGCAATAACTAGCCACTTAATGTCTGTTTTAAATAACACATATGAAATAATTGTTAATTTAATAACATTTTCTTGAACCTCCCAAAACACATTGAACTATTTAGCTTTCAAAACATAACCTCTTTCACATACGAGGTCAGTGGAAACGGAACTTTAATATTATAATTGTTATTTGATCATTGTAATGAGAATACTAATAACTGCTGTTCTAGTTTGTCATCTTCCATAATATAATTTTATAACATTACATTAACAGCAACGAAAATTGTCTATAACCTAACTTACAGAACATTGTTGTGCATTACTATTTAAGCTAATAATATGAATAGATAGTTTACTATCATTTGTGGTTTGTATGAAGTTCCTAGGTACTTGGTTCAATTTACTAACTTCTAATTATTTATTAACCGAAATATTATAGAAACGAATGTTCCTGTTCAAGAAATACGAGTTTTAAGTCGGTTTAAACAATACAGCGACTCCATAACGGTTAATTTAAGTATAAATTTAGGGATTGTTGAACAAATTGAAAGTATAAAAATTTTGAAAAATAAAAATTTCCAGGGACAAGCATCTGACAGCGTACCACTCATAAGGCGCGGCAATTTCATCAAATAATTTCGATAGATTGAAGCGTATCAATTGCAGAGTTTAGGGACTGCATTGTGTAGAAATTTTGTAATCTAGGAATAGGATTGCACAAAATTTCATGGTGCGGTTTTTTCAGCGTGCAAAAACTGCAAAAAATAAAGTCGAAGGCTTATTTGTTACAGATAATATAGTATATGTATTTCATCCAGATTCTACTGGTATTGTGACATACAATTTTTTTTTCTTCCATAATTTACGATTCATCGTTTCGTTTCTTGTATTCTGTTTTTTTTGTTTCGTCAGCTTACAATTAAATTCTCGTTAATATAAAACACGTATATAAACATAGATCGAGTATATCGGTGTTTACAATTATTTCTACGGTTAAAAAAAGTCGCACACCACTGCATCTTTTTCGTTATCTCGGTAGACGCTTACTTTTTATCTTTTATCTTTTTTTTCTTAAGATGAATGATACACAAGTCGTCAATATTTGTTGATCGTTCACGTTAGTTGTGTTCTACTACGTACGAGTTTTCATTTGTTTTTCGTAGTATCGTACATTGTACCCGAAACACGTTTCATCCGCCATTTTGGAAGTGATTTTCAAAAAAGTGACGTGTAAAAGTAACTTGGTTTAGTCAGAGAATGTATTCCAGAAGTTACTAGATTGTAGGGGGAAACGCGAATGGGTACAAATGTTAATCAATTCGCGAGATAATTTACAACACTGCCGAATATATATTTAGATATATGTATATATATATTTTTATGTATATATGTATATTCGTATATAAACACGCGAGGTGACGTGTCTTTGTGTGCGTGAGTTTTTTTTGTTGGCGAGTCTGTCGCCGCCCGTAAAATTTTGAAAATGTTCGATGCTGAGTTTTTCGGCTATTTCTTCGTTTAAAATTTCGATTCGTTTGCGTTGCGGCCGAAAAAATCTGTGCGCTCTTCCTTTTGTTTCGGAGAAAATTTAACTCTTGCATTTCCGACTGCGAATTCGAATTTTAGAAATTTCTGCATCGTCCGACGTCAGACTCGAGTTTCGATTTCTGTGAAACAGAACGCGCGTGCGCGTAAACAATTATCACGTCTCCGAAATTTCGATCAAATTTTCGATTTTCGAAATACACTTCACATTTCTCAAAAAAATTCGAGTTACTTTCGCCTGAAGATTTTATGATTTGAGAACTTAATTCATGAAACTAGTTAGAGGAGTGTTCAAGATGGCCTCGAAAGCACAAAATGGCGCTCGGTGAAAATTCAAAATTGATCCAAAATCGTTATTCAATTGAAGAAAACATTACTACAATGAAGTACAAAAATAGTTGGACAACTAAAGATTTCTTGATATAAAATCATAGAAAAATGTTGATCGAAGTTTCGAAGAAACAATTTACTCCCCCCACCTATCTCTCCTCACTTAAAGCTTCGTTTGGCACGTATAATTAGAATGTCATTTTAATACGGAAGAAATCGATTATGGCCACAGACCTCTGTAAAATAAACTGTGCCGAGCATGTTTCTAGTGAAAATTCGACTTTTACGCGATGTTACTAGATCAGTTCGGTCTAGTATATTAAATAGCGGTCCTTGATTAGCGCCCTTCACCAATCACATCTTCCGAATCCGTTTATGAGTCAGTTACATGTAAAACACTCATTTACAATTGTGGGCTACTGCTTAAAATGTACATTAAGTGCGCACGCGCACGAAAAATTCCCTCACCAGCCGCCATATTGGGCCTCGTTTTGTGCGGTTTAGCATTATACCGGATATACAGGACCGAATTTCATGTTTGTCAAATTTCATACCATAAGAGGTATCCGAAAAGTTTGGTGCCAATTTTTCATGAATGAGATCTGTATTTTAGTATTTATTACGGAATGATAAAACAAAAACAAATTCCATTTTTTTAAATAATAATATGTATAGATTGTATTCGTATTGGACACTAAACCTTAGTCTCGACTTCATGAGCGAATTGAACGAAAGAATCTAGGGAAATCCAGATTTATCTACATTCTCCACGAAATTAATTTTTGAGATTGCACTGAAGAATCTGGATAAATCTGAGACTTTACCTAGACTCTCTTATACAACAATTTTCTCACAACTCGAGGATGGACCCCACTTACCAGATGTTATTTCTCACACAACAGCACTAAAGTATGGTTAAGTCTCGGTTTTTGCAGATACACCATTACAATAACTGTAGCTAATTTTTTGCAAACAAACGTAATCGTGAACAGAGTGTTCTGTTAAAAAAAAATATTCTCTGTGACAAAGGCATTGAATCTAGTAAAATGTTACTGTATAGTGTTATGCCATTTTGCTTGTGAGTTGAAATTCGACCCCGTGCACCCTAAGAATCCCACAAAATGGAGTTACACACTTTTCAAGCATATTTTTCAAATAGAAATACCATTTTCCTGTCATGAAATGTAAAAATACAACTTTCCAAAGGCTTCAAGAAAATATCCAAAAATGCTTCACAAATATTCGAAATAAGGTTCCATTCAGTTTCTTAATTGAAGTTTCGCGCGAATTAATATTTTGTTGGTCTATGAAATTGGAAAACGGCATTTTTTGTGGCCATTTAGTGTTTGGACTCTATTCTGTGGTAGAAAAATGGTGCTCGTTTTTTGGCAGTCACACGACCTGTCACAAAATATTCGTGGTCGGTCATGAGAGCCAAAATCGAGCGAAAATCGACACTACTACGAACATACCGGCTATCCTTTTTCCAAATGCGCGCTTTCTTCCAGCATTTTGGTTTATTTGTTGTTATCTTTTTTCTGTTTTCTTTTTTTTGTACGATTCAGAAATATATTGATAAAGGTTACATTCATGGCAGTATTCACGTCGGGCCGCCCTCAACATGGAAAACATAGTCGCTGCTTTCTATATTCTTAGATAATCCGTATCATTAATCCATTTTTACCATTGCTTACGATTCCATAAGGAAATAAAAAAATGAATCATGAAGATTCGCAGTTTCATTTTTTAGTATCAAATAAGCATGATTGTAAACATTTTCCGAGCGCGGGAATTTGAATACGCAATACTTACAGAGTCTAGAAATTTTTTGGCACAAAAAATAAAAAATTGTAAGAATTACAAATTTTCTCTTCATTTCTACTACTCATTAAAATTACTTAGATGTACGTTACACAATTAAATTACCTAGACAAAAACCACTCTAACCCCTAGGGAACTAATCCCAATATATCATCGAAAATAAGTTCTTTCATCCTTTAACGTTTCAAAGCAAGTTAGCAATGAAGGATATTAAATTAGCACTAATTTTTTTCGAAATTCAATGCCAATTGAAAGTCTCAATTTCCAAACAACAAAGACCACACCTTGCATGCCGAGGGCCGCTTGGAGAAACGTGTAAAGACGACAAAAATGAAAAGACAATACTCCCGAAAACTGTGCGCGCTCCAGCGCCCTCTACTGACGTCATCCCCTCTCAACAGCTGTTTTACTACGATTATGCCACTTGCATTGCAGAATCCTCAGGTAGGTGCGTTTGAACGCAGCATTAGCCAGTGCGTAACATATTGGATTCACAGTGCTGTTTATGTAACAAAGATAATAGAAAAAGTCCCACAGCTCTTGAGGGATGTTCCATGAACACGCTGTGATAGACTTCAATAGAACCAAAATATTATAGGGCGTCCACGTGATTATGAACGCCAGTAAGATGGCGGACAACGTCTTGGCTGCTTTCCGCTCGGATTTCCTTTCTTGTATCTTCTTCTTCTTCTTATTGGCTGTCTGGTTCAGAACTCCTTTCCCGGCTAGTGCCTTCGGTATGTTTTTTGCGTTTAGGGGAATCCTGATGTCCGGCATCTGCGACGGCCGACGGATTACTGAGGATGGACTTGGTAGACCCACTTTGAACACTTTTGTGGACTCCTCCTCAACGTTTTCCATCATTGTTTGCAGCTTAAAGGCCACGGCCTCGTCATGATACATTTTAATGCTCGGACCATCCGTGTATTTTCCAGTTCCGTTGCTGTCGCGAGTCGGCAATCGGATGAGGATTGTGTACACCTTGAATTTTTACGAATTTGTCTAAGCACTCCTTGGAAATTTCGGATTTGGGTACGGTTTAAGCCTAAAATTGCCAAACTTGGCATCAATTTTTATTGCAATCACCAATCCATAAAGAGTTTTGAAATTTTAACTTTAAATTCATGTAACCCAATGGACAGATTTTAACCTTTCAACTATATTAGTCTTATATCTTTATAATTGCAGCAAAATTGTTGGATTGGCAAAGTTTGTCAAATTGTAAACAACCTTTTTCACAGTTTTTATATTTTCCTACAGGCCACGAGTTTTTCCGATTATCGAGCCAACAGTACGAGCGGTGAGACACGTATTTTTCACGGTGTGAACAGGACTGATTTTACAGGATTCATTTTTACCCGATTCATTCAAGCTTGTACATCTGTCACCGAGTTCACTTCTCCCCATTTACTAGTAAGAATATGGGAGTTCGTATGTAACTCGTGTCCCGTAAGGGAAGAGTTTGGTAACCCGCAGTGGGAAAAGTGCTGCCCTCTATGTGGTCCATAATGCCACGTATTGATGTAAAGCAGTGGTGTCAAGGTCGTTCACAATTCAGTCGATTTTCGAGGCGCTCGGCAGCTTCCCCACCACTCGAAAATTAGGGCCAGTGAGCGAGCCGCTAGACGTTTAGGGGCCGCGTCGGCTCAGGAGCGTACCATGAACATAAACGCATGTTCTGCCCTACCCAGGTATAACCTTTTTAAAATTTTGCGTACCCGTTCGGGATACGCTCCTGAGCCGGCGCGGCCCCTAAACGTCTAGCGGCTCGCTCACTGGTCCTAAATTTCGAGTGGTGGGGAAGCTGCCGAGCGCCTCGAAAATCGACTGAATTGTGAACGACCTTGACACCACTGATGTAAAGTTATTATAATACATATAATCGAAAGAGTGAGGCATGGTCATTCTCGATACCTGAAACCAGGACTGGTAAAGGTGACGCGATCAACTGAAACGAATGAAACACTTGAATCTATACGAGTGCTGAGATTTAATTGCACTTTTGTTTATAGAAAATCGAGGTGTCCACCCCCTGCCCCACTCTTCGAAAAAAGGACCAATGGAGTAGCTGATCCTAGGCGTAAAACCTGAATTCCAGGACTTCTCTATAATATATCAGTTGCGTTTTTACTTTGAAAGAAATACAGAATATGTTTAACCATAAAAAATCATACAGAATGTGACTCGTATTTATATACAGTAGCGTTTTTATACAGTTACTTAAAAATTGGAAAAAGTAATTTCGCTTAAATTAACGAAGCAACTCAAATTATCTAATTTTACCCTGTTTAATCATTCTTCATCACTTTCAAAATGTTAACCCAACATTTAGTATTCAAAATTTGTATAAATTAATCGGGAATACTCACAGAATCGCTAGAAATACTCTTAGCGGAGAACTCTGGCTTGCCCCGCCCACTTTCTCTACCCACACACTCAACCCTTTCAAGTTTCTCTACTCTTTCCAGTGTGGACTGTATTCCGCAGATAGAGGCGGAATGAGAAACGGTACCCGTCAGTGGTGTTTCCGCCGACAGAGGGGTGGTTGTTTCTTCATAGGGCGGTCCAGTGCGACTGGATTCCGCCCCCTCTATTTCATCGTCGTCCTCATCGTCCTCACGGCCGCTGTGCCACCACGCTACGCACCACAGCTTCAACCAGGTCCAAGAAAAGGGGCGGTGCTTTTGGGCATAAGGGGACGTGCTTAAATTCTTTATAAACAGTTGCTGAAGATATTGTAACAAAAAAATGGGGCATCCTTTTAGAGCAGTGGTGTCATCTATTTTCGGGCCCCAAATCAAGGTCACCCCCTGCCCCACTACTTCCGAAAAAGGACAAATGACTGATCTCTATGCAGATGAGTTACACTAAAGCCCAAAATTTTAGTTTTTATAACATCAAAAGGACAGTCATATTCTTAAAACCGGAATTATTAATAATCCATAATATAAAATCTGCATAATACCATATGAGTGATTTCTTAAAAATTCATACCGCTTTGAATTGCGCGTAATGCTTGTCGAGATTAGAAACCGTCAGGTGAGTGGTGTTCACATCGTCCATGCCAGTGCTCGACTCACTCCGCGGCCTCTTACAATCGTCCATATCCAGCGCTTCGTCGCTGGGCCCATAAGAACAAAAATACAATTGGTCGTAAGTATGTGTGATCTATTTCACGTTAGACTTTTAACAATTTTAAAATTTTATTCTGATGGTTATTATGAATGGCAGTGCAATTATTGCACTAGTAATTAAATTATTACAATTATTACACTACTGTCAATTTCTTATTTTGAAATGGGGTTTCCCGAGGACAATAGAAATTGTGATGAACGATTCAATGTATTTTCATCCTTCTACCACAAAATTTGTAATTTCCAATATTTCTTAACGTTTGTGCGATTATACACTTTTACCGCACATTTCTCAGACACGCCAACCAACCTGGAATTGCTGCGTTTGCTAGCGTCCTGTTTCACAGCCTGCAAATTTGGCAGGTCTTTCTGTCGCTTCTTCGTCTCTTTCCATATCCGCCAGTATAAAATCATCATCACGGAAACGGGCACGTAGAACGCCGCTATGGCCGTCCCGAAAGTGATGTAATGATTTGTTTCTATGAATTGGATATAACACGAATCTATGGGCACCGTGCGCTGCCCCTCGATATACGGCCAGGCGTAAATCCATGGCGGCCATAGTACGAGAGATATTCCCCATGCACATGCTAGAAAAATGTATGTTCTTTTTATTTAGGATGTAAGTGAGATTTTCAAATTTTTACGTTAACTTTACGGGATAAGAATTCCCTCATTTCGATTAAATCTTTCGTATAATGTTTGCAGGGTTAACAACTTAAAAGCATAAAAAACTCAGAGCTCAGAAATGTTCAGCTACAGAAATATCAAAGCTTAAAAATTTTAAGTATAGGAAACTTCAATTCCTAGTGATTTGCACTTGGGTATGCCTTGAGCTACTAACATACAGAGTGATTTCCAATAAGGGTACAGAGTCAAAAATTACTAGATCACTACGAAACTTCCCCGAAGATTTGACAGTTCCAAAAGGAAACGACACTAAATAAATAATTTCTTACCTATCATAATAGCAGCCTTCGAAGTTGTCCTTTTCACCCGATACGTGAGTGGTCTGGTAACAGAGAAATATCTGTCGAAGCTGATAAGCAGTAGATTCAGTACCGACGCATTGCTGGCCAGATAATCCAGCGCCAACCACGTATCACATACGTGTGGGCCCAGTGGCCAGTAACCCAACACGGTGTATACAGTGAAAAGTGGCATAGAAACCAGCCCAATAACAAAATCTGCCACTGCCAAACTGAACAGAAAGTAATTCGAGATGGTCTGCAGCTGCTTATCGATCTTGAACGAAATCATTACCATAATATTGCCCACCACTGTGGTCAAACTCAAAACCACAGCAATAATCACAATCAGAACACGCTCCCATACGGCGTACTGGTGTGGTTTGCTGCCGCAATCGAGACCATTCGTTAAATTATAGGTCTCGTTGCCGAAATAATCCACTGCTGTCACGTTCATGGTGTGAGTGAGCGTATGTATTCTTATTTGTGGATCTATTCTTTTATGGTGTTTTTTTTTGTATATGTTTCTTACTCAGTTTTTTCTGGCGGTTTCCTGCGAGTGTGTATGAATGCCTTTGCCTATAGCGTTTTTCTTGTGTTTCTGTTTCGACCACCTTAGTAAATTTCGGTGTCGGTGTCGTTGATAGTGTCTTCCTTGAGATTTTGTTAATTCTTGCTAGTCTCGTGATTTGTACACTGTCCTTGATACCGCGCGTGTGTACGCGTTTGTAAATGGTTTTGTTTGTGATGGTATATTTCTTGATTATTTTGATTGCATTTGCTTTTACGGATATTCGATAGTACTTCTATATTTCATTAATTCCTTGATTGTGTCAAGATTTTCTATTATTCCGTTTACCAAGTTCTCCAAAAGTTCGCTGATTCTAATTGTTTTATCGTCGATTTTGCATAATTCCGAGCATTTTTTAGATTTATAACTTCTCTTTTTCCAAATACTTAACAACTTCTCTTCAACTTGTTTTGTTGCTTCCACTAATTTTGCTTTATTTTCCCGGTTTTTGAGCTTATTATGTTTTAGAGTTTCTTACAGTTTCAATACTTTTCTATTCAAATTTGAAGTTCCATTCGTGTTTACTTCACTATGTCTTGTTTCGGTCGTGGATTAAAATGTTTTCGATCTTTTTGTAGTGTCGTTGAATATCTATTCACAAATAATTCGATTGATTCCGATGATTTTTAGTGTTATTGCTTTCTTTTCAGTTTCGTTTCTCAAAACTGTGCTTCACTATTCAGTCCTTTCTAATTTCGTAATTTCGTTTAAATTTCCCGCCGTTATTACAAAAATTCTGGTAATATTTACCGTTCTCACTATGTGCAGCGATCTTTCTGAGTTTCTACGTTGGTTTCGTATCTTCAGAAATTGTTTTCGAAATTATTTCTAGTGACTTTCCGTGAATCGCCTTAATTCACGAGAAAATTGCTTTATTCTTCGCCTGAATCTTCGATTATGTACCCCTGATATTCGAAAT
Source organism: Mimumesa dahlbomi (assembly GCA_917499265.3). Taxonomy (NCBI): domain Eukaryota; kingdom Metazoa; phylum Arthropoda; class Insecta; order Hymenoptera; family Crabronidae; genus Mimumesa; species Mimumesa dahlbomi. The sequence continues at coordinate 6,812,072 of OU824124.1, forward strand.
TCTGTCTATTCTCGCACTGTGTCCATGTGTGTACCGATGTTGTAGCTCGTTACTAATGACTCTTTCTAACTTCATATGCGTTACAGTCAGTTTCGCCCGGATTTCTGTAACTTGTGTACACGTTTACAGCTTCTCCGTCGACAACTCTTGTTTTTCTATAAATTCGGCATGCCCAAATCAAATTTCCCGCCTTCAGCCATGTCCCCACCCCCTCGCTCCGCCTCACACGATTAAACGCGTCAACTACATGCCCCCTTCGATAAGGACCGATCTGAAAAAAATGTGAAAGGGTGAAATAGGTCAATTTGAATTCGCTGCAGTTTAATTTGAGATTTTGTGACATTATTAATTTAAATCATGTTTCTCAAAAATACTAGAAAGCAATGTTGATAGAAAGTATTATGGAAACGAGGGTTTTGACAGTTTACTGCTATCTTATGAATAGTGATTGTGGTAGAAGTTATGCAGTTTCCACGGAGCTGCAATATGGCATAATTCAAATTTTTTGGTCCTGGTTCACCTTCGTTGGTATTAACGACTAGTTGTTTTTTTAAATGAAACTCATTTTTCTTTGTCGTTTTAAAGTTTGCTAACAGGGAAATTCATTATACAATAAGTTTTCCGTCACACGTGGACGACGAAAATGGTTATTTCTTCATTCTAAAAAATGTTTTAATTAACATATTAGAAATTTAAATAGCGTACTACGTTCTAATTACTTTTTACAATTTACAGAAATTCTTATGAGGTGAAAAAATAACTCGTTTAATCACGGTATCGTGTAGAGTTTGACATGTTATCTATTTAGCCGATGCTAAATAGAAACGTGTAAGTCGATAGGCTCCCGTTTTCATTCTATAAATAATTTACCGATAGTCAACCGCCAAGGATAATTCTTTATTGAAAAACGCGGGAAATGTGTGTTGTGTCTTCCTAACCTACTTATAGCGCCTTTTTGTTTTACACGTCCAGTTTGATTGATATTATTTGTCCACGTACAAATATCTCTGGAATAAGCGTGGCATACTTTTCGATTTTTTACAATTTTCATTAGTTTTTATTGTTTATGCTAATCGCGAATTCTGACCACTTTATATAATTTACTATTTTAATCTCATTGTCATGTTTTATCTAATTCATATCAAATTTTAAATAATTTGCTCACGGCTTCCAGCGTTTTTACATAAAATAGTAGTCGACCAGTTACATATTATACAAATAATATTGCTATGCGAATTGTTATGTGCCAATTTCGAAGCGTAGAAATTTCAGGACCTCAAAATTTCGTGACACAGTGATGCAGAAATGCAGAGTGTAATCGTTAGACCTTAGCATGGGAATTGTAAAATTTGTCTGTATAAAACTTACTTATCTTACTTATAAAACTGAAGTGTTCCTAAGTCTTTGTTTAAATAGAATAACTTAAAGTGCGTTTATTTGAATAAAATGTCCCTAGATCTATTTAGCATTACTAGTACGAAACTGATTAAAATTAGTACATGTTATGCATGATGTTCTATATATTCTACACTTTCAATAGAAATTTTTAATTATCAGCAGGATAGTTCTATATTAAATTTTCACGACTCACTGGTGGAAAAAGTACAAAAATACCCTGAAGATCGGAATCGGTTTATTTAAAAACAATCCATAGTAAATGACGCGTTTAATTGACTCTCGCGTCATATCGGAAAATATATAAAAATAATGTGTCGCAAAATAGTATTCTAAACGCGGGAAAATTTAAGTTTCCATAACGAACATGATTCTTATATTTGTGTCTCAAAATGTAAAATGGTGGTAGTTAGGAGCATTTTAAAATGAGGAGAAAAGTGAGAATGCAAATGAACTTACTTTCTGTTAGCTTGCTTCGTCGCCAGCGCATATTAGCTAATCAAAACACGTCACACTTTCCCGCACTCCCCCGAATTTCCTTCCGGGAGCGAGATCAGCGGTGGGTTCGTAAATAAGCCGCCACTAATCACGTTCATTTTGGAGTTAACCTTTCTGGAAACAGATTTCTTCGTGATAAGGTTCCCCTATTTCACATATAATTAGGATTGTTTTTGAAGTAATAAAAAAGATCTAGAGTTATCACAATCTTATTTTCAGGAAAATGCAACTTTAGTTTACTAAGCAGGAATTTCGTTTGTTTTATTTCACCAATTTTGAAGTATCCAGGATTTTTTTTGAAAACGTTTTGAAACGACGACTTGAAAATTTTACTGACATTGGATTACAATATCACTTGAGTTCTTTAGTTATCATCTATACTTCAATGTAATTTTGAAATACAGAATGTTACAGGAGTCAAAACTTTCCCGCGTAAAAAAACAAGGTATTAAATTGTTGAACCAGATATAAAAAATTTAGTAATTAAAAACTAAAATAAAATATTGTATAAATATCAAATGCTGTTAAATTCTCCTTGGTGATATAAACTTACAATTTTCATCGATGTTTACGGGGTCCGAATGGACCCCGCATGTTCCTTGGAAAGTCAAATATCAGTTACTCTACAATTCGTGGGCGTGTGGTATTTGCGCATGCGCTTGACGCTGTCACGATCTTAAATCCGTCCACATTTTCCCCTAGTTTCCTCGAAATGTTACTAGGCACATAAAACACAGTGTTCAAAATTTTAAACCTGTGATTTCTTCACTTCGTTAAAACGAATTTTCACATCTTCCCTTTATAATTTTTCTAATACTTAATACATAAATTCAGTGTGAAGTTGTAAACAGATCATTCGTTATGGATATTTTAAAATTTACCGCATTTTTCACTTCAAGCTCCATTGCCTGAATAAATAATAAACGAAGGATGTATTGGCGATTTTGGGAGGAATGAAAATAATAGAAAATAAATCATTGTAAAGATATATATTTATGAAATAATATACATAATCTTTAAATACAACAAAAAATAATTAGCAAAAAGTCCATGAGAAAACTAAAACTAAAATTTGGTAGTTTTCAGTGGACTACCAACGCAGAAGCACATGCACACTTTATGAACATAAATTAACCACAAAATGGATTAATGGGATGATAATATTTTTTTTAAAGAACGAGAAACTTAGTATTGTCTAAAAGAATTTAAAAAATCCAGTTGCAAACGAATAAACTTGCAAATCTAAATAATAATTAACCTTAAACTTTACTAAGTGGGTTTTTTGTCATACTCAAAATTTAATGTAATAGATACTCTCGGATGAATAGGAACAACAATGTTTGATATAAAATGGTGTAAAATTAATAGAAAGTAGAAATTGATGTAAAACTGTGTATGTTAATAATGATGAAACAATATAAACGCGTATTAATATGAAAATTAAGTGTATGTAGTTCGCAAAGGGGTGGTCCATTTACTAACGCATACTACCACAGTACCCATAGATTTCGATAAAATTTTATCAAAATTACGCGAAAAATGAGAAAGCAATGTTTTAGTAATATGGAAATATCTTCATATAGTTAGGATGTTGAAATTTATCTGTAAAAATCATTTTTGTAGTGGTCAAGCTATCGTAAAATTGAATTGCAATCTTCAAAATTAACAAATACTATAAATGATTAAGATATAATTTAGCATTGAAAACTCCTAAAAGGGGAAGTCCAAAGAGTTACATTTTGTCAAAGATAAATGAAAACGGTCCTGGGAATTAAGATAATAAACTAGTGAAGTGCTAAACTTAAGGACGTATAGAAAAAGTCTTAATCAATGAAAATCTGTAATCATTACAATGAAAGACCTATAAAAATTGAGAGACATTGTACTCCAAGAAAATGGGGCGTAATGAATTATTATTAAACACCTATAAAAATAAAAATTAACACCGCGTTCTGTAAAGGGGTGGTCCATTCACGCTGTACACGTACGCACTCACACAAACACAAACACACACACACACACACAAAGCGAGAGAGACGGAAACACAATCGCACCTCTCAAATAAAAGATTAACCTCAAAAAATGCCAAAGGGGTGGCGAAAAGACCAAAATATCATCGAAAATTTCAAAGCATTGCAACACGAACAATTCGTAATACCCTAACTATACAGAAACATTTGTACGATGTGAAAAAGTACGTATAAATGCCAAACGCTGAAATCTGTGGATCATTCCACTAACATAGAAATACTCCGACTACCCCCAAGTCAAAAATTAATCCCAGAAACCTATGAGGTTGGATTAGTCATCCCAAAAAATTGCGCCGAATTAAATTCCATTAGAATTACACCCCGAATTGCAGCATAGCCGAAAGATCGTAGTACAAAAAGAATAGCAAATTATAAAAATTACATTGTAACACGTATAAAAAACGAAAATGACGGGTTGAATATTCATCAAAACTCCGACACACAGCATTCGATTTACTGCGGGCCACAAAAATGCAAACACACTCACAAATCCTACACCCCAAAAACACACCATAGGCCACAGTTCTTAAAGGGGTGTTCCATTCACATACCACAGGCCACACCACAATCCCTCGAACGTACAAAATCCGTCAGCAGACTCACGTAAACCTGCCCAAACACACTGTGTGTCTTCTTGGCACGACTGGACGGCAAACGCACAAATCCACAGGCAAATTGTGGAAGGTGGAGTGTCGAGAAATCCACCCTTGTGTTTACTGCCCGGAAGACCGATCTGTGGCGTGGCTGTCGAGGCATCTGTGTGAGTTGACCGTGTGTATGAGAGTGTGGTGGGGCGAGCGTAGGGTAGAAGTATAGAGGGGTTACTTCTCCGTACGACAGGACCCTGTGCACCTGTGTGGAAATGCGCGCGCGCAATGATGTTACTGTGTTTACACACATAACGCACGCACGCACGCGCTCGCGCGCGCGGCATACATGCACGCACACACGCAGTCACGCGCACAAGCGCGCACACATAACCCGAATCGTTTTCTACCTGCGGAAATAAATAATGCAAAGGGGTATTTGCGTATGAAATTGGAGAGGCGTGCCATTTTTATTAGTGCGCTTTTACACGTACAAAATTGCTGATCCAATTTCCATTGGTAGGAGCTCTGTAGATACATGTTCGTGTTCTGTCATTACTATTGAGAAGTGTGCGCGACGCGAGTTCGAGGCGCACTAAGGGCGTGGGCGAATACGAGACCTAATTCAAAGCATAACACGCGTGCGCGTAACGCTGTCGCACTTTGTTCATTTTATTTTGCATAGGCACATTGAGAAGCGGTAGATTTTTATATATTTCTACAGACGGGATATAGAATATACTTCATCTCTGGTATTTTCTATTCACTGTTTTACCGACTTTAATTTAATTTATGAAGTTTACTTGTACATCAATATTTTTGTATTGAATTATTGACCTGGGAACCGCATTGTTCCAAATTGTTATTATCGATAACATTATATGTATATGTGTATGTATCCAATTACTAAATTGATTTTGTTAATATTTAAGTAAAACACTCACTTATACAGGAAATGATTGACACAATTACACGTCGCCATTGTTTGTCGTTTCTAAATGGCGATGATTTTAATTTTTTATAAATCTATGCGTCTTTCAAGTTTCACTCCAAATGTTAATAGAATTAAAAAATGGCAGAGCCTCTGTTCAATTTTCGGTGAATCATGTTATGCATGTTTATAAATACTGTTGCTACAGTCGTCTATTTTATGTGATACCCTCGTTTCAGTGTGATGTGCGCTTTCTTTTAAAAAGATCACGAATTACACGCAGCGTTAGGCTACTTTCTCGTTCGTTTTTATCTACCAACAATATATAAGTGTCGCATGCAAGGATTGTCACAAATCCCAGATATAGAAGCCGTGAATTCGAACTGTCCCTCCGACCCCTTTCCCACTCAGTTGTCATGTATCGCTTAAGGCTAACATAGATTCCCCACTACAGTTCCTACGTCTATGGACGATATCAAAAATATTGGAGGCGCAGAAGCTTCAAAACAACAAAATTTTATGATCTAGGGACTTTAAGGAACAGAAATATAAAAGATTAAAAGTCTCGAGCATATCATTTTAGTGCGACGAATTTCAAATTGCAAGCAATTAGAAACACAGAATTTTCAACACATTGATATTCCGAATTGTTTAAAAATTAATGGCTGAATACAACGAAATTCAAAGCATTCAAACGACTAGGTGTACAAATTTGAATGCATAGAAACTTCAAATTCTGTATATGATCCACGAGCAAAGAAATTACAATGCATGGAAACTTCAGAGGAAAGACACGAAATCCTAAGAATGTTAAACATCCCCAAATATATTTTTCAGTCAACGATACATTTTAGAAGATATGTATTAAGAGTTCAAAATTCATGGTCCGATAACTTTCAAACATACAAATTCGAATTGTTAAGAATTGAACGTGAAAACATTTGAAAAGACAGATAACTTGGCAGTGCAAAAATTTGAACCCAGCCACATCGCTAATGACCACATTTTGGCCAGAATTCCACAAGTAGGAATCTTTATTTCGACACGGTTTTCACACCTACCCTGTACCGACCCACCGCAAACGTCAAACGTGTGGTCGGGCCATAGTCGTAGACCGATTTATTTCTTTCTGATTTCTCTGCTATGGAAATGGAAGTCCAGTCGGCGGATGATTTCGCAAAAATTTACACCGATCAGTGTCGAATCTGTTTGAAAAGAGCTGTGGAAATTTGCGAAATTTTCACGCATGGCGACGCCATTACGCGAAAACTAATGGCCGTCGCTTCTGTGCAGGTTAGCTCCCGAATTTCACAAATTTCTGGGCACTGTTTTTGCCAAGTTCCTTCACTAATGTTTCCAGATTTTCTCACATACTTCGTTTGTTATTTTCCGCAAAGAATAACATATTTTTTCTGAGTTTATATTTCTTGTTTTTAACTTTGAAACAACTGGTTGATGTGTGTGCGTGCGTGTATTTGTCGAGCCGTTTTGCATAGTGTATACAGAAGGATTTATTTTTCAAATTGTTGATATTATTTGTTGGATAGGGTTGTTTTATGGAAGACTACAAACTGCACAGTTAAGAATTGTTTAATAATTAAAACGTTGAATATTTTTCATACTTTTAACGTAATAATTTCGTTATCAAGAACTTAATCTTGTTTTCAAATTTTATCATGTTTGGAACAATAATTTTGCGCAAATTTGGTACGCGGGAAATTTGCAATGCAGAATCTATCATATTAGTAAAATAGAAGTTAAAAATTCTAACTCTACACATACCCAGCATATGAAAGTAATATACAATTTTTATCTTATAAATAACATAATTTTATTCGGTTTTTTTTAAAAACTAAATTTTATTAAATTATTTCTTAGGAATATGTCTTAATTATTTCTTAGGATACTATTACAAATGAAATATAAATATACAAATGATAAGTATTTTTGTCCTGAAACAGGTGGAGGAAGGTGATGGTCTTCCACCAGTTATCTGTTCACACTGCATCCAACTCCTGGATGCCTCATACGACTTCCAACTTCAAATAAGAACATCTGATGAGAAGCTGCGTCAGCTGCTGAAGCTGAAAACCAACTCCAACTCTAACTTTTCTAGCGCCAGCATAGTAAAAGCTATTATAGCTGATGTTATATCCAGTGTAATTTCATCTGAACAAGAAACTCCTGCATTTTCAGAGGAAATAAAGCAAGAATGTGTACTAACAGATGAAATTCAAGACTCGGAGTTGAAATTGGAAAACAGTTTGGATAATTTGAAGTTTGATGAGGAAGAGAAGCCACTCATTTGGCGAACATCAAGACTGCGCTGTTCGCAGTGTATCAAAAGTTTCAGAAGTAAGGTTGCACTGCAGAGGCACCAGATTGTGCATAAAAGAAAGACAAAGCTGCGTTATGTTTGTCATGTCTGTGATAAGCAATACAACAATGTTGGGAAGCTTAAGAGTCATGTAGCTATTTGCCATGAAAAAAGTGTTCAGGTATGAATTGATTCGATCTTTACTAAGGAATGATTGCTAAGATTTAACTAGAACAATTCCACTTTCACAGGACAAGCGGTCCGAAGAAAAGCGATTAAGATCCCAGAAGCCTGTAAAATTAGATGCAAAAGACGAAGTGAAGAAGCCAGTCAAGTTTGAGTGTAAAGTCTGTGCCAAGCAATTCACGTATCAAAAGTCCTTTGAAACTCACGCAAGAAGCCATACAGACTACAAAAATGAAGATTCAAATTGTGAAAAACCAGAAACAGTCGAAGAAGAAGATGAAGAAAATGAAAATGAAAATGAAGATGACGAAGAAGAAGAAGAAGATGAGGACATGCCAGCTGAGAATCTTCAATGTACACAGTGCGGGAAGCTGTTTGCAACTAAGAGGAACTTAAAGAGACACATTTCTACACACAGTGGGTTAAAGTACAATTGTACAACATGTGGCAAAGGCTTTTCAAGAGTGGATAAATTAAAGGATCATGAGCAGACTAAGCACAAAGCAGAGATGTTTGAGAGCTCAGACCAGGAGGAACAGGATGCAGATAGTGTACATAATAAGGAGCCCTTTGAAGGACGTAAAAAGGTATAACAACTTGTTGTACCTCTTTAGTCAATGGATAGATTCACGAAATCTACAACGAATGTATCTGAGTTTAGTGTTGTATGTAACAATTAAGTTCTCCAGTAGCATAGGATAAATTAACAGTTTGTACAAACCTCATACCATGGCACTGCATTCGGAATTGAATTAAACAGAACAATGACAATTATGTCAAGAATAGTGAAGTAGATTAGTAGAACTAGGGCTCAAAAATATTTTCAGCAGATGTTGTTATCATATATTACATTCAAACTCCTTATTTCAGGATCGTCACAACAGACCACACAAGTGTGCTCTATGCCCCAAGTCCTTTGCACAGGCCCAGTCTCTGTCGAACCACATGGAGCGGCACAAACGTGTTAAGGAGACTCAAAAGCGATTCCTTTGCGAAGTGTGCAGCAAGTGCTTTGCACAAAGTGGATCCCTAGTGGCCCACATGCGTACCCATACAGGTGTCAAGCCATACGTGTGTAACGTGTGCAGTCGTGCCTTTACAAAGAGTACTTATTTGCAACTGCATTTACGCACACACAGTGGCGAGAAGCCATACATATGCCAGTACTGCAGTAGAGCATTTGCACGAGCAAACACATTGGCCCGCCACATAACAATGCACACAGGAGAGGCAAAATACCACTGCCAGATCTGCACAAAGTCGTTCCGACGCCTGACTTCGCTCAATGAACACACTTATACTCATACAGGTCAGCGGCCGTATGCCTGCAAAATCTGCACCAAACGGTACAACAATGCCGGCTCCCTTTATGCACACAGAAAGAAATGTAAAGCGCAGATGAACAGCGGATTTACAGTGTCGGTCGACACACAGCAGCAAGAAAGTGTATCGCAGGTGTTGATCTACTCGCAGAGGAAGTTGGTTGAGGATGCTACAGTGGGACAGGTTACACCAACACCGCAATACATGATCGCGAATGTGCACAATCAGAAAAATATCATTCAACCGTTCGGTGTTGATGAGCAGAATGTGTATGCTATTAACTCGAAACAGTTCAAAAATCCGTATTATACGATCTACCCGAATATGTAAGATATGTGATGGAGGTTATTAAAGGATGCCTTTTTTTAGAGTTATGTGATTATGGATGTTTTTTATTTTGCTTGGAAACATAGCGGTGAGAGTTGGACCAGTTATAACATGAAATATGAATAATTAATACGCAGAAATTTGTATGCGTAGAAATATTATGGCTTGCAAATTTTACGAATCCTTTCCGTTTATTCCCGCCAATTTTTAAATTCATTGAACTACCTTACGACTTACGATCATTTGTCAATGACGAAAGTAGATTACTTTTTCTAAAAATTACGGGAAAGTGGTAAAAACGGAAACATTTCTACGCAGAAATATTATTACATTTTTCCACAAAACTGTAGTCTTAGAAATGTCATTGCAGAGGAATATTAAAACGTGTTAATATAAATAATACCATCGTCCCGATAGAGTATGAACCGCCACCCTATGTTCATCTTCCCTATTCAAATTTCCCGCTGCGATTTCTGATTTTCGCCGCCAGGTATCGTTCTGGTTTCATCTGCGCGCTATCACAGTAGTGTTGCTCTTAGTATGTGACGTGGGCCCCGAAAGAAGCAGTGCAGCTCTCCGTGCCAAGGTACACAGGCGTAGAAACCAGGCGATACACAGCAAGCGATGGACCCGCGTTTAATGCGAATCGTGCAGAATCGTCTTTGAAACGTTGCGAGATGCGCTTCGGGACCTGGTGAAAACTCCTGTCGCTGCTCTGAGGATTCCACTGCGTACCCTGGTGAGCCAGAATCCACGTAAATATAACCTATATAGCCGCGCAGAGCGCATGCGCTGTATGCGTATGTGTGCGAGCCTTAAGTTTCGTTCACACGAACACGTTTTAGAGCATAAAACCTCTATTATGGTGTTATTTTATGCGAAAGCAGTGTGATTTGACTTTTCAAAAGATTCTTTAGCTTACATTGAACGTGGAATTATTAATAGTAATACTGTTTCTCTATTGAGCGAAATCAGGTGAACTAAAAATAAAATTCTCTGTGTGGAAGATTCTCTGTTTTCATTATTTTTGTATTGTTACCTAAGTTTTAAAATAAAAAAGTAATACATCTGTGTAAAGGTCTGAATCGGTATGAATATGCCAGTGTGAGTGGCACAGTATTAACAGAGCATATAACATAATATATTTGATACAAAAAAATTATTGTGATGTGAGAATGGTATTTCATAGTTCAATGTGATTACTGAGATATCTTGTGCTGAAATATATTGTATTTAATGTTTTGGAGTGCAAATAATTCAGGGTGTAAGGATATTATCGTCATTTATTGTAAATGAATGACAAAGTGTAGAAATATTCCTACTCCTTGTCAAGTATGTTGAATCGGTCAATTTTTGCATGGGTACTTTGCAGCATAGAATAATTTTGAATATCAGCAAATGTCATTGGAAATTTTTTTCCCAAATTTTCTTGTGTAAATGTTTTTATGCATTGCCATTCCAATTGTTTAAAATTTATATGGTATGATATATGTATGCTTCAAATTTTTATCTACAAAATTTCTCACACTGTACTATTTCTATCACAGTTCTTCACATATTGTAACATTTGTGTCACAAGAAGTTGTGTGTATGTGAACATGTTTTTATGTTTAAAAACTTCTCTTCAATGATATATCTATGCATTGACGTTCAAGTGTGGTAATATTTCTATACCTTGAATATCGTATATTCCGAATTTTTTGTGTATTGATATTCTTGCACGATAAAATGCTTAGTGCGATGATAAGTATAAATTGAGAAGTTTAGGAAATTATTTTTTTTTCTTTAATATTACTAGGCCCTGAAATTTTTATTTTCTGCAACATATAAACTATAAATCTTTTTCGCAAAATGTGAGGTTATGTGAAACATGGTCCCACCTTGTGAACTTGCGTTTACCCCCTCCTCCGCCCCCTCCCCCCGCTATCTACGCACGCGCGCAAAGCGTTTCTTCTCTTACATATATTAAAAACATGTCTGTATGCGTGTGATGTGCACGAATTCGATTTTTCAAGGTGTTCGAATATCCATGTGTGCTAACACACTCGTAAACGTGAAAATGTGGAATAAATTTCAGTCTTGCATATGGGCTGTGTGGCTGAGTGCGTGTATTGCTACATAGTTCTCGTTCGATGCGCACATAACCTATACATACTCGATCCGTAAGTTTACTCAGATATTTTGTACTCCCACACAAATTTTCATATTTTCTGTGCATATTTGTGTGATGACGGTTTTTATGCAAATCGAAATGTTCAGATTACGATTACGAATTTTGTTTGTAATTTCGAAAAACAATTTTTGTAAAAATTCCAAGAAATTGCAAAAATGAATTCAGTTTCTATACAAAAATAGGGAACGATTGAAGTGCACTCTCTTTCACACAGTGAATAATTAAAATACTTGTTCTAAAGTTCGTAAGCATAGCAGATTGATGGTTTTTAAAGTTTGCACTTTACAATTCTACAGTTCGTACTTTCCATGTTGCAGTTTGGAATTTGGAGTGCCTATGATTAAAGATAACATTTTTTGAAATGTCTGTGCATAAGATTACAGGATTCTGAAACTTCTGAATTCAAGCTGACAGGCTGTGAAGATTGCTTTGAAATTTCTGTGCCTTTTAAATTGTAGATATATAAAATTATAGTTCATATTTATTTACCACGGAACCTTACTACCTTACCTTACCCAATTTTAAATTACAAACTTCATAATCATATTTTTACTGCAAGGATAAACTTTGATACATTGAAGTTTCTGCATTTTATAGGAGTCGTAGCCAAAAGATTTCAAATCATGATGTTTTTATCAGTTCAGAAGTTTCTATTTTCTACATGAAAACACTACTTTTTCCAAAAAAAGTAACATGTCTTTTCATTAGAGAAATACTTATACCTAAAAGGTGTGTTACGAGTAAAATATACTTACAATTTATTCTTTTGTTTGACTGTCAAATTGTGGTCCTTACACACTGAAAAGGTCAGCACTAGTACGTAGATACCTTACTGATACGAAGATTAGAAACATTTTATTTCCAAAAATATATTAGAAATATGCGTGGGATAAGTACTTTTCAGATGAAATAAAGCTCAAGTTATTTGGGATGATTAGTATATAGAGCCTGTAAAATATTATGGATTTCTGAATAACAATCAATTTGATTTATGGATAGTTAAGTACTTATATACCTATATATGTTCAGTTAGTTTCTGATATCGGTCATAGACGGGTGACGAAAATTAAGCATTATGACGGATGCGTGTTATATTCAACTCCCGACATGGCGAAGCCCTTTTTTTCAAACTTTTACTATTGCTATAACTTTATTTTGCTTCACTCTTTATTTTTGCATTTCCGCAACTTAACCCTTTTGTAGAAGAGAAGAAAAATAATCAAAAAATACGAATGAACTCGATCGTCTTCGGAGGCGGTGGAAGGGCATGTACCACTGTTTTATTTTAATAATTAAATACGTATAAAAGTATGTTGAAAAATACGAAAAAACAACAAATTTTGCAGAGATTTAAAGATAGGTCGATGATTTTGTAGAAATCGCGAGAACTTAAACCGTCACCTAACGGCACTCGGCTACTATTGTATTTGAAATCCGACAGAACATCTGCGAACATTTGTTTAGCAGTGCAACAAGAAATTCATTTTGTTAATTTAACTAATACTTTAAGAATAATTTTTCTTAAGAATGTTTTGCTCTTTTCCACTACTCTTTAAATTTAATAAAAGTTTGGCACGATTTAGTGACATTACAATAGTAACTTTGAGTTAATTTTTCAAAAAAATAGTTGGCCAAAAGCCCTTAATATGTTCCGGGCCCTCCGTATTCATTTGTGTTTGCAACTTGAGCTCCGTCTCTATCAAAACGTGCTTGTCCTCTTCACCTCTTTCGTTTAACAAAATTTATGATAGCACTAGTGTGTTAATTATAGTGCAATTAATGCTTTTGTACTTTCGTAATAATTGTCTTCGTGGTTTAAAACGGAGCAATTTCGATGTTTTAAAGTTTCAAGGCATGGACTTGTCAGTACAAAAATTGAGCAACATAGAAATTGTTTAATTCAAACTATTTTCGCATAAATCAGTTTCTGCACGTAGAGATTTCTAGGCACAAGAATATCGGTCCATGTAAATTTCGGAATTTAAAAATTTGAAAAGTGTACTCCTTTACAAATCTCTACATACGGATATTTAATATTTAAAATTCATGGAATGATTTTCTCCGTGTTTTTCGTGCAATTCTTCGACGCATCTTTTAATACATCGTCAATTACTCGTCCTCTATTCTAAATACTTGCGCCTGACAAACACGGCCCTGGCACCCCGCGCCTGCGCGATGGTCTTCCCTCCCTTCTCTCTCCTCTCTTTTTTGGGGGGAGTAGGGCCGGCGTCGGGAACAGCCCAGGGTAGCCGCCGCCACCGTACCACAGAAGTAAGTCCACCATAAAGCCCCGTAAAACGAGACCCAAGCCAGTGGAAAATGTGAAACTACCCACGAACACACTGTGCGTTAGGTAACCACCCAGCGTGTCGTTAACTGCGGGACGTGTGGAAGTTGTGGAGGCGAAGAAACTTTTGTTATGAGATGTGCGATTTCTGTGGTGTGTATGTGTGTGTGTGTGTGCGTGTGTGCGTGTGTGTATGTATGTGTGTTCTGGATGGTTTTTTATAATGGGTTTTCTGTGGTGTTTTGGTGTGATTGGCCATGTTTATTCGAAAATTCGTGTCCAAGAAGTATAAGGGGATTCTAGAGCACTGAATTTCAGTTTTTTGTGCATATATAGTTCTGTATGGTAGTATTGGAGATTTGCAAATTATGGCTTTGAGGGTTCTAGGGTTTCGTGTCATTGATGGATAAAGTTTGTGTGCATTGTATTTCCGGATTTAGACATTTTTCATGATTTTATATATTATTGATTGTATATATTAACACATTGAGTACAGGTATTCAGCGTGCCATTTCGATAGGTAATTAAGAATTAGTAGGATAAGCAATTACGAGTAGACAAAAACAATTCATGTGTTTAAAGAAGTAATTAATAAAATATAGTAATTAATAGTACCTTACTTGCCAATAACTGGACTACAAAATCTGTAAATATACTTTGCCTGTATTCTACGACCAGTCGGAGTAAAACGTATTATAGTAATCTTACTGTATTTAATGTGTTAAAAATGCATATGCTTCAAAGTTTCTTTGAATTTGAATATATTTTGGTTTTGATGTTCATAGGTATTGAAATTTGTATAGATCAGATACTTATATACGATATAGGTTACAGATTTTTTAAATACTTGTGCCTTGTACTTACGGTTATTCAAAGAGTTTATCAGCTTCAGAAATCATGTGCCATTTTACTTTTATGCATTGTGATTAATATACATACAAATTATTGTGGTTTAAGTTATACATTTTATTACCTCCGATTGATTATTTTTATCTTTCTAAATTTCTTTATTTGGATATTTCCAAACCTTGAAATTTGTATAAAAGTTTATGGAATACTAGAAGCATGGAATATGGCGAATTTTGTTTTTGCATTGATAAAATTTCCAAGATTTTTATGACATTAAACCTCTTTTTTTCATCAGATCAGATAATTGTTACAAATTCAAGTTAACATCTATTACTTTTTTATGACATTAAATTTTTGTACTTGTATGTTTTGATTTTATGACGTTCTCTAATTTAGAGTTTTAAATCTCCATTATTATTAATGTTAATCAAATATTCTAATAGGTTTCTTCAAACATTGCTCCAAATTTTCTTAGGTCATTCTATAAAATAGGAGTATTATCGAATTTAGTTTTTAAACTGCATTTGCAAGTTACTCCAAAAGAATTAGGCATTTCTTTATAAATTATTTTTGGTCAGATTGCATTAAATGTTTACTTTCCAGGGCTGTACGATTTACAACTTGAAAAATTTGATTTATATCATCATAAATTGTATTTATTTTAATTTCCTACTGTTGACTAACATGTTGTTTTGAAAGAAAATAAATTGAATAATTTAATAATAAATTAATTAATTGAGATTAGAACATAACAATATTTCTTACTTTGATACTTAAGCATTGTAATTTAGAATCTGTTATCAAAATGTTATTTCAATTCATTTTTTTTTTGTTTCAGATCTCCACTGGCATGGAGCTAGGAGCACACTGATAGTGATAGTCTACGAGGTAAAATTTAATTACATCTTTCAAAGTAGTACATAAAATATTCTGCAATGTTAATGAAATTATCTCATTCAAAATTTGGTTCAAATAACTGAAGAAAAATAAAATTATTTTCTATATTATGCTTTTTAATTGATTGAAATTGGAATTATAAATAGTTTTGTGTTTTATAATTTTTGTTTCGTTTATTGTAGAACTTTATACATTTCATTATATAATTCTTTTCATTGCGCATACAATCTTGTTATTTCCTCAAACTCTGCGTTTATGTTTTCAATTAATTATTAATAATATTTTGATGATTAGCATTTTTGAAAATTGAATTTTTTTTAAATAGATCTTGGTTTCTATGCATTGCCTGCCAAAGAAGAACTGAGCCCAATGTTTCCACACAATTCTAGTTCACATGAGATTTCTACAGAAACAAATGCCTTCGTACAAAATTCCATGGTAAGATATACAACAAAATAACACATCTAACTAAAAGATCCTTCACAGATTTATCCAATCCTTTTGTAATACTTAGGTTGATTTTAAAATATATGTATTAGATAAAATTGAAAAAGAAATTTTTGAAATCAATATACAGTAACATTCCCCGCAGTAACAATTTATGTATCAACTAATAGTTTTAAACAAGGCTTCTTTAACTAAAAACCAAATGCATTATGGCCGTAAATTTTGTGAATTAAATTATCGTAGTTAATTAAAGAATATTTAATCGATTTATTAGAGCTATTTCTGATTTCTAAGCGAAAAATTTTGTTCTCAGGGGGATGTAGTAGTATTAGGGAAAAGCAGTCTGGTTGGGGTGGGGGAGGGAAGAGGATCAGAGCACGCTAGGTACTGTGATATCGAATCCATAAACAGCAAAATGATGGCAGAACCTATTAGCCATCCTGAGAATACCGCCGCCAATGACTTTTCAACCGTCCTGCCGAGCCACTCTGGTAAGTAAAACAAAATTTATCAGTAATAACAGAAAAATTAAGGACCAAAACTTTACGTGAAATGTAAAAGTCATGTATGATTTTTGGAAATTCTTGCTCTCAAATTCCAACATTTTAAGAGCATCTGTTAAGCTCCAATTCATTCATAGTTGAAGTTGCAGCACTATTATAGTATACACCTTGAAAAGTATGAATGGTAAAAAGAGTTTTACTTAAGTTTTCTGGCCAAAATTTATACATTTTAAGTAACTTTGAGTTTTGATTTCTTTAAAAAATATATAAATGAATACATGGTTTTACATTAAAAGTAATTTTACTTAAAAGTAATACTCTAGGGAATAATACATATACTCCTATTACTATTTCGATGTTGACGATTTTCTTGGGTTTGAGCAACTGCTATTTTGGAGTTATTGGAGTAAACATTCTCAAATATAATGATTGCGATAAATTAAAGAAAATATCCATCTTTAAATAACAGTTTTCTAATTTCAAGATGTTTTATACCGATTTGGTAGTTTTTTTAAGCATTTTTCAAGTGAAAAAGAAATTATGCTCATTATTTTTCCTGTGCTGTTTGTTTTTATGAAATTATTAAAGGACTCTTGGGTTATTTTTGACTTTTTCCGGTTGCATTGTTTGGTCTGCTATTTGCAAAGTTGAAGTGTTTGAGTGTCGTAGGTTTTCGCGAAAATCTGGTTGAAAAGTGCCAAGTGACGCGTTCCTACTTTTTTGTTCTCTATTGAAAAATATCAGGCAGTGCGATAATAGAAAATACAAGTACTTTCTTTCACAGCTACTAACTTACAGCAGCATGCACTGCAGTTTAGTGCAATATCTTGGAACAGAATCAGTAAAGACGTTTAACTACAAATTCGATTGTGCAATGAGTTTGACGCTCCGGATTTACGGACTGGCTCTTTTGGGCAACGGACAAGGAAATGTTACCGCGCCACTTGGCACTCAAACGGCTTAGAGCCACCGTACATGACAAATAAACACTTTTGTCGTTCAGAATGTTCACTGTGGATTCTTATGTCGTTCTGTACTGCCGTTTTTTCGTTTATGTGTAGTGCGCTATAAGAATCCATGGTAAATATTGTGACCAACAAAATTTTCTGACACGGAGTATTTATCGCCTGCTGTAGACCTAAGAGATATTTATATGGTATACAGTTTACTGTATTTTGCAACGAAAATATACGTTGCACTCCTGTGGAAAAATTGTTCCTAGTATAAAATTGCAATCCAAATTAAGAAAACAACGTTGCGTATTAGAATTTCCGCGCCGCTAGTTCTACAGTGTTGAGTTCTCGAAAAATGGAGTGTGTGCAAAATGTTATGTAGAACGTGGTAGCGAAGGTTTCAGAAAGATATTTTTAAAATTATACAAATCATGGGGAAAATATGAATATTTACCCATTCCGGGTCAACATTTACAGAAGATTGGGAACATCACTTGGTATCTTAGTATTCCGCATGACAATTCACATGGAAGCTATTAGGAGCAATTCTCACAAACTCTTCATTTTTGTTGACAAAGATATAACATTAAATATGTCTGCAAACTTCCCCGATTTTGGGTCTAAGTTTTTTACCTGTTCGTACAATTTTTTGAATGTATGGTTCTTCAATTCCTTCAGACTTTACTTCGATGTCATGCCTTTCAGTTTCTGAAAATGTAGTTTTAAATCAGTTTCTATTCCGAGACGATGCTAGAAGTCAATACAACTGTTTACCGAAATTTGGGCAAACACTTTTCACCCGTCCTTCTGTAATGTAACATGTATCAAGAGTGCACCTATACAATTGTAGTTTGCGTGAAAGTCCGAATTGAAACCATATGAGTTTCTTCGAATATTTCCTATCTACTGTAACGAATACTTATAATTTGGGATACCAGAGCATACAAATGTAGCAAGAAATTTTTGAGACTCCGACCGAACCTGATGTCACTAAGATTTCGGAAAATCGTAGAGTTCTATTTAAGATATATCATTACGTGATCGAACAGTCGAAATATAAATGAGTTTTGTTAGACTTGTTTCGATGTATTGTTACAGGCGAGTCAGTCTCGACCAGCCGTGTCCCGGCCTGCCAGTCAGTGGCGCTGTCAACCACAAAGCACCCAACAACAAATCACCCTCTAATCTACTATAATAATAATAAAAAAGAAACTCCTAACCTAAAAAATACCGAGCGCCAATTGATGGCCTCTGACAAAGACACCGATCGATTTGATCAATCAGTTATGCTCGCGACCATAATAACAGCACAGCAGCCAGCATCTATCAAAGCGAATCCAGCGAACATAAAAATACTAATAATAATAATAAAAACAGAAAGAAAAACGGGCCGCTACTACGGCTCCGCCAATACTTCTAAGTCTACGTCTAAGACACTAAGTGATAATAAGACTAGCTTTAGGGTGAACGTTAGGGTACTAAGCGTAGGCGTAAGATCAACAGGGGACAAGTTTGTGGCCGTTGTTGGGGTACCTAGCCTAGTTAGGATGCCGAAGTCTGATCGCCCCAATAGGGCCCGCTTCTCTCTCGACTCTCTCGACAATTACTCCTTACGATTACAATTACAATTACAATTACAATTACAATTCACGAGCGACAACAATAACGTTAAGTCTAACAACTCTAGCCTCCTAAGAAGTAGTAGCCGTAAGAACGATGAAAACTACAAGTCTGTGATATTGCTCAGCTCAACCAGCTTAGACCGTGACTACGATTATGGTCGTTTCCATGGCGGCCAGCAGATTCGATGCGCCGCCGATTCTTCCACTACGCTTATCGTTCCCGGAACCAACGAGGTCGAATCACATAGGGCGCCGATACGCGCACAATCCTCCTCCCCCCCACTCACCGAGCTGACGCAACGCGCATGTGTTCCACTCGAGTTAGGCCCTGTGGCGATTAGTATTAAAGGAAAGATACCGTGCCACGCTGATCCTTCTTCATTCGTTGATGTGATTTACGGGACTGGTTATTGTGTATTCGCGGGGGGGATGGGAACTGACGGTATTAGCGTGGCAACAATTACTGTTGGTGCTCTTTCATTTCAGGATAACGTTAACCGTAAGTCTAACGAGCCTCTAGGCGCGAGCTATAGTGTGCGTGCGTGTCCACAAAGTGGGCCCGAACGCGTTAAGTCTCTTTCTAAGTCTATGATAGGGTTTAGGGTTAGGTTTAGGGGGGCAGTGTTCGCTCTCTACATTCCTACTACGACTACCTGCAAGCCTACGATGACGCTTACACGCCAATCCGCATCCCGAGCAATCGTACCTGGACCCAGTTCAATTGTTCGCGTCGAGAATCATCCAACATTGCGACAGACGATTAAATCAACTAGGAAAAATGACTTGTTGTCTGGCTCGGAACAGAACCGAGACGGGCACCGATACTTTATCAGACAATACCTGATCGAGAAAGCAAAGAATCTGATCAGTATGTTCAAAACGGAGTCAAGTTATCCGGAGAAGAATCAACTAAGACGTGTTTTGGGGCTTCTATTTGGGCCCAATCATGATCATGATCAGGATCAAGTTAGCTTGGACTACAAGCGCCGCTGGGGCATTTCGTGTGTCCTCAAATTGGCCGGCGGCGGTGAGAGTTCGTTGAATAGCAGTGGAGCTGCTAATTGGGGTTCCACACAGGCCAGTGCTGCGAATAATAACAATGCGAATCAGTCGGGATGGGGTGGAACCCCTGGAAATCCGCCCGGAAATAGCGGAGCCGGAAATTGGTCCGGGAACAGCGTAAACAGAGCCGTGGCAAACCCGAATCAGAACCCGAATCAAAACCAAGGCCCGCCGGGAGCTCAAAGCGTCCCTGGTGAGTTATTTTTTTATTCTTTGGTCCACGATCTTTGGGATCATTTTGGAATTATTATGTGTTGTTTTAAGATATAATTCTTTTTTTTATATTCAAGTGACACCCATTTTAAATCTATGTAATTGAGACTTTTCGTTGTAGCATGATTTTTATAAGTTTACTACTATAGGGGACATGGAATGTGCTTCACACGTTCCTAAAAGTTGATTTTCATTATTGATACAAAGTTACAGATAATATTTGTCTATATTTAAAGTTTGAGTAATCGTACAATTGAAGATTTGGGAATCAATTTATTATTAGATTCGATATGCAATAAGAATTTTTCATCTTTTGCGGCAAAACTGTAATGATTACACTGACAGAAGTCCCAAAAACACAGACACAAAATAATTTGCTTCATTTGTACACTTCGTATATTACGAATACGGACCCAATATCTCTCACCTCTTCTCTAGGCAATGTAAACAAAGTGAATAACCCGAGTCAGCAATCGGGTCAACAATCCGGACCGCCAACTTCGCAATCCAGCAACCCAAATCAGGGGAATCAGAACAACAACCAATGGCCGCAAGGGAAATCCAGCAACGCGGGACCGCAAAACCCGTCCGTACAAAATAACAACGTGAACCCGGTGCAACAACAACAACAACAGTCGGGTTCCAGCGGCAACAACAATCAGAACCCAAATCAGAATCAGTCGGTAGGTGGCACTACCCCAGCAAGCAATAATCCGTCAACCAAACAACAATTGGAGCAACTGAACACAATGAGAGAAGCATTGTTCAGCCAGGATGGCTGGGGATGTGTGAGTATAATATTGAAAATAATTATTCTTTATCTAATTATTTATTCCTAATGAACTTTAAAGTCTTGAGATACCTTTGCGGATTTTAATTCTTTCTTCGTGTTAAAAACGATATTAACTAAACACTTACACATGCAGTCACTACTATCTAGGTGATATTAGTTGGGAGCCCAAAGTCCTCTACAGCAGGGGAAGGGTTCATCAAAGTAAAACCTACTTGTAATTACCAATTAACCATTCTCTCTCCAGCAACACGTGAACCAAGACACAAACTGGGATGTTGCGCCCTCTCCTGAGCCCAGTCTGCCAAAAGATGGCGTGCCCATGTGGAAACCTCCCGTAAACAACGGGACCGACTTATGGGAGGCGAATCTGCGAAACGGCGGCCAGCCGCCACCACCGCAACAACCCAAGACACCTTGGGGTCATACACCATCCACAAACATCGGTGGTACTTGGGGCGAAGACGACGAGACCGCAGACTCTTCCAACATGTGGACCGGTGCGCCTGCTCAGCAGCAGAACACCGGACAATGGACTGGAAATCAGGCCGGTATGTGTGAAGGTTGCTCCTGTGGACGTTGGAGTAGTCTTTCGATTCAATTAGACAGTTTGCCCATTGGGGTACTGAGTTCGGCCAATTGGGAACTAATAGAGCTGTGTTTATGCTTCTTGAGGGTAGTTTTGGTGAAATTCTCGAAGGTCCTCGATAATTCATTCACGATAAACTTCGGGACCAATACATATTTTAACACTGCTATGTGTTTGCGTCACTCGATCACATGGACTTCTCTTGCGAATTCTTGATAAGGATGTCCTCTAGAATCCTGAGTGAACGTAGTCTTTCGCTTCTTAAAATTTACTTATACACCATCTCATGCATGAAAAGTGAAACGTTGTGGTGGGGGATGAGCTTCGTCTCCTGTGCCACGAGGTCCGAGGGGCGCTGTTGTACCACATATATATTTCACGGAAACGATAGAAATTGGCCGAAAACTCTGTATACGCCTTACACTTTTGAGACTGTAATTCCTAGGCCCATTTGAACGAATGAGATCTTATTTTAAAGATAAAGATTCCAGACACGACCATACCATTTTCATTTTTATATCGGATTTTTGAAAGAACCACATTTTCAAATAAGAAACTATTATAAAAAATCAGAAAATATATGCTCGTGTCTTGAACGTCTGTCATTAACATGAGACCTCGCTCATACAAATCCACCAACGCTTGAGTACTGATCGCGCTTAACATTTGTACCTGTTTAAATGTGTTAGAATCTGAACTCTGACTCTGAACAGGTTCTAATTGGGGCGATCCTCGCCTAGATCACCGCGATCCACGAGACCTACGTTCAGTGGACCCACGAGAAATGCGTGACCCACGCGACCATCGCATGTCTCTCGATCCACGCGAACACATGCGCGTTATGGACCAAATGCGCGATCCGCGCATGGAGATGCGAGGCGACCCACGCGGCATCTCGGGCCGTCTAAATGGTGCCAATGCGGATGCGATGTGGGGACAGCCGGGACCGCCACATCATCAAATGAGCCACCAGCATCAGGGACCCCCTGCAAAGATGCTGAATCCATCGAATATCAACCAGTGGGCAGCACCGCCGCCGAAGGAGATCATGCCAGGAAAACCGTCAGGCTGGGAAGAACCATCGCCGCCAACGCAGAGAAGAAACGTGCCGAACTTCGACGATGGAACTAGTCTGTGGGCCAATCCTGCAGCGAATCAGAGAGCCGTGCCTGGAAGCAAGGTGTCGCACTGGAAAGACTTGCCAACGCCAAATCTGGGACGCGGAGGTTTGTGGTGTTTACTGGAACTATTAATTTCAAACTTATTAGATAGAGAATGTGGCGGGTTTGTTGTTAGTAAGTGTTACAATTTCTTAGTCGTGAAATTGTTGAGCGTTGAAATATATTGCGCCTTCGTTGTATAATTGCCGTATAATAATCATTGCCGTAGTGTACGAGTTTTAATTAATCGGTATTTATAAATATCGAATGTTTTAATATGTTATAAACAAATTTTTAATTTACGTATAACCTGCAACAAGTTTGCTAATAATTAAAACAATTAAAATTCAGGTATGCAGTGTCCCCCCGGTATGCCGCAAAACCGTATGCCGTCTCAGCCAGGTATGAAGCCAGAGGGTGGGCCGATGTGGGGTCATCCAGGAGCCCCTGGGGGTCGAAACGGCAGCTGGGAGGGCCCGCACGAAGGTTGGGACGAGCCCAAAACGGGAACATGGAACGAAGCACAGTTAAATCCGGCCTGGCCCGGGCCTCACAAACCTAAACCCATGGGCCCGGCTTGGGACGCGGACATGGATTCAGCTCCAACCTGGCCGCACCCGGCTAAGCCAACTCTCACAAAGGAAGTGATTTGGAACAGCAGAGAGTTCCGATATCTGTGCGACCTGGGATTCAAGGTAAATTAGAAACTTTTACATTTATCGATGTAATACCTAAATCAAAGTGAAAGTGTTGCATCGTGATTATTTTATGGCAACATATGTCAAACGTAAAAAAACTTTGGAAAAAAAAATCACCTTCGTTGGTTTAAAGTCCAGTTTGTTCAACTACCCTGAGATAATTCCTGATTTACAGAGGTAAACTGACTAAGTTTTCGTTCTTTTCTTCTTTTCTAGAAAGAAGATGTTGAACTCGCTTTACGAAATCGTGAGATGAATCGGGAGGAGGCTCTGGAATTACTTAGCCAGCTACGACCACTCGACCAGTGGCGTAGACATGACGCCCATTCAAGCTACGACCCTGCCACACAGAGCACCGCCGCTCCCGCATACCCACGATTTAACCACGTTGCCCAACCGATGTCATTCCCACCAGTAGGTTTCTGTTTTTGCTCGTTGAGGGGTTCAAAAATGTAAAACCTTTTAATTTGTGGATCTCGAAATTTCTATACACCGAAATCTTTCTAATTTTTTAAGAATCATTACAATTTTAAAAATCATTACAACCTTATGCATTTTTCAAACTAGGGTGCTGGTGTACCAAGTGGCAGTACTGCAAGTGGTGTAGGTGGTTCAGTGGCTAGTGCAAGTCTTCTGAAATTACAGCAACAGCAACAGCAGCAGGCCGCTGTGCCGTTGCAGCAGCAACAACCAAGTAGCAATGCACCACAACCGCCATTTAATCAGGTAAGCTAAACAACATAACAATTATATAGTAAAGTAACTGTAAACGTTAAATATATATATTTTTTTTTATGTGGTTGGTTATATTCGTGATCACAATCCGAAGAAACAATTTAGTGAGCGTGTCGAAACACAATTAAAATAAATTCCAGGTATCCAGGGCGCCCCAAAACCAGCCGAGCACCCAACAGTTGCGCATGCTAGTGCAGCAAATCCAGCTGGCTGTGCAGGAGGGCTATCTGAACCATCAGATTCTGAATCAACCACTAGCTCCACAAACCTTGATCCTTTTGAACCAGTTACTTCAGCAAATTAAGGTGTTGCAGCAGCTGCACCAGCAACACAGCGTGCAAAGCACGATGAAAGGAAACAGCCAATCTGTACTGCACATTAGCGTGCAGATAACGAAGACGAAACAGCAGATAGCAAACCTGCAGAATCAAATTGCGGTACAGCAAGCGACGTATATGAAGCAACAGCAGCAGCAACAACAGCAACAACAGCAGCATCAGGCGGCACCACCGTCGCAGAGCTCAGAGTACTATAAGAGCAGTGTGCATGATATGTCCGCGTTGCCAAATAGTTTTTCGGAGCTAACGATGAACAAGGAGCCTCCTGTCGTAAGTACATTACTCTTTTCGATGGCTCTTTCGCGGTTTTGAATAAGGCTACTGCACATTGCCTTGTTTACGCGTATGATATATCGATGGATGGCATAAATTCAATTTCCAGAGCCAACAGCAATCCAGACTGAATCAATGGAAGCTGCCCTCGCTGGACAAGGATGGCGAGCTGGTGAACGAATTTTCCCGGGCTCCTGGGACCACCAGCAAACCAACTCCTGCCGCTATCAGTCAATCGCACAGCAGCCCTAACGTGAATCCACTCTTGGGTCAGGGAGACGGCACCTGGTCAAGTCGGCTCGGTGAAAGTTGGCCTGAAGAGACAGATGGAAAAGATTGGCAACCGGCCGGGGCCGCTTTCACTGACCTGGTGCCGGAATTTGAACCCGGAAAGCCTTGGAAGGTAATCCATTTCCAATACCGGTAATCCCTTACGTCATGAAAGACTATACCTTTGCACTCTTAAAGTCTCAAAGCTTTGAAATTTTTACGCGTGATTTATGCTCTCTGAAGCTCAAACATGATGAACATTTGGAGTTTTTGTGCTTTAAAACTTGGTAATTTTAGAATTCGTGTATTGTGATGATTCTATGTTCTAAAATATCAAAATTTTGTAACTTAGTTATAATGAAATGTTTGCAAACGACGTATTTTAATTCCGTGATTTCGTCAGAATTAAATTTCTGTGCTTTAATAGTTTTCATATACGAAATTTTTGTGCAATAAGCGAGTCTTTATGACACGCTTACCAGTAATTGGAACCAGTTAATTTCACATATTTGGCTGTTTCGGGTCCACCTATATTTGATTTCATTTTAGGGTACCCAGATGAAGAGTATCGAGGATGATCCCAGTATCACTCCAGGCTCTGTGGTCCGATCTCCGCTTTCATTGGCGACGATCAAGGACCCGGACGCCATTTTCTCATCAAGCAGCAAGACGTCGCCGCCACCGCCACAGCCGACGAATCCAGATACTTCTATTCCAAGTCTGAGCAACTCTACATGGACATTCAATCCACCCGCGACCACTCCCAGCGCCTTCACGAGGTACGTGATTAAATAATTAAATAAATAAATATGTATAAGTTTATTAAAAACAAATGTATTACAATCATTTCACCGATTTTAATGTGATTTTTCTTTCTGAAATTTTTCAGCTCTAAAAATACATGGGGTGAGTCCGCGCCTCCACCTACGGCCGTTACCTCAGAGTTATGGGGCGCGCCTATGAGCAAGGTGCGTGGTCCACCGCCGGGATTAGGTAGCAAGAACAGCAACGGTTGGGCTGGATTGGGAACTGTGGGCCGCTCCTGGGGCTTGCAGGGTGCCAACACCGGTTGGGTCTCGACCTGGTTACTGCTGAAAAATCTTACACCACAAATCGACGGGTCAACCCTGAAAACGCTATGCATGCAGCATGGACCCGTACAGGACTTCAGATTGTACCTGAATCATGGAATCGCATTGACGAAATATTCCTCGAGAGACGAGGCCATTAAGGTATGTATTAGATTCACAAATCATGAATGTTGCGACCATTACAACAAGTAATTGTACGTTTATATTCACATCTTTAATTCCGGTTTTTGTTTAATAAAAAATCTTATTTTAGGCGCAGGGTGCCCTGAACAACTGCGTGCTGGGCAACACTACGATCTTTGCGGAATCGCCCGCAGACAGCGAGGTGCATACTCTTCTCCAACAGTTATCACACGGTGGACAACAGCAGGCTGGTAGCAGCAGCGGTGGAGGATGGGGATTAAGGCCCAGCAACAAGGGCCCACCCCCCGACACATGGGGCGGCAGCTCTAGCCAGCTGTGGGGTGCCCCGCCCTCCAGCAACTCATTGTGGAGTAACGCAGGAATTGACAGCAGTGAACAACAACGTGCCACACCCAGCTCGCTCAACTCTTACCTGCCCGGGGACCTATTGGGAGGTGAGTCTATGTAGGGGAGCGGGGCCTGTAGGCGGAGCCACCTGCGTTGATTTTCGGAATCATTAGGAGACTAATTATGACGTGTTCTCTCGTTACTGGGCAATGTTGTGCCGGTGTTGAACGGACGACATTTTTAGATCCAAGTAGGATCTACAATATTTCGGAGAAATGAAAGTATAGGGTCCATACGCGATGGAGCGGAATTGAAGATCCGAAAAGCCTGTTAAGTAAAATGTTTCACGTATGCATGGACCAACATGGCCCAGTATCGATTTTGCAAGGTGCCGACTGCGCGCGCATCCTGATTGGCTGAATCGTTGACTCGTGTGAAGTTTCAAGAATGTGTTTGAAACATGCTGAATTTGGTTCGGATTTTACGCGAGAGACGAAATGTATTTTAGTAGGAGCCCACTGAGGAAATGATTGTAAATCGGTCCTGTGTAGACAAATACATTTGGATTCAAAATTTTATAGGTCAGAATTTTATCACGGTTTTTGAGAATCTCGGTGAGTCTTTCGTTTGACCTACAATTTGTTTTCTCGGCGAAAGAAAGTATTCCAGATTTAGCGTGTTTCGGAGATAATATTCGAATTTCGATAGTTTTTACGGGCATTTCTCGATCGCTGCTAGCATTTAGGGTGACGATGCGCGCGCGCGCGCACGTGCGGCCACTTGGTGTATCTTATTAACGCCTTAGGTTCTTCTCCCGCACAACTACCGTATCGCATGGCCTACAGGACGATTCACATTTTCAGGGAAAATGTCGATTTTCCCAATACAGAAACTTGAGTATTGCAAAATAAATGAAAAGAAATGATTCGATGAAAAGAAAAAAACGTCGTGTACGCCGAAAAATACGGTGCGTGCTCCAGTCTTATTCCAGTATTATTCTCGTTGCGCGCGCGCACGTACGTAACTTCTAAACCTCGGCGCGCGAATTTCAGCGAAAAAAACAAATCTGGTTATTAGCACGAGTGACGGAAACGAATATGATCAGATGCGCGTGCGCAGAAAGTATATCAACTGTGTCGAGTGTTCCATTAAATATATTGCTGGACAGTTTCCTCTTGTTGGGACTGCAGCGAGTATCAAACCGTAGACTGTACCAATCTAATCAAAAAAAAAAAAATAACAAAACAAACATATAGGGAAAACAAAGCGGAATGGATCAATGAAAAGAAAGAAAGGAGTACTAGGAAAAAATGGGGAAAATACTGTTTTAGGAGAAAAACAAGGATCCGCGTCGGTGCTACGTCTCCCTCATCATTTCGAAATGCTCATCGATTTCCCGCCAAAGTAACTTGCGGTCTCTTTTCTATGACCGAGAGAGGTCATTAAGCCTTCGATCGATATATCGGATTCGACCTTTTTCGGGATCATGAGGAGGCGATTGCTCTGACTCTCCATCGGGAAATGTAACTAAATCGAATGTCTAAAGTATCGAAAACTATTTCTCAAGTTCATAACGACGAGAAAGCTAGTTCATGACTTTCATCGGAAGAATATTACTAGGGATATTTGCGACTAAAAATGGCGGGAATGTCGATTCCGACATGGAAATTTCCTAGAAATACGAGTCTTGGAAGGGGGAAGATGTACACCGAGGTCCGAGTTCATGCGACGACGACAAAAAAACGATACCAAATGTTATCGCAATAACGTAAATTTTATTCTATAATTAAATCTAAATGCCACCTGTCGTGCCAATGTCCAGTGTGTCTCTTTACCATTTACTAATTATATAGAGTTTTAACGAATACCGCAATTCGACGTTTTTTCTCTGTCTGTCTCTGTCTGTCTCTGTCTTTCTCTGTCTGTTTGTCTGTTTCTACTTCTCTGTCTTTCCCTTCTTTTTTTCGTGTTATTCTAAGCGTACATCGTTGGGGGAATGGACCGTTTCCATTGGTCGAGACGCAAATCATATATTTCCTGGGTGTTTCGAAAACCTTTCGAGTCCCGGAAACTAGTTTCTTTATTTCCCTTTTTTCGACGGCGCGGGGAGGAGGGGTCTTGACGAATTTCAAACTTTTAATTTTCACTGTACTTACTGCGTTCCCAGTTAAACCGCGTCGAACATAAAAAAAAATAATAAAAAAATCGAAAAAAGGGGTGCGAGTCTCTCTCTCTCTCTCTCTCTCTCTTTCTCTCTCTCTCACTCTATCTTTCTCTATCTATCTATCATCTAACTATCTATCCATCTATCGATCTATTTATCTACTTATCGGTCTGTCTATCTATCTACCTATCTACCTATCTATCTCTGTCTCTCAACGTCAAAGGTACCTGAACGGACTGATAACCATAACGACGAGTATAAAAAAAAGAAGAAAACGAAAAAAAAACAATTCGCGAAAATCTGTGAGAAAGGATTATTTTACAACACTCAATATTGCACAACCTTCCTTCATTTCTCAAACGCCCTCAGACCTTCGAAGTACCCTTATTTTATAAGCAGCTATAAAAAGGATGACGAGAGAGTCGACACCTTTTTTCTATGTTACAATACACATGTAATCCCGCGGGTAGTACTGATAAGAGAACACGCACGGTGATAAACAAAACAAAACAAAACAAAAAAAAATGATAAAAATATGCGTATAGATGGATGATTATAGACCTGATGATTTTATATCTAATTCATTGGGGAACGTCTGAACGGTGTTCAGTTGCAGTCTACCGAGACTGTGCTCCCGTTTAAAACGGACTGTAGAGTGGCCGGATTCGGTTACAGGGTGTCCTTTCGTGGTTGCGCAAATTCGGTGGCCATTTCTTTGACACGCCCTGTTGGTTCGGCCAAATTCGAGTCGTCGTGCTGTTTCGAAACAACCTATAGGGGCTGATTTTACTTAACGAAAAACTCACGCTGTACGGCGATTCGGTTGCTCCGAAATTTCTTCGGAGTCTTTGCAAGGGTGTTTCAGTTCTTCGTTTTGGACAGTTGTGTTTCCGAATGTCCGCCATTTTGAGACTAGTACCAGCGTCACGTTGGAAACGCCCTACGGAGGTAGCCGATTCGTTCGAGTCCGGGTTTACAGCGGCGGGATTTGTGCAAGGTGTTCGACAAAACGAATTTTCAATATTTCTGTGAATCGATAGTTTCTATTTCTGATAGCTCATAAGAATAATTACGGGACACCCTGTATAATCCTTGATGTAGAAATGTTTCGCAGTTTCATTCGTATTTTCGTACAAATTGGACTTTTTTATGATGGTCCTCTAATGATACACACACACACGCATATTGTATTGTATGCAAATACGTATATATATGGGTGTGTGTATTTATATATGTATATATGTATATATGTATGTATACGTATATATGTATATATCTTTCTCAACGACATCGTAATATTCTTGGACTGCCTGTTGTCTCGCTTTATGAAACACCGTGTATATATAGAATCCGCCGTAGTTTCCACTGCCAACACGTGAGAATACGGCGACTCGAATTCTCTGGTCACATTACTCGGAAATTTCTATTTATCTTTTTAGCCGCGTCGACTACTGAATTTTCCGGGTGTACTTTGGTCGCCAAGGTGATGGATAGAATGTCTTTGTGGTTGTGAGCTCTATTTCTCTCCAGTTCTCTCTGTCTCTCTCTCTCTCGCTCTCCTCTCTTTCTCTCCTCTCTCTTTCTCTCCCCTCCCGAATCCCCTCCTGCTTTTTTTGTCTCATTGAGTCTAGGTTGTGTCTGCATCTAGTGGATTTTCGGGGTCTAGGGAAATTACTCGGGATCAAAGCTTTTGCGTACGGTTCGTCTTCGACTTTCACTTTTATTTACAAATAAAAGACAAAAATATCAGTTTCCGTATCATCTAGTGACATTTAATCGAGTTCCCTAGATCGGCGTGAAATTTTTTCGGCGCAAAAATGCTACTTCCACAAACAGATCCAAATTATCAATGCCAATGCCGCTTCTATCCGGATGTCCCCGACTCCATCGAACCAATGATCGACAAGAATAATAATAATAATAGTAATAATAATAAAAATAATAATAATCGATAATGAATATAACGATAACAGTTAATACTAGTGAATAATAATAATAGGATGAATAAGAGTAATAATAATAGTAATAACACGTTAATGGTAAACGGTAAAGAAATAATTAACTGTAATTGAATAATGAGAATAGAAATAATAAGGACATTAATAAATAACGCTTAGATTTAACGTGATGTCCCCCGTAAGGATAATAATAATAATAATAATAATAACGAATAATAATAACGATAATGCCGAGAGACGTGTTATAAAGTACGATAAGTCAAATATTTGCACGGCAGGTCTGAGGGCGTGTTAAAGTTTAAACGAATGAAATGCGCTTCTTTTCTCTGTGGGGGATAGTATACAAAGAATAAAAAAAAACACTGTGAAAATGCAAAAAAAACATAACAATTAACGTAATGTAATGGTAACACGTAAAAAAAACAGTAAACTTAGAATTACGCAAACAATTGATTTTTCATCCAATGGCAGCACACGCGCTGTATTATATTTGACACGCATGACTGACACATGCTTACAAAACGTTTAATATGTGAGTTAAAGGAATCTATATGTATAATGAAAATGAGTATATGTATGTGAATATTAATATTAACGCGAATATATGTGCATATATGTCGATGTACGAGCGTGGGGACGACACTGGTTATCTAGGGATATTTTTGACCTATTCTAGGGGATATTTCTTCTGCCTAGTGACATTTGGGGTGGGGGACCTGCTGTCAGTGTTCAAAGAGCGAACGATAAACAATTCGAACTGCTTTCGCATCGTGATATTAATTTACTTTTAAGGGACTCTTTAACTATAGTCGTTAGCATGTACTGAATCGCTCTGGTTTGAATTTCCCGCCGTTTTCTCGAAGTACCAACACAGTGTAATTAAAATACTCAACGTTTTTGCATGGATTTTTCGAAACTTACGCCTGTCTGTTTCTTCGAACGAGTGGAAAAAAAATCGTGCGTAGAGTTGGCGCCATTTTGTCCAGTGTCGTCGCCTATAGTTAAGACTCCTTTTTTTTGTAATGGTAACAAGAGCATAATTTATAGGGATTAGGTGATTTAGGTCCGAACGACGACGATCAATCGACGACACCATGGTTTCGCAGGGCGGATATATCATTAGAGAAAAAAATATAAATGGCGCATGGAAAGTTCAAGAAATGTAGAATATGAAAAGCGGAGAAATTTGAACACTTTCAAAATAGTAAGCAGTGGAATTTTAATGCGTGGGTAGATTTAGAATAAAAAACATAAATATAACCATATTTTGATGCGCGGACGTGTCGCCATTATAAAATTTCGACGATTTGAATTCTTAGTTTGTGGACATTGTAATGAATCGTATTTTCAAAGTGAAGTAATTTGAATATATAGAATTTTGAAGCCGTACAAATTTCAATGCGTCCAATTCTTGAAGCGTAGAAATTTCAATATGACGACACATCATCGTGTAGGAATTTCTATGTGATGACTGTTCAAAGCGTTGCATTTTTAAATCGTTGAAATTTCACTGCGTAGAATTTTGAAAGCGACTTGCAGATGCTTCAGTTTCATTAATGCGCATGCGCGAACCACGTGTCCATTTTCTTCACGCGCCCCATGATTCACGCCATTGACAGTAAATATTTCTTCGAAAATTCCCTCCTTTTCTTTAACGTGTTATTTCAACAAGATTTGTTTCTATAATTCACTAGGCAAGTATACAGGAATTGTTATAAGAATTTCATTATTTCATCTTCCCCAGTAAAATCCTAATTTTTCTTCATTCTACGTTTGCATTTATAATTACATTCTTAAAGTTTCCTTCAAAAAATCCCGCCGTGTTATCCAACGTACGAAAAAGAACCCAAACTGCATTTATAAATCGAATTCGATGAGGCTGAAAATTTGCCGAATTCAGAATCATGCGGAAGAAATAAGTTTTACTTATCATTTCACAACAAAATGGTACACACGCGCGGAAAAATTGTTTAGAAATTGCACGGACTCAGTACGCTTACGCGCATGCGCAACGCACCACTTTATTTATAGGGAAAACACGCACGTACACATTCAAGTTTTCTCTATTTTCTCACGTTTCTTTCTCCGTTCCTTTTCTAACTAGGGGCATTTTTATGTCATTTAATGATTTTCATTGAAAAAATTGAATTCGTTGGAAACGCAAGTCTAGTGTTTGTTTTTTTTAAAGTAAACTTCGCTGGAATTAGTACACTTAATTAGAGGATAATTTGTATATATTCATAACATTATTTATGCCTTGTATGATAGTTAATTGTAATATTAATCGCTCGCCATAACAGAATTGGATCTTCTGAGTCACTAAATTAGCGGATAAATTAGTTTAGATTCTATTTATTGTAATTTTTCTCTAGAAGAGTAGGCAAGTATAAAATTCCATTCATACGAAGTTTCTCGAAATGCCTTTCAATCAGATCTCCTTG
Source organism: Mimumesa dahlbomi (assembly GCA_917499265.3). NCBI lineage: Eukaryota > Metazoa > Arthropoda > Insecta > Hymenoptera > Crabronidae > Mimumesa > Mimumesa dahlbomi. The sequence goes on from OU824124.1 coordinate 6,845,650, forward strand.
ACCATGCAACATTCTCCTGTATGCGCGCGTGTGTGTGTGCGAGATAAAACGAGAAAAAAGGGCATGCGTAGTTTAAATGAAATTAAACGATATTACTGACCGATAATACAAAAAGTCGATCTTGTAAACTAATTCCTTAATTAATTTAAGCTTAATGTGTACTTTTCTCAGTTCTGATCGCTTCTTCCGGGGCTGGTGGTTAATTAGTTACTAGATTAATCGAACCGGAAACGGCGAGTCGACCTGCAATGCAATTATTAGTAATAATTGTCGATATAGTCTGACGATTTTCGATTGTGATACAGTATTATTCGAAGGTTGCGAAAGTGTGTTCAGCGTTTTTTTTTTTTTTAATTAGTTGTCTAATTAGTAACTCTCTGTAGTTCCTCGAACCCAATGAAATGGTTCGATTAAAGATATAAAGGTGTCCTTGAAAGATTCCAATCTATTATTTATATAATTTTTTTCTCATTAAACGATCGACGTTCAGGGCGACTCGAATCTTTCCTGAAAAAGAAAAAGAAGTACCGACCGTTTTCTCCCACTGTATCGCCTCAAATCACTAAATTTCGAACGTCGATCGTTTCTGAAAAACGTGTTTCAGGGATTTTCGGGAAGCAACACTCCCAAAGAATCTGGTTGTCCTGTTTAATTAAGACGTGTGTCGTAGGCTTAATTTTCTTTCTGTCGAGAACCAGCTCTCGACTCAAAAATCCCCCTGGATGTAGGGACATGTGTCTGGTGATTCACAAAGAGGGCCAGAAAAAGATTTAAAAAAAAATAGTGTAAAAAGACGAAAAAATGAGATGCATGCCGAAACCACACACGCGCGTTTCATTGCGTTTTATTGCGTTTCGAAAAAAACATACAAGACATTAGAAAGATTCAGAGAAAAAGAGAAAACCGGGAATCGTGGTTCAACAGTGTGTCTGGTTATACTTAAAAGAGTGAAAATATTTCAGCTACACAGAACAAAAATTCATACCTCCACCCAACACACACACACACGCGCGCGTGCGCGCGCTGATCGTTAGCGGGGAGGAGAGAGAAAGAGAGAGAGAGAGAGAGAGAGAGAGAGAGAGAGAGAGAGAGAGAGAGAGAGAGAGAGAGAGAGAGAGAGGCTGATACAGGCACACAATCATTAAAAAAATAAGGCACGCGTGACCGGATAAAGAAAAACAGACTCTACATGAATAAGTATACATCAATATCTATTTACAATGCATACATATAAAATCTACTCACAGACACACAGACACACACACACATACGAATATAAATAATAAATTTATATGTTATATAATAATTATATTATTCCGAGTACGTGTGACAGACAGGAAAACCTAATTGTTTAAGGGATATATAAATTTAATCTGTAAAACACTGTATATGAATAAGAAAAAATGCAACAAAGTGGACTAATTCGCGAGTAACCTCTATTCCTAAAGAAAAAACATGAGAATGACGATGCGCGACGATGAAGATAAAGTAAAAAATAATTAATTTTAAACAGAATTAATATTAATAATAATTAAATGATAAGTAATTAAAATAGTAATAAAGGGGAAGAATATTAGGGATTAAACTGCAGAAGAAAACACACAGTAATAAACGATTGCGACATAACAAATATATATATGAATCTATATATATATATATTATATTATATTATATTATATATTATATATTATATATATTATATTATATTATATTAAAGAAACATTAAGATATAAGATGAAGAAAAAACGATAATAGTAATAATTAATTAATTAACGACCGATGAAAATAATCGATGATGATTAAGGAAATTAAATGATAATAGAGCGATAAGGATGATTAACATTTTACGATTAAATAATTCACTGATTAATGAGATATCTGAGAGTTATATCCGCAATTAGCGTAGCATTCTAACGACTCTGAGATAAACACAAAATACACACTTAGTAGTTAAGGATCCAAAAATCACTGATAAATGGGGCGGGGAGGGGAATTATGTGTTTACCGTCTACTTAAATGTTGTTCGATAATTTTCCTGACCAAATGAATTCATTCTGCCACGCTTTTTTCTTCGTCCAGTGATAGAATTCGGGCTTGGTAATTTCTCGGGGTTCGATTCTAGTGATATTGTATACCGGAGAACGGTCCGGGATCTTCGCCGTTTCTACGATTTTAGACTCTATGCTTGAATCAGAATCGTTGAGCTTTTTATTTGATATCGCGCTTGATAACTTCCTATGCAATTTCTTTAAACACGATTGCCTGAAATTTTCTACCAGTTTTTAGTGATTCGGAATGTTTCTCTCGTTTTATTTTAATGCGTGCAGCGTTGTAGAGAATTTTTGTGTTCTAGGAACTTTTATTCTGACTAATAATTTTAATCCAGAAGAACTTGTTGTGAAATTGTACCGTACATTTTTTTTTCTTTGAAATATTTTTAGATTAGAGAGTATTTTAGAAATTCTTTCGCGATATTTTTTAGTGCCTTGCTACCTTAGGAATATTTCCGGACTTGTCATAAACAGCCGTGATTCAAATCTACTTGATACGCCAGAGTTCCCTAGTTTCTAGTGACCTATTATAACAGTAAGTCGTAAGACTCATTCTCGGTAGCAAAAATAAATCTTTCTTTGAAAGTATCACCCGTATTAACTTGACGGAGGAAAATTACTATGTTCCGTTGTTTCTATATTAATTTCTAGCCATATTTTCTGTCACGCAGACAAGCAGAATTTTCACTTCAGAAGATATCAAATTTTTTGAAACTTTTTTTTAGTTAATCATAACAAATTGCTATATTTTGATGTTTTTTACACCAGTCGAGGAGCTAAAATTGTTTTGTTCGCCAAAAGTATGCCTAGTGAAAGTTTGCATATATTTTTCTTCGAAAAAGAAGCACTCCTTGAAGTCCCCCGTTTCTTGCCAGGAAGAAAAGAGTCCAGAGCGAATTCTTATTGGTTAATTTTCAGGGGCGGGGAATCAGTGGAGGGTAGGGTGTTAACAGCATTAGGATACTTGAATGTCGCGTGTGTAACATATACACATACATGCATATATAGACATACATATAAGATATATATATAAATATATATTTATATATAAGTATATATATATAAGTAAATATATATATATATAAATATATATGTATATTTATCGAATCGAATCAAAGGGCAAAAAGCTTTCTCGAACTAGCAGAAAGATATTTGTTGTGATAATAAATATTGAATTATAGCTGTTCTAGGGTTAAATCCTTGCGTAAAATATAAAAAATCATAGAATCGATAAGAATAATTCAAAAGAAAAAAAAAGGAAATGAGAAAAAAATAATAGCTGGGATAGTTCTTCGGATTTCCAAACGAAAGAAAAAGAATCACTAGAGACTTTGGAATCCGAGAAGAAGTGATTAATTAAAAAAAAAAAAAAGAAAACCTTGACATTTTCTACTTGGGAGGGTTCGCACACCCCAATTTTCTACCTGCGTCTCTCTGTGTGTGTGTTTCAATTTGTGATTGGACGAAAATCTTTCGGACGTGCTTGTTAGATAAGAAAGAGAAACAAATGTACAGGGTGTCCCGAAAACGATAGTACAAGAGGGGATTGACGAATGGCTCGATTTTCGGAGAAAAAAAAACAATTGAATTCCAAATTCGTGGCGTACGATCGTTTCGTATGCCGTTGAGTCATCATTATTATAACACCCTATATATTATGTGACGCGAAGTCTCTGCCAGGTTAACAAGCCTGATCATTGAAACAAAAGAAACTGGTTTATCGTCCTAACTGTCTGCAAGTGTTCTTAAATTCGATTTCTTAGTATACGTTTCCTTATATACAGGGTGTCTCAAAAGGAAGATAGTACAAGAGGCAAACGGCGGATTCTTCTGTACGATGCGCGTCGATTTTGAATAATAACAAAAAAAAAGAGAAAAACAGAAACAAAACTATTATTGAAGATCGAACGCAATTCGTGCTAAGGAATCTTCTTACATATCGAAGTTCCAACTTTACTAAAACACCCTATATATAGTATATATATACATATATAGATATACACATGTGTATATATACATATATATATCTACACACGCATACATACATATATATACTCTGACTTTAAATTCGACTTTTTAGAATATGTTTCATTATATACAGGGTGTCGCAAAAGCATATATAGTACAAGAGAGAAACTGGGAAAACGGCGTGGGCGGAAAAACTTGTGAAACTTCTTTTTCGGTTTTCTTGTCCCGCTCCATTGTTTCCTGTCGCATTCTAGCTCCATTTTTTGCCGAACACCCTATATATTAACATGTGTATACGTTGTGTGCACGTGTAATGCTCTGATTTTCCTCACTTTTTAATCTGAATGTTGGTCACTCTGATTACTGATAAGATATGCTTATTTATCGTCCAGCAACTTTTGCAAAGTGTTCTTAAATTCGATTTCTTAGGGTATTTTTTTGTTCTATTCGGCGCGCTCTGTTTGGAGGCAAAACGATGGCGATCCAGGTGGTTTGAGGAAATTCTCGTTCGACCAAGTAGCGCTGGTTCCTGATGAATATTTTGTCGGGACTTTTTTTATTCTTGCAATTTTTAAAAGAGGAAGTAATATTAGTGTTCGACGCGAAACGTAAATTATCCTCGAATTTTTTGAAACGGGGAACAGAAGTTTATCATGACATCGTTTTATGTTCGTCCGAGAAATATTTCTGTACGTTCTTCGATCGCCGCGAACATTCCAATCAGCCTGTCGCTTGAATTTTCGAACAAAAAAACAAATTAAAGAAATAGAAGAAGACGAACGCAAGAAAAACGAGGCCACTTACGTACGCTTTTTTCAGGATTTTTTAAACGTAATTATTGCGAAGGTATTAATTGACTACTATGATATAAGCGTGTTAATTAATTGATCGATTAATTAATCAATTAATCGTAGAGGTATTAGGCCGATGGCAAATCTAACGTGGTTTTTTCTCTTTTCATTTATTTATTTTAATCCGATGCGTAGCCTTTATTGTATTAATATATCCGTTATTATTATTATAATTATAATTATTATTATTATTATTATTATTATTATTATTATTATTATTATAATATGAAATATTATATATGTATATCGATTAATTGTATGGATTTAATATATGTTTATATTAAGCTGTTTACTTTTCTCTTCTGCTTATTATTACTTCTATTTTTATTATTATTATTATTATTATTATTATTATATTGTTCTTCGTTTTTTTCACTTTTCTCTCTTTTCCCCCAGTTTCTTTCTTCTCCTAGATTATGTTCTAGGTTGATAGGTGTATCGATTATCTAGTAATGTAATCCGGCTTTTTTCTTGGAAGATTGTAAGTTAACCGAGAGTGAGAAAAGTAGGTTTAAAACGAATGATTTCTGGTGAATGATGCAAAAAAATCAACGACAAATGGGTGTTCTTTTTCTTTTTTTTTAACGATAATAAAGTTACTAAAAAATTCACTACTAGGCATTTTTTTTTATTTTGTATGTAACGTATTTGTTTCCCGACCCGACGAACTTTTTCGTTTCAACACTTTTTCGGGGATAATCTTTTCTAAAGTGGTTTTTAGGAACTGTACGGATCCAGAAATTCAGCGATTTTTGTTTGCACGGGTCCTTTGCCACGAACTTAATGGTTTTTATTTTTCAGATACCCAACATTCTGAGCAATCGGCTAATTTTACAAAGCTCGCGCGCGCGCACCCCCTCCCCCACACACACAGAGGGTATATTGTAATTCAGTAAAATCAATTTTCAATCATTATCTTATGAAACCTTTTAATAGTCGTCGAAAATGTTTAATTGCAAATACCTTTTGTGCACGAAGTGTTGAAACTTTGAACTTTCATACTTGTCGGAAATATTATCGATATATAATTGGACAAATTTTCGAAATGTTTTGGAAATTGTATTTAATTGTGTCGATAATTGATTCCAATAAAAGTAGTGACAACAGTGAATCGTTTACAATTAACTCACCTAAATTATAGATTGTAATTAGTTTGTTATTAATGAAATTAACGAACATTTTGAAACGTCAATACAAACATATTCTCGGAAAACAGGTGTTCCTTATGTGACTGAACTATTAATTTAATTCACAAACACTGTAACTATTGGAGATAGTTATTTTGTGTTCCTATCTTCACCGAAGTATTTTTGCAATTTCATTACTAGTATTTTCTGTAAATTTGTTATCATAGATCTTGTTATCATAGATTTGTTATCGTAAATCACTTTCATCAATGAATTTAATGAAAAACTAATTGATTGATTAAATTATTGTTTATAATTGTGACCAAGAAAACAGCTTATTTTGTTGTTTTACAATATTCTGGACAAATTGTATTTTTTTCCGTTTTAAACTATATTTGCCGATTTCTGTGCTAATTTGACACTAGTTGTCTAAACGAAAATATTCTTTAAAAATTAGACGGAAAACCTGTTGGAAATTTCATAATAAAAAGCAACAAATGAAGACACAAAATGGCACAATAGAAAGGTGTTTTCGTTCGGCACAATCACCGTTTAAATAATTTTTTGGGGATTTTCTCAAAAACGACTGAACGTATGTGATACTAATGTTTAACAAAAAAGGAGCAAAGTGCAAATCGTGAATTTCAATTTCTTCAGTTTTGCAAATTTCCTGTTTCCCTTCGCTTTTTCATGAAGAAATTCTCCCCCATGGAATTACGATTGCTCAAATCGCGTTTCGAAGTGGCGAAACACATTTTTCATCGATATGCAAAGTGAGTCACTGAAAAATTCAAGTACCAAAAATCTTAAAATGCGAATATCAAGTATCGCTTTTTTCTCCGTTCAAATAAGTGTTTCCGAACTTAGCGGTTTGAAGTGAGTCACCCTGTATATCGAAAACCGTGATAATTTAACGTAAATCCCACACAGCTACACTTACGTTAAACGCGAACTAAAGACGAAAATCGAAAAAAAATGAGAAAAATGAAATCAGAAATAACGTATCGTTGATTAAACGAACTACAGTAAGCATCGCGCAAGGAAACGGTAAGAATAATAAAAAAGAGTAGGAGAAGAATCATTAAACAGAAAGAAAACGAACTTACTTAACGTAGATATGTAAAAAACGAATATAATCAAACGTCCTTTAATTGTGCGATAAATCACCAGTAAAATATAAAAACAGACAGATGGTTTTTAATATCGTAAACAAAATAAATTAAATTAGTAAACGTAATACGGTAATTAACTGATTAAACTTAAGAGACTTACGGAAAACGCGGTCGATGTTTATATGTGTCACAATAATTATATGTACGTGTGTGTGTGCTGCGTGATAAATTAAAAAAAATAGATCGAGGACTCGTTGTCTAGGTTAAATAATCGATGTATAAACACATAGTGCTTAAGAAGAAGCGCGGACCGTCTAGAAGAAAATGTGAAAATTCATTAGGCTGTTCCGCGCGGTTATCGTTAGGTCAATTTTTCTCTCTGCAGAACTTATCAATTATCGGTATTTCAGCGGACTACTTTATCGAGTATAGGTTATTATGTAGAACGCCGACTCGGTCGATAAGGAAAATTTCGAACAACTAGGAAATCTGGGCAATTTTCTGAATTTGACGCTCGAGAAACTTCGGAAAGATGGAATTGTAATGTTCTCCGAAAATTTGGGATATTTGAGCCACTAGGGGAATTTTCAGTCTTCCTTTTTGCCTTTGTCGTGACGACGCCACATTTGAAGGACCCTAAACCGATTATCGACGTTTCTGAGAAAAGAAAAATATCTAAGAACTTTCCGAAGTTTCGGGATAGCGATTTCGATTTTCCAGTGGTCGTTCGAAATTGTGAGAAAATATCTCGATGATGGGGAATGCTTTTTCACATGTAGGGGAATCGATATCATGGAAGAGACAGGAAGCAAGTATTACCTCGTACCAATTGCTTGTAATTTTTAAACGATCGTATACAGGGTGTAGCATAAAAACAGTGCTTCAAACGATCGTAGTAGATTGATTTATTATAAGATCAACTCTCAAACTTGTTACTTCAACAATTTCCTGGTGACTTTTGATTTTTTGGTTGCGACTCTTCAAATGCTCTGTATACAGGCGAATAATAAATTGTTGAAAGTTCTACTGAAAAATCAAAAATTTCGCCGCGGAATATAACAATGTAATATCAGAGCAGTTGGTAACGCTGAAAACAACTTTCTGACGAAAATTACCAAACAACAGCATATAATGCCTACTACTACCTTTTTTCGTCACTTTATTAAGTTCGAGCGGTCTCGAAAATTTTCCAAAAATGATTTGCTCAACAAGTATTTAAGCACCCTGTATAAAATAGCACTAACAAAAAGTAACTGTGTCCCCCGTGTCTGGTGGCAACACTGTCCGAAAACGCGTGACATCCCTTTGCAGTCTGACATCAGTTATGTGTTGGAGAAGGATCGGCGGTAAGTTTTGAATTTTCGAAACTGTATAGGCTGTTCCAGATTTTCTTTGTTTTCTGTCGCACACTTTTCGAACAATTCAAAAACTTCTTCTCCACGATCCTTTTCCAACAGGAAAAATTCGAGACGGAGGACTAAACCAGCGTAGCTGTAAATTTGTGGATATAATATAGTGATAAATCTAGTGATAAAAACCGTCGATTAGAACTGATGACAGAATTTCGGGAAGGGGCACCTAAGGGATATAATGTGACGAGTGATTCTTGCCAAACTCGCAGAGCCTTATTCCTCAGAAATCCTTTAATGATATCGATACGAAAACAGTTCAGGTATGTCGTTTAAATGCAACAAAAAACGCAGCCCGCGATCTAATTTGTTCATAACAAAATAAAAAAAACTGTAGTAAGATAGAAAAAAGATAAAAAAGAATCAAGAAATCTAAGGAACGACAATGGTGAAACTGCGCGCCTTATATATAAGAACAAAAAAAATTAGAAAAATGAAAAAAAAATGATTCTTAGACGACGTAAAGTTTCGAGATATTCATTTGAGAAAAATTCACGGTCGTTAGAGGTGGTCCATTGTTCAAATAAAAAATACGACGATCCTCTAATTTGTTTATATTGCGCTGATAAAAATAATAAGAGGTATTAATCGTGATAAACCGATGATGCAGGCCTTAATTTAAAAAAAAAAAAACAATGTCGTGTGAAAGTTAAAATCAAGGTTTCGGTGACGAAAATGATCAGGTGGACTGTGCGAGGTCCGTTATATGAAAAATAAAGAACTTTGTAACTCGTGCGAATAAATGAAACAAAAATTCACGAACGTGAAGTGGATAACGATTGTGAAACGCAGGCCTTACTTAAAAAGAAAAAAAATAGTAGGAAATTGAAATTTGAACTAATTCTAATAAAAGAATCAGGCTTATCGGGCGAAGTGCATTGTTTAAATAAAAGGAACATAAGAACTCGATATCTTGCTTGAACGTGCCAGTAAAAAAAATTCCAAACTGCGAGCGAAAAAGAATCGCGTGATGCGAGCCTTAATTCGAATAATCGTAAGAATCCGAAATCTTACGAAAACGACTGAAGAAAAATGTGTTAATTAGTGGGGGGTCCATGGTTCTCGTAAAACAAAATGTGAGACGCCTTTGGATAGTTGCAGAAATGTGCCAGAAAAAAGTCGAAAAATCGATGGCGGGAAAAAATCCTAGAGAAATGTCACGCGTATCAGCGAGGTCCATTATTTAACGAAACAAAAAAAAATACGGGAGTCCTCTAATTTCATTCTAAAACTGGAGATAGAAAAATAAACAAATGAAATCGTTACCACGAAATCAAAGTGGTTAAAGATTTGTAAACTACAGGCCTTACTTTAAGAGATCCTAGAAGACTCGAATTTCAAGATATTCTTATGATGATAAAAAAAAGAGAGAGAATCACGTTTACACGAAAAAATAATAATAATTAAATACAGGAATGCTCTAATTTATTTGTAAAACCGGTACAAAAGATGATAAATACAAATAGAAAAATGAATGAAACTGTACTTCTAAGACGCAGGCCTTACGTTGAAAACCAAACGGGGAATCCTAGCGGATTCGAATTCCGCGCGAAAAATAAATGACGGTTAACGAATTGCAGAACACTGTGATCTTTCACGAAAATAACCGGCAAAAATGAGTAAATTAATTAACGACTCAGACAATATGTAGCTATTTGTTCCCCTGTCCGAATCAATTGCAAATTACCAGCCCGAGTTTTTGCTTCTATGAGCAAAATGACAGTGGACACGTCTACCTGGCAACAGCAGACTTCTTAGTGTTTTTTCTTCGTTATGACAAAATCTTAACATTAAATATTGTGAGAAGTTTTACTGTTTTCTAGAGGCATTGAAATACTCTGCATTTTGGTATTATCAAAGGAACTTTATGATTCTTCTTAAACCATGAACAAGGTAGTTGAAACTTTTATAATTACTTGAAAAGAAAGTAGAAATGTGCAATTTTTACTTTAATATCCTGTAATATATTGCCAATCTAGTATATTGCATAGAAGTCTGCTGGCATCGCAAAACGCCATATTATTGTGTCCTTTGTCTTGCACAACGTACACTTCACGTTATCGAACATTCGAAACGGCAGGATATGAAATCTCGCAAGAATCCCTCCAAAAGTGGTTGATTCTTACAGGTAAATTGAAGCAGAACAATCTCGAAACTTACCTAAGTAATTTCATTATGCGCCGATTACTCCGTAAAAATGATAAAACGAAACAAAACGTTTGTATTTCTCAAAACGGAAGTTTTTCTGAATGGTCAGTGCAGCGGAAAAACATGTTCGCATTCTTTATGCTTCATTACGTGAACAAACAGCAAGAAGTGGAAATTTCTTCAGGGAAATTCGCCTCTATTTATGCCTACACACTGATAAATGCATCTAGGGATTTTTGTGTTATATCGGGTAAAACGATCTGTAATTCTAAATCACTGATTACGATTTTACTTCTAAATTTAATTACGATGTAACTAGAAAACGAAAGTTAATAAAAATCGATTTTCTTGCATAGTTTTTTGACAGTCTGACCTAATTGGAAAATTTAACCGTTTACTTCAAACCGAAAAATTCCTGTAGGTACGAATCGTGATACCGTGGAAGCATGTAAACATATCTCATTTGTTTTTAAAAAAATTCACTTTTAAATAATATAATCTAATAAAGTATAACTTCTTTAAAATCCTTATGCTCGAGGAAAGTTCTAGTTCCGTTAATTGAAATACAATATGTTCGTGACGCATGATGTTGGATGCAATGTAATTATCCACTATAAATAATTCATTACGATAATCGTAGAAGTTCGAAACGTGTGGAGACGAAGTAATCTTGGGATACAGTTAATTAACCAATTGTTTAAATCGATCGTTCATATAGACGTTAACAGAAGTATGCTTAATGGAACGGGTAACGTAAAGCAATTAAACAAAGTCTGCGCAGTATTTTGCATGAAAAGTCTCTAGAAAACGACTTCCGGGTCCCAATTGCTGATTAAACATTTCCGTGATGTGACAGAAACGTTCTGATTCCCTAATTAATTATTTAATTAATTAATTTGATTGTCGACTAACACTTAACCGACGGCGGTCCTCACGTTTTCCATTGTGTTCTACACATTTCACGTTTAAAGTGATGGAGAAAACTGCCTACAATATGTTTGATTAACGTTTCTTGTTGGTCAAGTGTTAAGCGACCTCAAGTATGGTGCTGAATATCGAAATTTCAACTCGAAACATCGGTCCCCGGATGATGGACGAATTTTCGGGATATTTGCCATTTCTGACGCAAAAGGTACACAAAAGCTACAGGACTCAACTTTCTTATCGTTCGTGAAATGATTATTTATTTCTAATGGATTTTCTGTGATCACGAAAATAAGGATTGTAATTGGCAGAATATCCCTTAAATTTCCTCGTCAAATAATAGATTGTGCCGCAAGCCGGAGACCGATAAAATTGTGAAAAAAAGAATACTAAAATTGCGAACGGAAAATTCAACAAAAAAGAATGAAACACACAAAGAAACAAAATATGAGGGGGACACGAACACGTAACCAAATCCAACAAACAAAAAAGCACTAAAAACGAGAGGAACACAAAATACCGTAGTTTGTAAAAGTAGAAGCAAGCGCAGAGAGTATTTTTTCTAGGAACGTTAGTGGACCAGCGAACCAAACAAAAAAAAAACAAAAAAAGTACTACTACTAATAAATAAATTTAAAAAAACTGAAAAGAAGTTCGAGTGGTGTGGGGTAAAACAAAAATCACCAGAAAAGACTAACGCGTCTAGTGGAAAACGATTAAAAAAAAACGTGCTGCGGGTCGAATCGATCTCAGATCGAATCGCGACTCTGTGGACGATGGCTAGGGATTTTTTCGTTCCGTCAAAAAGAAAGGAAAAAACGCTAGAAAGGCAAACGAAAGCGAGTCTCTTGAATTTCACAGATCGGTCTCGGGGAAAAGTGAAAGAATAAATCTCGCTGAAATGTGAAATCGATCTAGGGGCTTTTTTCGGAGGCGAGTGAAGAAAACGATAATATTATAAGCAACAAGAAGTGCTTTTACGAAATACAATATTATTTATACCATCCGGATAAAGAAATATATATATATATATATTATATATATATAATATTATTAATATATACATAACATCTGTATATCATATATATAGTGTGTGTTATATATATATATATACATATATGTTATATATACATATATATATACATATAATATAAGTTATATCTGATAAGATTAAGGGTAAAACTTGAAATCAGATGATAAGAATTCGTGTATCGTGTAACACAAGGTATAAGATAAGATAATAATTAATACTGACTATGTATATATATATACATGTATATGCGTCGTATATATGTGTGTGTATGACTATATATATAATATATATAGGCAATATTGAATTTGACTCTTGTGTAATTATTAAAAATTAAATCAATTGTTTTCGTTCACTTCATGTTGATGAAAAAATTAAAAAACCTTAATAAAATAATTGGATGACAAAAGATTATCAACATCTAATAAATGAAAAGAATTAGTTTTATTTTCTGAAATTATATAAGAATCAAATTCAATATTACTTATATATATTAATATGTACACCTACATATATTTAATATATATATAGCAATATATATATATTTATATATATATATATCTATACATATACATACATATATGATTATAAATTATGACCTATTACAACTATTATAATATTATTAATATTGTAATAATTCGTAGTATTATATTGTGACTAGTGCGGCATTAAGTAATAAAGGTTGTCCTACATGTGAGTAAAATCTCTTTGTTGTGTTATTTCCTTTTCTTTACCGAATTCTACTAAAATTTCTTTGTTTCCAGCTAGTTATCGAGATCCCGTTTGGTAAGGCCATAAGATTAAATGAGGATGAACTAAAACCAAATATTATAGTTTATTTCTAGGAATCCCTTCTAAGGAATTTTTGTAGATCCAGAATTTCCACAAGGTGAGTGAATAGACATTGTATTAGTTAACAAAACAACTATGTATGTATGAACTGCATAGAAATTTCAGAGGTCACAGACGACCAACTAATCTTTCACTATTAGCTTGGTTTTTAACAGAATTTATTTAAAATATGTAACTTTAAAATGCTATGTGGTACTGAGAAATTGTGATGGATAGAAATTGCTGAGATTACTGTTCTTTATACTGTTCATCCAATCAATTCAACATATATTTTGAAAATAAAGTAGGGAATGCACAATTCGTAGCTTAAACAAACATTCTGCCAGGAAACTATACATTACAGATACCAAGGATATTTTGCAACAGTGTATAATTGAAATGAATAGATCTTATCTAATTCTATTGCAGAGTAATGCACACATATTTTTAAGCAATTAATTTTATTAGCGAAAATTCAATCATACTTGCAGCAAAATGGCCACTCCAGCCAGTACCCACTTTCCTGGTTTATCTTTAGTTCTTAAATTAAATGTGGTAACATAAGTGGGCCCTCTGGAACTTGTTTTGTACACAGGACACTGGTACATGTTCCTGAGGTCCTCTTTGTCCTGCGTAATGGCACGAATGTATGTGACGGGCATCAAAGGACATAATTCCTTAAAACGTGAGTCCATTATACAGGATGTATCAATGTCCCAACGTGCACCATCCATATACAACCCATGTATATAAGCACCCTCTCTGGGTGGAGATCTGTTGACACAGAAACATGATTTTCTCAGATTTTCATTGACCTGGATTATATAACAGAAAATTGTGTGTTACAGAGTGATTATCCATTTCCAATTTATGGAATAAAACACAACTGATTTTAAAACTGTATCTAGTGACTTTGCGCAGTGAAATAATCCTAATGTTCTTGAGAATCTTTTTTAAATAAATACTTGTTACTAACACAAATTCATCTTTTGGCTTTCTTGTCACTTCACAGTACAAACACATTTTGTCTAACGGCCACTCGTTTCTTCGTGCAGTTTGTTGCATTATAGCAGTCAGAAATGACTGGGGATTGAAGAAACCACCTAGCCACAGCGTAGAGGGTAGCTGAAAATTGATATTTACAGAATACAAAAGTAATTTTTTGTTTCCATTATAAGTTTCAATGAACCGTTCAAAATTACATTGAAATCAGATGTCCACGTGGACAATTGTGTCATTCTGTTCAACATATCGGCAAACCATCCATTCAAACCCAAGTTCGATGGATAAGCTATTGCAGTCCAAAATGGTGGCACAGCGTCTATCATTATATACCTTTGCAGATCTTCCATTTCACTATTTATCGTCAACTCACCCTGTTGGTATTAGAATTCATTTAGGAATGATTGAACCCACCTTGAGTTGTCGTAACAAGATAACTTTCCATTTGTATTTCGTGTTGTAGACAGTTCCTTGATTAATTTCATTATCATAAAAAGAGATTACCTTTAACCCTAGATCTAATTCGTTAAGCGATCTTCGAAGCTCGCCGCATAAGAGATTCATTCTTTCGCATTCTTGTAGAGCCACGGTAACGAAAGGTGTTCGGTCTTCGATCTACGAGAACAATTGTTACTCAGGAATTAATTTGTTTCAATTTCACATAAAAATCAGAGTAAAACGATGATCTCAATTCATGAAAAAGAACAATTAACTTTTTGAATTTTTCTTACGATGGTAGGGGACTCCCAATATTATGTCGAATGCGTAAACGAATTCCATTGTCAATTCTGTGGTTTTGACTAATGTCTCATGTCTTCCAAAAATTACAAATGCAAACCGTAATTCGAAATACCTTTGCGTACAGTTCCTGCATGTTAAACTCTTCTGGCAGTTTATCCAATAAATCTTCTATTATTCCTCTAAGATTTTCTTCGCCCGAAGATTCGCCATTGACGCCACCAGTACCACCTTTCGCCTGAATTTCTAGTAGTGTTCTGAACAAATTTTCAGCTGTCGCCGTCAAAAATCCTAATCGCAGCAAGTTTTAAGTATTATTTCTTTCAGCAACGGAGTCTGAGGTTTATTGAACAAATTTTACCGATTTCTGCATTTGGATGAAGGCCATAGAGAACTGGACTTTCGGTTGGTAAATAGTCATCGATGTATCGATGGTAGGCCTGATAATCCATACTGGGTGGCACCAAAAAACCGGAGGCGAAATACAATTCCCCTAAATACGTAACAAAGTAATTAAAGTGTTGTAAAGTAACAATAATGATTATTAGAACGATTTATAATTATTTTTTAATGGTTAGGCAACACGTGAAGCATTGGCTACATGAGATCGGTACTGCACTTATTTCGATGATTTGACGTCAAATTTGATTTTATCTGTATCGCCTCCTCAATATTTTTATCTATGTATTATTTAAGATTTTACATACCATCAACCAATTCAGGTCGCAAGTATTCGTTTAAATACGTTTTGCAAAGTCTACGATCCCAGTCGTCGGTAATGTGGCCGCCATACATAATT
Organism: Mimumesa dahlbomi; assembly: GCA_917499265.3. Taxonomy (NCBI): domain Eukaryota; kingdom Metazoa; phylum Arthropoda; class Insecta; order Hymenoptera; family Crabronidae; genus Mimumesa; species Mimumesa dahlbomi. The sequence continues at coordinate 6,861,640 of OU824124.1, forward strand.
TCGCCGAACAAATACCGTAGATCCTCCCAAGGCACTCTGGTACTATTTTCCAGATAATTGTATAAAACCGACACGCTGATTGTTAAGTCCCCGAAATTGAAGGGATAAGACTGAAAACCATTAATATTATCATTAAATTTTTCCTATTGATTTAAACGTTCTGAAATGTTTACACCCAAAGTTTTTATTCAGTTATGATTGTTAAATTCTATTATACACCAAAATTAATGTTTTATATAAAATGATATAGATACTCTGTTCCATCCTTGCGCACCAAATTTCCTTCTTTCTGCCAAAACAGAATGGTAATAACACAGGGCAAAGAGTATTGCTTTAAATTCTGTTTCCTTGCTGCAGGAGTCCAGAATCTCCTGATCAAAGTTGTCTAAGGCTTTGTGTAAATTCGCTTGGATGCCTGTTGGTGGTTCGTTCGTTATTTTAATGGCTGATTCCAGTATTCCCTGTAAAAGCATTTATATATATGGAGTCCTCACGGAATCCTCAGTATTATCTACAAAAGAATCACATACACTCTAATAGCAAATGCCATACACAATTTACCTGCGGTATAACACTGGCGTGCGGATCCGCACTAGCCTCAGCGCTTATAAACAATCTATAGTCATCATGGGGATTTTCTGTCAGACTTTCCATCGTTTTTTCTAAAGTTGGCAGCCACTTTGCAAGCAGATGCACGTTCTGGAGGATTACCCAATGGCCCTCCTGCGCGGATTTTTCCATAGCTTCGATCGCTATTGGCTCTTGTCCCTGACCCAGCGACACATTATGGAAGTTGCGGTTATGGGTGGTGAATCCCAGGTGACTCCCCAACTTCTCCACATCCTGGAAGCATGTTTCACACGTTTAAACGCGAGGTACGTCTGATAGACATTTAGTAATTTATATATTTCGTTTATGTGTGTTTACTTTCAAAGGATCGACACCAGGGGACAGGATAAAGAATACAGGTGTAATAGAACTGGTTTCCTCGAAGGATTTTTCGAAATTTGGTGAACGAGATTCCACGTATTTCGAGCCTAACTTCTCTTCTACAAAACATCTGAAATATTGCAATCATTGCATTGGATAAAATTCATCATCCAGTGGGTTGTAGTGTCTGAAACGATTGCAGTTAACCTTATGGCGTAGATCATGCGATCGAAGCGCAGGCAACGCATAATACAAAGTCTCTGCAACGCAGTTTTGTGTTTCCACTCCTGCGGGAAACTTTCGCGTTCCGGGTTTTCGGATTCGACAAATTTCTTCCATCGTTTCGCCGCGCCCTCTATGTCCTTCGCTAGATTTTCAAAGTCCGCCATTCCGCTCAGATGTTTTATTCCACCCCACGAAACGTTGGACAGAAAATCTACCGGGCTTATTAAATCTGGTGTATATGGAAATTTCATCAGAAAGTCGAGCTCTGATTGGGTAATTTCTTTCGCTTGCTTTAGAATCTGCAATTGATCAGGCATACGAATTGAAAGTGTGTGAGGACTACTAGTGGTTTACAGTACCAAATGGTCTACATGGTTTTTAGGACTTTCTTTTGTGAAAGCGAAAGGTATTTGTTTTGGTACTCGTAGTCACCTGCACAGTCATTTGACAAAGAAATGTCAACTTGTCGCTCTCGAATAATCCCCTACTAGTGTAAGTGAAAACCAGAAACGTGATGCTGTCTATCAGACTTTCGACTCTTTTCTTCAAACTTTCTGCTGGTGCTGCAAACCTAATTGCATTTTGAAAAACAACGCTGAAGGCTTTCAACGAAAACTGGTAGAGTGTGTTGATCTTGCTAAGTTCTGTGAGGACGAAGTATAGTAAACTGGCGCGGGTTGCCACTGAACGGTATACTTCGCGAGCTTCGTCAATTTTTACACTTGTCACTTTGGCCTCTGCCACCTATTTGTATTGAACATACGAACATTAAACGAAGATTAAACGCAGCATTTTTATTAAATTCTTAAACAGCTATTTGTCTATTATTATGGATACTGGTTACTGCGATAAATTAAAAAAAAATGCTTAAACAGCTTACTATCATTTGCAAATGACTTGCCAACTGAAGAATGTGACACAGTGTTTATCCATTTACCTTTATTTCAATATCTGCTGCTGTTTTTTTGGTTGTTTCGAGATTGATAACTAGGTCCACATCACTCAGAATATCTGGTCCAGCAGTCGACAACCTTAATAATTGATAATAAATGGATTGTGAGAGATTTTTATAAATAAAAACTGCCTTTTCATAACGTGTACTGTTCTTGTGTGGTATACATTTATTAATCACAATACCTATGCAGAAGATCGTCCTCCAATGCCTTTAACTTAATCATGAACTCATTTTGTTGAGTCGTCAATTGCGCTCTTGTTTCTTCTAAATCTTCTCGCTCTACTTTTACCACCACAGCCAGCAGTTGTTCCTCTAATCCATCCTGAGTAACAGTGAAATTGATTAGCGTGGTCTGCGCCTGCAGCTCGGGTTTAAAATGTGGATTGGCAAGCTTGGTTTGAATCAACAGCCGAAAATTGGGCGAGTAGTTTATCTCCTTTTCTCCAATCTTCATCGCTCTGTGAATGCGTTTAATTTTTATTGGTCATTAAAATCTCGTTGCTGTTTTGTTACTCGAGGTATTCAGAGGAATAATAAAATGGTAGTATCAAATTTGAAATCCAAAATGGCCGAAATACGATATAATTCTATTTAATTTGTAAATACGGGATTTACAATTTTTCAAGTCGAATAAATTTTATTTTACGAATCTTACTTTCCTTTCTTTATTAAATCTCTTCTAACTACGGGATCGAGAACAGGATCGATCGATTCCATAATGTTTTCTATCAAAATGATCTCTCCATTCGTAATTGCCATTTCCACTCTATGCAAATAATTTCGTTCTGTCAATCTAATAACTATCAACTCGGCGCCATATTTGTTTTTGATCCACTTCAACCCTTGTAACTGTGGATCAATCATTAGCGGCCATCTGCTTGAATTCGTCAAAATGGTGGCGTTTTCCGACGACATAGTGTCGGTTGGTAGACCTGAATAACATATCTCAAAATGGAGTCACCATTTTTTGTCAAATAAAAAACGTAGAAATACCTTCGTTGTTCCATTCTGCAATTGTCGCAGTGTCCGTTAGAAGAGACAGAACGTCAAAATCTTCAGTTCGTGGAATTCTTGGCTGCAATTCATCAAAGTATGGCAGCCAGTGCTCATTCATCAAATCTGCACGGAATTTTCTGGTGAAACAGCCCATATAAGACAGAAACGCAGCAACCAGCAGAAAGTCACCGGGAACCGTTGCTCCGGATGTTTTGAGTCTATATAAAAACAAATGGTAATCATAAATCATACATCAAAACAAACATCTACCGAATTAATACTTTTCCACAGTTTCTGTCCATCGAATTTTCTCTGAAGCCAAACCATTCACCAATCGATTCGCCAAATCGATAGTTAAAGCAGTGGCATCGGCCTCATCCTGGCATTTTTGCTTTTCCGCCAGTGCTGCGTTCATTTTCTCCCCCAACACGTCCAGCATTTTTTGCAATTCCTAATTTTTCACAAACTTTTAGTGAAGGTTTACAACCAGCACACAATTATACAAAATGAATATTAATTAGGATTGTAATTATTGATGACATAAAAAATTTCAATGAAAGTGGAGGAATACCGGAAAAAACGCGTTTAGATTTTTTTTCGACGATTATGCGAACCAGAAGTTTCATATATCGTTTACGCACCTCTAATCTGCTTCTCAGAGCGGTCAGTTTATCCATAGCGGCCTTTAGTTCTTGATTCGCACGGGCGACAGCAGCGCGAAGGGGCTTCACGGTTTCGTTGATCTCATGAAAAGCCATAATGTTGATTACCCAACTGCAAAGCCCTGCCGCAGCTTGCGACTTGGAATAGATGAACTCAGGATTGAATTCTGGGAGTAGAAACGAATCAAACTGATGAAAGTAATTATTGCTAGATTTAAAACTGATTAATTGGTCTAATTTTGTTAAATTCTATGTATTTGACTGGATGACTACGATATTAACTTGTTAGTGATGCAATCAGTATTACTTCTGTTCCTGGTTTGCGCAGTCTACAAGGTATCTTACAAAAGTAATTGCACTTTTCAAAAATAGTAGAAAAGAATTAGTTGACCGTAGAGTTTGTTCTATCGTTGTAGAAGTATTGTATTTTGAATAAAGTAAAACACTTCCCCACCCCCAAAAGTTCGTACTGTTTGATAATTTTAAATAGTTTGGTTGCTTTTACAGCACACCTTGTATTTATGCTACTCACCTTTATCGGTGATATATGGTTGAATTGCTTTGACCACTTGTGGCGGTATATTCTCCTTGTCATAGTTTTTTAATTGTGATAGGAACTGATCCGCCGATCCCATCATCACTTTGCAAGCCTTCCAGCTTCTATCTTTCGGAATTTTGGTTTTCGAAGAGAACAACACAAGTACTGCCTCTGCCACCATTGCAACGGAGTCTGGCGGTGTTCCGAAGGATTTCAGTTCTGTTAAATTGGTCTGGAAGCGAGGAAAATCACATAAAATAGGGTTGCGCTTATTTTATAGTCCACGAAAATCATAACATATATGTAAATATCCTACTTTATTCAAAGTGTCCAAAGCTGCTTCTGCTTGTCTGACAGCCGGTTCCGCTTTTGCTAAATCCTCATCGCAACGTTTCTGCCTCTCGGAAACGGTTTCGTTGATTTCCGCCACTTTCGCTTCCTCTTCGGTTACTGTACGCATTCACTTAGCAATTGATTATTGTCTCTAGTATAAGGGGAAAAACGTTACCCATAGCTTTCTCAGCTTCCGCTTTTGTGTTTTCCGCGCGGACCTCGGCCAGAATTTTGTCTGCGATTGCGTTTTTCTTCTTTAGCTCGACCTCCTGCTCTGCTAACACGATTTTCAGCCCTCCCACCTTAGGAACGAATTATGTTGATGTACATATATGATATTTCATTTGATGTTGCATTGCTCAAAAGTATAGGCCGTCAAAATTTCAATATGCCAAATTGATTAGATCTCGATATATGAATGCTTTAATTATTCTGATCATTGACATGTCAACACATTGAAATTTTTGCCCCAGGAATTTCAGTCATGAAACAGAGCCACTGCAAAGTTTTTAAATGTTGGAATTGCAATGCATTACAGTTTATATGCCTTGAAATTCATATGACTGAAGAATTGTACGTTTTGAAACTGGTGTATTTCAAAAGTTTGAAAGTTTTAAAATTTCTACAGCTAAAATTTTTTTTTTTTTGTAATATCTGACGGGATCTACAGGAGCACCATCGGACCCAACGATTCTCTAAGAACACCCAACAAACCAATCAGAATTAAAGGACACACCTGTGCGGCGCAACCCTCAAGTTTCTCCAATCCGGTTCTGAGTCTGTCGATCATACCTCTCAGATCAAATATTTTGCCAACCAACAGCTTCTGATATAACGATATTTGTTCCAAAAACGATTTCGGCGTTGCATAATTATGCCTTCTCTCTACTTGAAGGTAAAGCGAGGAAATTTCTATGACACTGACATGCGTTGCTGCAAGGAAACGAGACGCTGGCTCTTTGTAGGAGGCTGGAAGCTCTTCTAATTCCTGGTTAATGTAAAAAACAACATTTTAAAATTGATCACATAGTGTGCAAGTTTAATTATTAATGTATCACTGAATCGAATGAGCAAAATGTATGAAAAACTGTGTAGGAGAAATGCACATAGTGGAGAGGGGTACTTAGAATTATTTTCTGATTGTTATACTTATTATATAAATCGTAATTACAATACGACCGATGTGATTTTGCGACCCTGCATTTGAAAAACTCAATTCACCTGCAGAAATCTTGCGGAAACATTCTCCAAGGCCTGCCTTGGCCAGTCCTGGAACCAATTTATAGCAGTATTGTTTACCAAAGCCGGAAACTGCCTAGCCCTTTTCCGTAATGTCGCACCGACAGGCGAGAAACAAAGAACACATTTCAAGCGATTTCGAACGCGATCGATGAAAAACTTCCAGCAGTTTTCCGCCGAGTCTATCAATCCAGTTTGCTTCACCTTTCAACAGAAGTTTTATTGAAAATCAATCGGTGATCTTGTAACACTAAAGGATATGAAAAATTTAAGTGCAACAGACCTCGTTTCTAACTGTGTTTACGATGTTGTCCATATCCTCGTCAGAAAATAGATCGCTGACTTCACCAAACGCCAGGAAATCGTTGATCAGAACGAGGAACCTTTCATCCGGCACATGAGAGTCTGTAATCAGAAACGTGATCCCGATGGATTTGATGCCACATTTCAAATAGAGGCCGGCCATATCTGTTCGCAAGTCTCCCAGGTTGTAATGTGACGTTAGCTGGATCTGGAAAACCTGTTTGCGGATTTTGAATCTATTAAAGTAAACGTTTGAAATTTCCAGGGTGCCGTAGACTCTCATACGGAGTTTGGAGTGTTAGTAGCTATTTGTAAAGCAATGCGTTTCGCGTAGATAAATTGTTTCTTACTTCTAAACCGGAAATGAAGGAAGCCAGACAAGACAGAGACTGTTTTCCGCTTCCCCCAACACCAACCAGAAGCGCGTTGCCTCGTTGTAATTCCAATATTCTATTTATTCTACACACATGATACATGGCGTCTTCGAAAAGCACCAAATTCATCGCTGACACCTGTTCGATAATATCGAAGTAAATTAAAATAATTGGGATTGTTTCGGGATGCATTATCGAGTTATACAGGATGGCCCAATTGTATGGGAAATCGTGTGTTGTGCAGTTTTTAAATACCCAATAAATAGTAAAAAGAGGTTATTATTTTTATTTCAACTAATTTTTGCATGTTGAAACATGATGATTTTGGGAACACCCTGTATAAAACGGGGAAGACAGGTGTGAATCTAATTCAGAATACCCTAATCAAAATTAAGAGCACGGTAAATCCCCTTTCTGCCATTTTTCAATTAAGCCACAGCTTCAGATACTTTTTGCTTTTTTATACTGTTAATTATTTTTTGGTTAATAATCTATAAGTTTATCTCTCACTTATGGTTTATCTTAAGTTCCTTTCGAACTAGTACTCTGAATACGCTTCCTTACCTATACATGAAAGTGCTTAAACCTAAGTCAATTACCAATTCATTGTAATTAATCAGAGCCTCATTCAGGAGTTTAGTTAAATGTTGCCAATCTGTAATTGGCATGTATTTCGGTTCGCCAATTCCATCCGCAAAGTGACAGAAAATCAATGGGTCAGCAAATACTACGTTTTCATCCATATCCTGTTATCAAAACAATCTCGTTAATAATAATTAGAATCTATTGTAATAATTGTAGTTTTGTCGTTCAATACCGGTATGTTTTTCCGAAGAGATTCCTTCAACAGTTGATCGAACGTTTTCTTATCCGCAAAAGTAATTAGTTTATCGGAATAAACTCTCGTCGCTTCGTGGATAAATAATCGAATTAAATGATTGGCCGTTGGCACTGCCTCGCCATTTGCGAAAAGCATTCCCTGAATATAATCACATTAAGAATATAACGAGAAGTTTTCTGAAATTTTCGAATAAATAATTATATTTACTTGAAAAATGTTTGACAAATCGCGTAGATTGAAAATATAATGAAATTTCGTCGCAGTTGGCAAGAAGGTGCTGCCGATTTTCGCGTGCAAATACAAAATACCGCTCATAAGGGTTTCACATCCCTTTTTCACCATCAAATTGAATTTGTTTAACGGATTTGTCAAATGCTGATCCAGAATCTGACTGTAGATCGTCAGAAGAGCCTCATCCGAAGGGAAACTAATGATTTTGAAAAATTTAGTAATTCAGAATGATCCTCAAATAGAAAAATCACATGCACTTTTTCAACTTGTTACACTGGCAACTTACTTCACAGAAAAAACTGCAAAATGTCGTTGCAAACGGGGATCAATCGTGAAACTTCCGGCCGTGGGATTCATACACGAAACGTACTGAGTGTCGTTAACCTCTTTTAACGTTAACTTCGTTCTGTCATACCTAAATTGTTAATAACAATTGATTTACTTAAAATAAATTTTACACACACTTATTATATGAGCTCGATCGTGAACAAACAAAAATAATTACCAATGATTGTAATCTATATGTTGTCTGATTAGGGTATGTGGCTGTACAGTGCCGTACAAATCTACTTCCGGCATGTTCAAGTCATCGATAAAGTAGATCAGGTATTTGCTACCAGCCGGTCCATAATTCCTTCCCGCTTTTTTTTCCAAATGTTTCTCTAGCATGCTTTGCAACATCTCCGAGGTGGTATAATAATTAAACGTTAAATTAGCAATTTTATAATCGTCCGAAAGACTGGCCAATTTCTCAGCGACGATTACACTCTTCCCAGACCCGGCCCCACCGATCAGCATAATGGGTACCTTTTTTTCCATCAAAATATGCAGAAAAAAATGCAAACGCACTGTTTCGCCAGTCGGTACCAAAGTCGACTGCAGTGGCACGTCAATGTCCAAGTCAAAAGCGGTTACAATATCTGTCCAGGGTGTCAATTTCTTTGTCTCGTTGTCTATGTAATAGTTAAATACATTGCCACCAGGGGGAAATTTCAGGGTTTTGAACTCGGTCAGCCACCATTTACTGAATTCGTTGCGCCAGTCGATCAGTTGGTCCTGAAAGGTTGCCGAGCCAAAGGCCCAAATACACGCAAACGCAAAGTAGTACTCGTGCCACTCTTTAGGACACTCAGGTGGTACGTTCTCCTTCGTTAGAAAGCAGTCCAATAAATTGCAAAGCATTTCAAGATGACAAATCTCGGGTAACGGTGTGATCTTCTTGAATTTGGATTTAATGTGAGTTTCAATCAGCGGTGGCATATACTTGTCGAACAATATTAGCAAATTTGCTCTTTCAGAGGAGTCACGGGTCTCTATCCAACTTGTTGTATATGGGTACCAGCCTATGTCCTGTGGATTTATGTAAAGGATCCCAGCTCTGGACACCGTGGCTGGTGTGGCAGTCCGAAGATTCGATATCTCGAAGATTAAACGCATTTCAGCTGTCAAGGCGATTCGTTCGTTGCTGGCTAAGGTCAGCACTTTGTTGTCGTCCATGACAGTGTTCAGGGATTCGATCCACATGGGATCGATGTCACCGTCGAAAACGATCCACTTGGGCCCGTCTGTGGGCATGTTAGCCTGATCACGCATGATCATTGAGAACAGACCATCTTTCCACTCTCTGGTAGCCGGGTTTATAATTCCGAATAACTCGTCATTGGTTACAGCTTTCGGATTTAAATCGTTGTAGTGTGGCTTACGCTGCTGATTGTAATACGTACGATTCAGGGTTTTCCACACTTCCGTTTTACCAGTTCCGGCGAAGCCAACTATGAACACGGAGTGTCTGACGTGTAGCAGTTCCTCCAATTGAACGACTTTTAGAATGAAACCGTCTTCTGGTTGGAGCTTTAAATTCACCGCTGCGTCTTTCACCATGGACTCGAAATCCAAATCTCGTTTTCTTGGGACTTCCAGGGCAGGGAATAGATCGCCGATCAATCCCATGAACACGGGAACGTCATCAGTGACAATTTTCGGAGTGTTAAAGTCCCTGAGAGCTCTCATTAACACCTGATCCTCAGACGCGTCTGGATCTTCGCGTTTCAATTTTCCCGCCACAACCAGAACGGATTTAATTGCTCTCAGACCCCAGTCATAGTGATCTTGCTGAGACAGTAACTCTTTGCACAATTTGTACAGCGTTAAGAATTTACGGGCTAGTATCCGAGCTTCCTGAAATCCTTCGGCGACCAGCATGATCTCGCAAATTAACTCAAAGTCAGGGACAACCATGGCGCAGGGTCTGAAGAGTGTTTTCAAGTTCTCCGGAAGTTCCGTTCTACCAGCGTAGCCGGGATTCATTGTGATGAACATTCCAACAGTGGGGACCATGTTTAACTCCTCGTCGAAGAACCAAAACTTTGGTTTTCTGCTTTTGATACCATCCAGCACGCATTTCACTTGGACGGCCACCACGGAGAGGACTTCGACGGAAATCCTATTGAACTCGTCGAAACAACCCCATGCACCTACTTGGGCCAGCCCTTTGTATATGTTGCCACAGGATTTATAATCCATCTGCTCAGAGCAGTTGAACACGTAGACCATTTGACCTATTTCAAAAAGATTAGTTTAAAAGTTTGTATGCTCATTTAGGATGTGGTTTTTAATAGAATGATAGAAAGGCCGAAGTGACCGAAGGATCCTTCAACTACTCGCGATACCAGGTGTGCCATAGATCAAAACTGTCCGCGATGTGCTAATTTGAGAAGCGAAATTAAATAATATCTCTGCAGAGCATGAAGAAAGTCGGACGGATTTAGAATGCATGTAATAAGGTAATAGATAGGCGAACACTTGAGACATTGATAAATCATGGAAAGTTAAAAGCGCATGTGAGATTTCCTATCGTCTCGAGATGGAAAGCTCGGTCTAGCTGGCATTAAACCTAGTAGTAATATGTAATATAAGTGTGAGGGTTTTAAAATTCTTATAGTTAAATATTCTTTGTTTTAAAGTCTCAAAATTATTAATAACGGTCCAAGTGATAGGGCTGTAAGCATCATTCCCACCTAACGCTCTTCCCAAATCCTTTGTGGTTTCAGTTTTACCGGTCCCAGCGGGCCCCGCAGGTGCTCCCCCCATAACTAGATGCAGTGACTGCGTTAGTGTTATGTAACACCTGTCAGTTAGCGGTGTTATCACTAATCGAGGAACATTTCCAAGATACTCGTGCGTGTAGGTGAAACTGGCGTCACAAATGTCGGCAACGCAGTCCGAAAGCTTGTCGTCCCATCTAGAAATTAGTGGACGAAATGTTCTCAAGAGTTGTTTTTATGTGTAGGGCTGAGGCACAAAATATTTGTACATGTATAACTATTGTATAAAGATTATATCGTGAAAGCTGATGTCTCCAACACGTAAATGCAAAAAATGTAAGTGGTACATATACATTGTATATTCTACACGATTATATATACTATCTTATACTGTTGTTGGCTACAAACGTTAGATCCAGTATCAATCATGAAAGAATTTTAATTTGCACCTATAAAACAGTTTTTACCTATGTCTTAATTGCGACTGCCACTGGAAGCTCGTGATGGACTCCGTTTTCGTCGAGATAATATTGGCCACCACGTCCCTAGCATGCACATCAATAGTACAAATCGTCATAATCTTTCTTCGATCTGAATCAGTCAAATCGCCGCAAAGAATAATGATCAGGGCGTTCAGTTGCATTATTTGTTTCCGTTGGTAATCCTTAAACGCGTTTTCAAAACCTTCCTCCAAACGCATGAACGCCATATTGACTTCGGTGGTCCACCATATTTGACTGGCCGTAAGCGCGGGCTGTGCCTGATGATCCATGATCCACATCTCACGCGGTTTCTCGTCGTAACTGGTCACAGCCTGCGAGATATGATATCGAACGGATCGTTTCATGGCGTCCGTCACGTTGTTCAACCAATTTTCAACCTTTCCCGTGCAATCGCAGCTTCCAAAAATGGCGATCTTCTCGCCATCTTTCGCTATTATTCCGTCCGCCATCTTGGTTTTCGCATCGTCCTTCCACGTGAGTTTCGCTATCGAGTCGTATAACTTCGACAAATGTTTGCTGACTCGCTCAGGATTGTTTCCGTTGCTTAGAATGTCCAACAGGTCTGCCGCGGAGATGAAGTAGAAACGCGGATAGATCAAACGTTTCGTCTCCAAGTAGTCCGTCAGAGCTTTCTCGCAAATATTCAATTGCGTTTGCAGGTCCTCCAGTCTGTCCAGTACCTTAGGTCTATTTGTTGCCCTCACTATGTTCAGATTCCCTTGCATTTCCCGAAGTAATTCCTTGAAATCCCTGTCTATCTTCTCGAACCTTTTCGACTCCTCCGGAAGCTGTGATCTAATATCTTCGGAGCCGATGAAGATGCTCTCTAAGTGCGCCCACGACCTCTGAACCTCGAACCAGGAATTTATAACCGAATCAGCGGTGCTCAACTTTCGCTGCCAATCAGCGACTTCTTCTAAAAAATAGCCAACGTACTTCGAAGCTAACATTCCTTGCAGTTGGACCTGATTCTCTTCGAGAATTTCAATAGTCTCTTCTTGGATTTTCAGAACGTTCAACTTCGTTCGCTCGTGCGTTTCCGTTTGAAACATCAAATTGTCCCAGGTGTCTTTTAATTCTTTCAACACCTTCTCCATTGCCATTTCTTTCACGGATTTGTCAACGATGTTGTTCACCTCCTCTTCGTACTTGTGCAGCTCCAATTTCAATAAGTCCTCTAATCTACTGTTCTCGGTCATGTTAAACACCACCCGAGTCTCTTGCATAAGTTCGTACCAATGTCTGTCGCGTATCGCGGGATTCTGAAGTTCGGCAATGGCACGGAGGGACGCCATCATGTTTCGCACTTCGGACTCGACGTTCGAGTAAAGTGGCCATTGACGAACATCTTTGTCCAGTTCTGGAAAGAAATTTTATCATATCATTCGAAAGTAAACCTAGTTGTGTCCAATAAAATTATTGATTGAGTTGTAGTTGAAGTGGGGAAGGGATTTCCCCCAAATAATTGAAAACAATAAGGTTGAAAACATTGAACGCACGCCTGAGTTCCCTCAACATCTTCTTACAAGTCTGGTCCATGCCCTCCACGTCAATTTTCTTCCACACAGTCTTCTTCCATTCGTCCAAACTACTTCTCACAACGTTCGCGTAATCCCAAACGTTCTTCACCAATTTGGCCTCGTGTTTAATTTGCTTCACCAGTTTGAATTCCGGCATTTCCTGCTCGAAAATCACCGTTTGTTCTCGTAGATCGTTTTCTTCCTGTTCCAGCTTCTTCAGTACGTCATTCAAACTGTTCAATCGTTCGTAAGGGTTTTCGCAATCGCTGAAAACACTCTCTTTGCGGAAATCTTCTAGGAATTTTTGCTGTTTGAAGTCGAAATAGCTCAGCCGTTTGTTAAGCAGATCTATTTGCTTGTTCATTAAGGGTTGCACTATTTGCTTGATTTGGGCTGCAAGTTTTTTTAGAGCTTCCCAGGACTCGGGAAGGGACGAGAGGAGAGCAAAAATATTCTGGTCCAAGTTCACGCGGTAGTGGTGAAGAAGATTTATCGTGTCCTTGAAAAGTGCGGATTCAAGGATTTGTTGTTAAAAGTGTGGAAAAATGTGAAGAAAAAATTTGCTAGTTTACTAAAAAATCGTATAATATATATTACAATCAAGTTATTTTACTTTAATGGGGTCAAACATATCTTCGATTTCAAAATGGCGGTCCCGGACTTCTTTTAGGTAATAAATTGTGTCCAAAAGTGCGTCGTAATCGTCTTCCTGAACTGGTTTTGAAAAGTTTTCCGTCGCCAGGCGCAAAAATTCCGCGAGATTTTCCAAACTGTGAATCAAATGCGTAGTTAATCAATTATATTCATTAAATTAGCAACTAACCAATTATAGTTACTAATGCTCTAATGATGGTATTAAATGTCACTAGAGAATCTGCGTAAATCTAGGGATTTGCCTAGAATCAAATCCTAACGTCAAATTATTAGAAAAAATATTATGTACTCGGTTGTAATTTTTTTCACAAGGTACTCTTTCAGCACATTGGCCCATTTGCAAATAATATTCATGATAGTTTGCTTGAACGGCTTCAGGTCAACCTTTAGCCATCTTAAAAACACTTTGCTCTTGTCCATTGCATCCCATTGTTTATACAAATCCTCGAAGTAGTCAATTTCACGTGCGAAGTCTTCCAGAGTTGGCAGTTTCTCTTTCAGATTTTCCGTGAAAAGGTGAAAATCGACGGAATGTTGGCGAACAATTTCTCGTTCATCACTCGATAAATAACGGGAGAATCTTAGAAAATTGGTTAAATATTCGTTCCAGTCGTCTAACCACAACCAGGAAAACGGCTCGTAAACCTGAAAACGTATTTTTCCCCTAGATCAACTAGTTTATTTCCATTTTTGTAACACAGGATTTAACAGCATTAAAATTAAGAAAGGAAAATGGTCATTCTTCCTGAAATGTTATGGGGATAGTCAATATATGATTTCATTAAAATTTCACCTGCCCCGTAAATTATACTGAAAGAAGATCTATGTATATTCCCACAAAATTTCAGTTGAATCACAATTTTTTAATCGGCAAAACTTTATTTTGAATCATTCGATTTACCGTTGCGTGTATTTTTGCCTCTATTAGGGCAAGTTTCACCCTGTTCGAAATTTCTTCCAGCATGAACACAATTCCATCTTCCTCCGCCAGATCGGACTTCGAACACGAAATTCTCATTTTAATTTGATATAACTTTCGAAATGGACGAATATTCAGTCGATTTATCTGAATTATTCTTGATAAAATAATATATAAAACTTCGAAATCATGATAATTAAAATATAATTGATCTACCGCATAGTGTTCTCTTTCCTCAGCAAGTTCCGGATCGACTCGAGGTATGAGGGTTGCCATTTTCATAATCTCCAACAATATATTTTCAAATATGTTGTAAAATCCTTCGGGATGATCGATTTCCACTGGTGGTTGAAAAGTAATTTCATTGTTCTTAAAAAAATTAGATTCAAATCAATCAATTTCAACGAAATAAACTATTTTCTATAAAAAATTTTCTATTGTCTTTTAATTTCGCGAACCAGTTATTATCGAATTTCCATTCGTGTTTAATTATTGAATTTTTTCAAATTTACCTCGAAACACATGTGGATTTCGAATAAGGGATGCATATTTCCTTCGGGATCGGTTTCATCCAAAATATAACAAATACTGTAACAGGTATTATTTTTAGACAGGGTAAGTATGTAGTATTTGTATTGCTTTTTTCATTTTTTATGTATGTTTGAATGTTATGAAAGAAAATAATTTTTCCAAATTTTAATATCAAGGTTTTATCAAACACTTCACACTATATTGATAGTATATATATACTATAAAGTTTATAGTAATTTTTGTACCTGGTGGCAACCGCCTGAACTAGACCTTTCGAAATTAAATTATCAACGTATTTCAAATATGGCTGCCATTTAGTTTGCCGCAGTAATTCTGTTTCCTCGTCAACTTCTTCCTCTTCTACAACGGCTTCTTCTTCGACTCTAATTACATAATTTAATGAAGTTAAAAAGATATCTTTGCGACAGTATTTCATCTTTTCATTAAACAATTTAACTAGGGAATTTAATGTTCGTACTGTGCTTTGCCTTCTGCGTCTTCTGTTTCTTCTTCTTTCACGGTTTCTTCTTCTTCTTCTTTTACCGCCGCTTCTTCTTCTTTCGGCTCAGCTACGGAAATTATATTACTGACAATTATAATAACGTAATTGCTTAATAAATAATACGTCTCCAAAATAAAACTCACGGTCCTCTAGTTCGTCGAAAGTGTAAAAATCTTCCGGCATCAAATTGAAAAAGAGCTTAAAATTTTCTTTCAATATTTCTCCCAATTTCTCTGCAATTTCCTCGATTTCCGCGAACCTTTCATCGAATTTCTCTTGATTTTCCGCCACAACAATCAAATTCTCGTCCCGTGTCTCTTTTCGGTACAATACCGGCAACATGGCGAACGTGTGAAGTTCGCCTAAAATTTTCTGAAGGTTTTCTTGCGCACGGAAAATACGTGCGTGCAATTTTCCAATGGTCATTAACAGATTTTCGATGTACTCTGGAACTTCTAAAAGAGAACAAATATTTTTGTGGTTTGTTATTGGTTTAAATAAGTCGAGATTTGTGGTAGTATTTTTAGTGAACTATGTATTGAATGTAACTATTAATTTTTGAAGTGTCTTCATAATATTTTTTTTTTAAATTCATTAAGTTAGAATTAATTTTTATCAACGGCTTAAGGTTTTATCAAAACTCTAAAATATGAAGTTTATAAATAAAATAAATTTATTTAAATATCATAATAACTTTTCTAATGAATTTGATCACCTTCTGAATTCCAATTATACTCTTCCTGTCCTTGTTGAATCAATTCATCGATTTTTTCAATTTCCTCTTCAACCAATTCAAATTCAACCGGTGCACTTTCCATTCTAATTCTATTGTACCTAGACATTCAGATTTTCGAAACTTCAAAAGTTCAATTTGAGTATTATATCCTCACCAACGCAATTACACAGTTGCAATTTACCATTTAACGATCAAATTCAGCTTGTAATTGGCAGAGAAAAAAAATTGCGATCTATCGTACAACGCCAGAGCTTCTTCTGGTAAATCTAATCGCTTCATAATTCGCATGTATCTTGTCTCACGTAGTACTCCTGTTAGTTCCGGGTCAAAGTTCAGCTCCAGCAATTTATCATCGCCGACTATCAAAAGACTTTTCGACAAATGAGTTTCACAAACATCTGCAACGGTTATAGCCCACTCGTTGAAAATCTCACTTTCCCTTTTATCGATCAACGCCTAGGAATTTTTAATTATATTTTTAATTAACTGTTTCATTACAAACGGAATTTCATTTTTCTTCATTATTTGTTTTTTTAGTATCTTTAGCTCATTCATATTTAGATCGCAATCAAGTGTTGTGCTCAATTTTTAATCGTGAGTGAAATACAATTTGGATATCTTTTCTTTCTTTGGATTATTTTGTTTACCATTAGTTCCTCGTACTTCGCTTTCATTTCACTCTCCAATCTAGCAATTATTAGCGGATGATCGATCAATCGGGCGCATTGTACGGGGAATTGCACTCGTTCACGTAGCCGCATTAACGAACACAACGCGCCGGCTACTCGCGGCAAATATTGATTTATTTTCGAAACTTCTATGTCCTCACCTTTGAAATTTTCGTCGAATAACACCTGCGTTATCGTTGCTAAATAATAAACTAGAAAACAGCATTGTTCGCTTACATAACTGAATAGTAGAATTTCTTTCTAACGTTGAATTATATATGTTTTGTGTTGGTTTCATTTTCTTTATAAATCTACATGTACCATAATATCAAACATTTTTAACAAACGATACGTATAAACAAGAACGTAAAAATTCGAATTCCTTTTCAAAACGACAAAAAAAATTTTGGTTCGGAATAAAGAACTTTTATAGTGTTGAAAAACTATTTTCGTACTTATATGTAAAAATTTGATACACAATTTATGAAAATTTAAATAAAATATATTTTCATTTTTCACCTTAGCTTCGTCGAAGTGTTTGTCGATAGTTTCGACTAGTCTCTCGTAATTGTGCCATAATTGTGTCATAATTACTGGTCTATTTGAAATTTGGCCAATTATCCAAATAAATCTGAACATGGATTCCATATTATGGCATTCTGCGAAAGCTTCTTGGAAAATGGTGGCCAGTTTTCGATCGAACTCTTCTACCTTTTTCGAAAGCAATTAGTAATAACAAATGGTAAAATATTTCATTAATAACTGATTAATGATATAATAATGAAAATAATTGTCTGGGTATTTATTCTTATTAATTTCGTTTTATCACGAAAATTACTTTTTCCAAAAACTTTCCCAAATCTTTCGTAAATTCTTTATCGTCTGGCGTCAAAATATCGTAGGGAACGTCGGAAAAATTGTTATACAGTTTCGTAAATTCTTCAAAAATCTCCTGAGCCGTGGACAATAGTATTTTTCCCTTTAATCCAGCAATTTCCAGTCTTTCCAATTTCGAATATTCTTGCTGTACATCAAAAAGCGTCTAACAAATCAAAATATGGGTTTGTGCTTTCAAAAATATACATTTATTCGCGTTTCTACTAATAGAAAATAATTTTTGCAAAATTTCTCGCAAACCTCGACTTCCGTTAATCTTGTTTGGAACAATTCAATTTTCTCCAACACGAGTTTTTCATGGAAATCCCAAACTTTTGGAACGGTGTCGGGGTGAGGTTTTATATAACCTTCCACTTTTTCTTTGAACAGTTTGAACAATTCTTGGTAAATGTCCAAAAGCGTCTTGGCCTCGGATATTCGCATTTTTGTGTCTATTATGTCACCGTCGAACAAGTTTGTTCCATTCACGTACTTTGCGGCCTGAATAATAAATGTTTCCCTGTACAACTTTCCCCTAGATAGATTCATTATTAGATTCTCACAAATTTTTCAATTGTATCGCTACCATTAAATTTTACGGTTCATAAGCAATTTCGTTCCCCAACAAATTTTGTCAGCACAAATTTCGATCCAAAAAAAATAGCCATATGTGAAACAGTCGATAAAATTATACAAAATATATTAAAAAATAGTAGTTGAAAAATATCCGCAGTTTTACTTAGATTTTGTGAATTCTCAGAATAACTTTTTAAGTCAAAATCGCATTTTAGAATTTTATACGGACTTTTTTAGGTAGTATGTAAAATTAATGAACTTACCTGTCCAATCACGAGATCCGAAATTTCGCGTAAGAGTGCAATCACGCGTTCAACGGTGTAATATTTTGAATTTGCCCACATCAGGCAAACGCAGTGTAAAAGGGCCTTTAATTTCGATTCAATGTCTTTGAATTCCGTGTATTCGAATTCTTCAAATTGCAACTCGAGAGGACGTAAATACATATATATGTCTCTCGTTTCCACCAGAGCTTAAAAAATAAATATTAAAACATCGCTTTGTCGCTATCACAAACTAGTTTGCTGTAAAAGTCCTTATACAAAAAATTTGTCTAATTTCATTGTTACACTTTGAAACATTTGACTATATGATAACAAACCTGCAGCCACGCTTTTCACTAAATTTTTTAAATAATCCGAATAAGGACTTTCCGTGACTTCCAGAAGATTCGCAATTTTACGCACTTTCGGATCCTTTAATTGTAAATAAATCGATTCCAAGTTTTTCAATCGCGATTTCCAATAATGTAATTCTGGAAAATATGTTTATTTCAAGTATTGCTGTACTTTGTTTAAATAATGAATTAGTACCATTCATTAAATTCATTCCAATTAATTCCAAACTCACCAAGGTCATTAGTTTTTTCAAATTCATTGTCAAGAATCTCGTTAATTTGTGTCGCCCATTTAACAACAATTTCCTCGGTGTTGTTTTTTAATTGCAAATTATCCGCGGATAGTTTTTCGGTTAATTCCCGTTGCAGAATATTTTCGACTCCCATCGGCATTGGCAGCAATGTTTTACCAGTTATTTTTCCTTTCACCTAACAATTTTGATTCTTTAAGAAACTCAATTCATAGATACTAATAACAATTAATAGGAACGTAATGTTTAAATAACCTGCCAGATTAAACTTCGGAGTTCGTAAACGTGTTTTTTAACATCCCTTCCTACAGTGTGCGGCCAACCTTCGTGATTTTGTAAATTTGATAAAATAGGCACATACGCCTGAAAGTATTGAAAATCTATTAATAAAATTTATAATTACTTACCATTACGAAATAATGAATCTCACTAGTGAAATTCTATAGTAAATGTATAAACAATATTTTGAATAATATGCGAATATTTAACTAACGTTTTCCACCAAAACCGCCAGTTCTACCACAGCATCTTTAGCCATGTCTCCAGGAATTAAAAGGTCCCTAAAGTTGACTTCAGTAACCATTTCAGGAGCCCTTTTTGCAAAATACGTCACTTTGGTACCTCGGGGTGTTCTAGGCCCAAGGGCCGGTACTATGACACCACCCGGAAGCACGTCAAAGGTCAACGTCAAGATTGTGTTGGTGGTTAAAAACCGGGTTATTAACTCCTAGGGAATTTGACTTAAGTTAACTTAATATAATGACTACTGCTTTTTATGAAATAGTTACAAAAATTGACGGGTAGAAATTTCAATCCTCAATTAATAATAATCAAATAATTTTATTAGTTTTATGTAAAAAAAATCTCAAATACAAATAAAGCTAAAGCAATTATTGCAAACCATGGAGTTATGGGAATCTTTACGGAAATAACTTATTACTTAACAAGATTATTAATTGCCATTTTGAAAAAATTTCTAAAAAATACGAATCATAACCTCTTTCTTTTTAATTTAACCTCCAAAAAATCAGTCTACAATTTCCACAATATGAAAATATCATTATTGTCTAATTGACTCCATTACAGCAGTTAATTATGTTTTGTGTTTTTAATTGAATAATTTTACTCTGAAATCGGCATTCGAAAGCATTTTCGTCCAGCGATCGGGTTTCAATTTTCTCGAGTAGCTCAAGTACTGAAAAATAAATTCAAAGCGTGGATCTTCATCCTTTTCCTCTTTCTTTTTATCACCCATTTTTTTGCAATTAATATTATCTATTTGCTACATTTATACAATATTCTGACAACTTTTTAACAGAAATCGTATTGCAACAACTTCGAAAACAATTGAAAGAAATTGTTCACAACGCTCTTCGGTACATTTCGTTTTTATTCATATATTTTATGTAAAATGTTGTAAGTCCTGTAATATATTATATAAACTAATTCATATAGAATAATGTGCATCGAAAATGTAAAATATCAGCATGTTCTTTTTTAATTTATTGAATTCATTTCGTTGAAAACATCAAAGTACACATCATAGTTATCAATTGTGTTACACATTCTAGATATGGTGATAATGAACTCCGTACGTTTTGTGCGTTAATTGTTATTCAGAACAGTGTTAATTCGGGTGTTAGAGATGGAAAGCAGGCTGAGCAGGTGTTCCGGGTTAATATTCGTGATTACCTTCACTTTCACTCCACTTTCCCCTCTCCCCTCTTTTTCGTATCATCAACGTGTCTCCTCTTCTTTTTTTAATCTACATTTTATGTGTCAAAATAATTATAAATTAAAAACGTTCAGTTATTTGAATTTTATAAGTACAAAGTGCTTTTCACATGCTTCTTACTTATATTTATGAATCACATATTCTCACATTTTAAGTGTCACACAAGTAAAGTACATAAAAATTTAACACGAATTTAAATTTTTAATCAACGTACCTTGATTTCTGATAAGTTTTTATTTTAAACGTACACTGATTTTTTTTCTTGTTCATTTCCATTGGAAATCGATGAAAACTAATATAGTTAACGAGATTTGTATTTGTAAAAAATTTAGAAAAACCATTTTCAAACGCATGTAAATTACAAGTATACATGATCGACAAAGTGTAATGAATGGAGTATAAAATTTAGAATATAATCATCAATGATAAATCATATGAATAGTAAAAATTGCAGAAATTCATAGTAAAGTACGAAAAAAATTGTCCATGAAAATTATTAAAGGGAATCATAAACAAAATTTTTAAAAAACTAGTAGACTAATAAAAAAGATTATAATGTAAATAATAATAAACTCAGAACGATTAATGTAATTGTAAAAATTTCCATTTCTACTATTTTTCATTCAGTTCTGTTTTAAGAATTTTTCTTTGAATTTCGGCAATTTGTCCTGGAATTTCGTCTCAAGGCCGCGATCGAGAGAGATCGAGAGAGATCGTGATTAAGATCGACGAAATCATTCGCACTGGAATTTCGGCTGAGTTGCGTAACGGACGCTTCTTTACTTTTCTTTCCATCTTTCTTTTTTTTTTAATTCGATTTATGCAATGATGCCGTGGAAGTTACATTCTGAACATCACGTCCAAAAGTTATTTAACTTTCTTGGAATACACGCAGACAATTGCGAGATGACCGGCGTAACCTAATAATAAATAAAGTAGTGGACATATACCCATATAATAGTAGTTAGATATTTTATTTTACGAAAAATAAGCAAATTATAAATATAAATGATTAATAAAAAATGAATTATAGCAAAGTAATTACGCAATAATAATATTATAAATATATCAGAATGTCAAGATGTAAAGATTATTTCTTCATATGAATTTACTTTGGAATGTACGAGTTACGTAACAAATTTTAATTTGAAGTGTGAAGATATCATTTTAAATCACACGAATCAATTAATTAGGATGCTAATTGAGTCTAATTTATTGAAATAAGTCCCGAAGGCCACACAAGTTGCCCCACATATTTTCATGTAAAAACAATCTGAAAATAAAGTGAAATGTTTTCGATATGTTTTTTTATACAAATTTTACAAATATTTTATTTTTACAAAATTATAAAGATTTATTAAAAAGTAATTTACTTCAAGAGTCTTTTATTTTCCACATTAATATTCTGAAAACGAATAACAAGTGTTTTCTTACGTTTTTATATAAATTTGTATTAATATATTTATATAAGAAGACATTCCGAGAATTTAGTATTTTGTTATTTAATAGAAAATTTTTCCTTTGATCAGTAACGGATGGGCGAGTTTTATAAATATTTTATAAATTAACGAGAGTGAAAAATTTGAATGTTTTTCTTTAAATTTTTCCTGCCAAAATCGGAACACTCTGTACTGTGACAAATCCGAATAAAAATATATTTGAGTCAATGGCCTTGTTGAAAGCGAATCTTTTGTAATATTTACAGTGGTGTAATCTGGATAACAGAAATGTAAATGATTCACGGCAGCAATGGGTTCAGCTGATCCTAGATCCTAAATCCTAGATCATCCTTCCCCACCAATCGCGTAACGAGGCCGTATAAAGGCTGTAGCCACACCACATAGCCCACACAGTCCGCTTCCACTTGTGCGATTGAACGGACGCCATCTTGAATTTCAAGGAATCATGCTGCTGTTGGTGAGTTTTTGAAAAAAAAACCAAAGTCGAGAAAAAAAAACAAAAACCTGTAGCGTTCGTTTCGATTGTGAGTGAATTGAAGTGCAGTTTAAGTGTTACGGGGTTTGACATTTTTTAAAAACGCGGTACCCTAGTAAGGAAAACAAAAGTGGAAAAAAGATTTTTTCAATATTTTTATTATTTCGGTTCTGTATAATGTAAATTTTATTTGCTCCCTGAAAAACCTTAAGGCTAATACATTAACAATTTTATTTTTGAACGCTTAGTATTTGTAGGCTTGTAAGTTTGAAAGTTAAGACTCTTCGGGGGTTGAAGTTTGAGTGAGCGATAGCAAGTTGTCAACTTATAAACTATTATAAATGAAAGCATATATAAACTGCTTGAAATATTAGGACTTTAAAAATATAAAGCGTTGAAACTAGAAAACGCCTTAAAACAATGAAATACCTAAAATACTAAATTCTTAAATTCCAAAATTAACGCAATTTATAAATAAAAATGTTAAGAAATTATGTTTGAAAATTCTGTTAAGTAATATTGCTTAATTTAGTGGAAACTATAATTGTTAAAAGATATAGAATGGATTGAAAAAAATAAACATACAACTTTTTTATAAATGCCAAATATGTGAGAAAAAATGAAACGAAAAATCGGAATTGATCCTTTCAATTTCTAATATTAAATTACCTACTTCGAAGAAATTTACCCAGGAGTAAACGGAAACAATTTTCTGTAATAAAAAAACAAAGCGTTGCGGAAAAAAAATAAAACTGTATTAC
Organism: Mimumesa dahlbomi; assembly: GCA_917499265.3. Lineage (NCBI taxonomy): Eukaryota > Metazoa > Arthropoda > Insecta > Hymenoptera > Crabronidae > Mimumesa > Mimumesa dahlbomi. The sequence goes on from OU824124.1 coordinate 6,885,094, forward strand.
TATTACGATTTAACGTGAACACAGGTTGCGTAAGGAATTAAGAAGCAAAGCGGAGGAAATCGATTGCGAAACGGTTCGGAGTTTCTTTAACCGCGTTCCGAATACGCGATTAACTTTCTTTCGGCACGGAAAACTATTTCGTCCGCTTTCGAAAGTGTTTTCAGTTTTAACGTGCATCAATGAAAAAAATTAAATAATTTTTGCACAAACCTAATAAAATGATATATATACAAACAAATTAAAGAAGTTTTCACTAAACAGAAATATAAGAACAAAACAATTTAATGATGAGACTAATGATCTAATTAAAATCAAATATTACTACTTTCACTCTATTTTGAATGCATAATTTATCACATGCAAATCAAGCTTATATTTATTTTTTTTACCTTCTACTCTGCATTCGCTAATTTTATATAGAATTTTTCAAAATAATTACTATAAACTACTATTATTAGTATAAAATAATTATTATAAAGTTCATTTATACATTATTAAATCATTATTTCACTTTTTCAAATTATGTTACATTTGCGAAGGGAAACTCTTCGAAATTATAGTGGTTTTGCAGAATATACTTTAATTTATTTATTAAAATACGTGGTACATCTTTTGTCGCGAAAATTCTGGCAAATTGCAGTGCGGCGAACGTGAGAAAAAAATCAGAGCGAGACGAAGTCGAAAGAGAAAACGGATTCGAAAGTAAAAGTAAATGAACGTCTGAATAATTAGCGTAACGTGTTAATTAACCCGCTTTTATTTCGAGCAGTGCAAAATGAAAAAAGAAAAACGAAAATTGAAGAGAAAGCAAAAAATTAATTTTACTGCATGAAGAGAGTAATTTGGCGACACTCAATTAATTTAATTAAACGGTCAAGGTTTATTTATATTTGTTTCCGTTAATTAATATTACAAATTTGCAAATCTTCTGATTACGTAATTCTTAACTAGATACATATGAATTATTTATGTATATTCAAATGTTATTCATTCTGAATTTCTGTATCAGCCTTTTTATTTTTGTAATTTATTTATAAACATTTCATTCATGTGAAAAGTGTAATTAATGTATGACTATTTCATTACCAATGCAAATCATTAGTAAACATACATTTACGGTACTTTTTACGTAAGGAATAGTATTTTAAACTTTTAAATATTAAGATTTTTTATTTGTATCTTCGAATTAGGTTTTGAGTATAGACACTAATATTGCTTAATAGTTCTCTGCTACTTCAATTAATACAATCTACAAACTGAGAACGCACAAAATCTAGATTTGTAAGATGAGCATGTGCATAAAGTCGATTTCGTCAGAAAAAACTAGGTTTACGACTATTACAAAAAACATAAAAACCGCGAATGACGCACACAATCGAAACCCTCGTACAATATTACAAAGCACCTGACGCAACAGTTGTGTATACGCACATATATTATGAAATTTCAGAAACACATTTTCGTAATATACAACAGTCAGTTTAATTCTTCTGCACCGTATACCTGGTCCTCAAAATAAAACTACATAAAAATGATCTGTTTCAGGCTACCGTGTTGCTGTGTATCAGCCCAATTCTCTGCAAACCGGCTCCTGAACCCCCCTCCTACATCCCACCCAGCTCTTACAGTCCCCCCTCGTCCTATAGCGCACCGTCAAGCTCCTATGGGGCCCCACCATCCAATTCTTACGGACCACCCCAGCAAGAGCCGGTTGTACACAAACACGTCTACGTTCACGTCCCACCCCCAGAGGCACCGGAATACAAGGCGCCAAAGTATACGCCACCAGCGCCAGCACAAAAACACTACAAAATAGTGTTCATCAAGGCACCGACGCCGGCGCCACCTACCGCTCCAGCACTACCACCCCTGCCAACCCCGGCCGAGGAGAAAACACTGATTTACGTGCTTGTAAAGAAACCGGAGGAGGCGCCGGAAGTGGTGTTGCCAACACAGGCACCTACACAGCCCAGCAAGCCGGAAGTGTACTTCATTAGATATAAGACACAGGTGGGTTGAAAGGATACATGTGTATATAAGTAGATCAGCACGAAAAAAAAAACAAATATTTAGGGAGGTAGAAGCGGAATGTAATTCTTAAAAGGTTTTGATTTTCGAGAATTTCGGAAAATGACAAAGACAAAATAATTAGGAATGTTTTTTTTTTGGTGAGGTATTAAAGGTTGAAAAAGATGTATTACAGAGGTTAAAAACTCGTTTATTACTAGCCATGGTTTTGATAGAATTGATCACTTAAGAAAACGGGGATTTTCGTCAATCCAAGTTACACATTGTTCTGATACGTGTAATCCGCAAATTCACAGTTTTAAATTATTACAACAAAACATTTGAGATTAATTATTGACACAAGTTTTCGTTTCACTTTATACTGTTGTTTTGTGTTATAGAAAGAAGCACAGAGTGCAGAGTACGGACCACCCCAACAACCGTCGCCATCAGATAGTTATGGCGCACCAAACGCAAGCGGGCCATACTGATCTCAAATATGAAACCAATTGGATTTCCCGTGCGTTGCTTGACTGAAATTAGACATAATTGTCCATTTATTTAAGCCCTCTTTTTATTATCTTAACGGACCGCCATTTTACGAACAAATCTCGGCATAATCTCACGCACAATTCGACGTACAATTTACAATTTTGTCACGACACTGTGTACAGCATTTTGGTTTTTCTAAAAACGATTGTCAAAATGGTAGCCCGAAATGGAAGCAGAAGCGAAGTTTATATTTTTTAATAAAACCATTTTTAATTTTCTATAAAAAAACTGAGTTCTTTCCTATCACCTCACACGTTTCCAAAGTATTTTCTATCAGGTTTCCGCAGATTTCAAATTTGCAAATTATCAAAGTTTTTAGTTCTGACTATATTAGAGTTGTAAACGAGGGATGGAAAGACAAGATCTTTTGCTTCAGAATGAAATGCCAGGCAATATAATACAATTTCTAGCGAACTATGGTTTCGTATGCAAACAAGTATTCTGTCCAGGTCTACAGGATGTCTTAAAAACACTCGTGCTGGCTTGTAAGGAAATTCAAATACCAAAATCGTGTTTTTTTAAGTTCGTTACTTCTAACCGCTTGTGTCGTGAATTATTTAGACACCTGTGGAACCATGGTTTTAAATAGATAATCTCAATATTCGAAGTTCGACAACGGCTCGTTTTACAATAAATCATAACTTTGTTGGTTTATCCTGAATCACTACTATCTACAAGGCGTTTCAGACGCATGAATCTCATTGAGCTCTCAATAGTGTACACTGGAAGATCAATCACTATCTTCTAGTAACTTACTTTAATCCCCTAATATAAAAGCCTCTGAGATACCTTGTAGAAATGGCCGCTAACAAAACCCGTAGCGAATACTCCTACAACAACTGTTTTAAATCTCGAGCAATGTTGCTAAATCAAAACTGTAGTTTTGTGCGCGCGTGCGCTCAATTTTTTGCAGTTACAAACGTCTTTCAAATGTATACACGTCAAACCGCAAATATGGTTTCCCTGTGACGTATGAAATGCACGCTATTAGCTTACTGCTACTAATGCATGCTTCACGTAAGCGTTTATCCTAGTCTCTTTTGCTTTTCTTTCATTTCTCACGCAGTTTACATTTTAGTATATCAACATTTAACAGCAACTAGTTCTCTCTTTGCTACTCTCCATTCACTCGCATTAATCAGAGCCACGGATATAGGCCGGACACACATGATCAGTGAATATCAAGCAGCCGAGAGAAAACCCCAAATGCAAGTATAAGTATATCTACGCTGACCATCTGTGAGAGAAATGAATAAAGAGCAAAAAAACACCAATCTGAAGCACGCATTAGCAGTAGATTTATCCTGTCAACCCTGTACATATGGTTTCGCTAAATTCTGACCCTCTTCATCGGGGAGCTATAAGTTTCTTTCATCGCCCGGCAGAACACAGGGATCAAAAATCGAGTATTGCGGGGAGTACCCATCGAGACCCTGATTCAGAAGGTCAAAATCACTTGGGCTGGGTGTACTTCATAGGGAAACCATTCTTATGATGGTTCGTCTTACATCTGACAAGTTTTTAATTCGAGATAGAAAATTAGCCAATTAAAAAGTAAAAAACATTTAAATACAAGTAACAAATGCCGGCAGATACATGTATAAGTTAACGGACACGCGCGCTTCACAAGCTGCCACAACTTATTAATAATAGAATAATCATTCTAAGGGCGCATTTGCAACATAGTTCACCCTAGAACAAATAGTACCACTACAAATATCGCGTAAGACCTACAAAATTTATAACTTATAATTACTTGCAATTATTTCCATTCTTTCCCGAGCGTGTATTGCAATATTTTACAATATTATTCTTAAGTTTGTTCGAACACGCATTCATCATTTTATTTTACATTTAGAACCTAATATATCTTCCAAATATCACTGTTCTCTACACTCCACCGAACTAGGGGATAGGCGATCGATTTCTTGTGATTAATTGAACATCGTTATTTGCGGATTATTTGATACAATGTGGCATTTGATTCGTATACACGGCATGGGAGTAGTCAAGACAAGTATGCATGCTTCTACGATTCATGCCTTACTATTACTTAGTTGCTATCGCTAATGGACTAGAATTATTTGAACCGTGTACATCGTGGCGTACCAAGCGAATAGAGAGTGTACGCAAGCAACAAAGTGGCACGAAACACACACTGTTTAGATTACAATGTTGCAATTCTTAACAGTAGTCGAGTACTTATTTTGTGGTGAAAAAGCTAAAAAAAACTATACGACAGTTTACCAACCATTGTTTCAATATTTGCTACATTTAAAATGTCCAACAACCAATAAAGAAATAGCTATAGCATATCTTCAAATCGTCACAAGAATATACTACCTACTATGTGCCGTATCCCCCAATCGAGTGTGCTATAGAGATGAGTGCGAAATACAAACACACCACTTGCGTTTCGCTTGTTATTCGCGGAATTTATTATGTGTAACCTTTTTCGTTTTGAAGGAAGAATTTAGAGAGTTGAAGGTTTATGATACTGTATAAAATACAGATTTAGAAATTGAGAATATTTACAGAAAATCGACGGGCTTGGAATTGTTCTTTCAAACGCAAAAAGTATAATTACAATATTTTCCGGATCCGATATTTATCGGATATTTACCTGTGCTCTGAAATGTGTACTTTACTATTTTCGTGATGAGAAATTTTGTGCCTCAAAATTTCTAATTTTGAAGATTCTATACATAATGATTATTATGTTTCAAAGATTTGACGGCTTCGAAATTCTATACTTTAAAAATTTCAATGGATCGAAATTTCTAGACGCTGAGATTTAAATATTGCTAAGAAATTCGTAAACCGCAAGTTAAAATATTATGATATATATTCCCCGCATTTCTAAAACATTCCTCAATTGAAATATTACTTGAAATTCTCAAAAGTTTTCCAACTTCGGTACTGAAGATTCCTTACAATCATAAATCGCAAAAAGAGCTGCCTGAAAATTCCTTCCTCCCAAATTCAATACAAATTAAAAAATCCGCGTTTTTCTCCTGAAAAAACGAAAAGATATAGAACTGCGTTTACTCGTATTTTTTCGGTGTGTTTCTCAAAAATCTCCTAAGAATAATCGACACAAGTGGATATGTGAAATATATTACATGACCGCAATAGTAAACGGAAGCATAGACGCGATTGTAACGAGTATACGAAAGGAAAACAAAGCACACCAGGCTGTAACCCATGAACACGAACGTGTAAACTTTGGTAACAATCGAAAGTATTAAACGGAGCAACATGTTTCTCTGTAGCAGTCTTTGCAAGCCATCGTAACGTTCCAGGAGTTGAATTACCTATAACACATAAAAAATGTATACAAATTAAATATTTTCCACTGACATAAGAAATTTTAGACCAGTGCTGTCAGGGTCGCGCACATTTCAGTCGATTTTCGAGGTGCTCGCCCACTGCCCCACCACTTTTAAATAAGGGCCAGTGAGCGAGCGGCTAGACGTTTCGGGGGCGCTTCGGCTCAGGAGCGTAACGTGAACTGGTACGTAAAATTTTAAAAAGGTTGTACCTGGGTAGGGCAGAACGTGCGTTTATGTTCACTCTACCTACCTCATGGGTCAAGGGAACCCAGTATACCTGATTTCGATACGCGAAATCGATTTTCTAAATGTTGTCACTGTTTAAAAACTAACTCCACGACAAATGTTTCAAATAACGTCCAGTAATAATGAACTAATTGTCCTTTAAAAAAACCCAGATCGGATCCAGATTTGTTCAACAGTGCTTGAAGATTATCTGATGGTTATCACATTACATGTTATTTAATTTATCCTTTATCAGTTTCAGTAGTGCATCGATGACAATATTTTGATCTCTCTCATGTAATATGACAGTGAAACAATGAATTTCTTTCCAACTATTTCTTTAGACATACTTTCATACTGTCATAGATAATAATATATACAATAATCCAGGTTGTCAGGTTCAGTGAAATACTTTGCAAAGAAGTCCTAAATGTAAGAAAGAAATAAACAACGTCTACTTACATCTTTCTCCGTGTACATAATGAGGAACTCCAGGAAGAAGCATAAGTAATATCCAGAATGGAATCCATGCCAGATTGCAAGAAACAGCAACGTTGCAAACTGACTGTAAAATTTCGAGCCGAGGAATTTTAGGCGTTTGTAAATATACTCGGCGCACCAGTTATTTGTGTTTATATTGAATGACATGATGTAGTGATTGAAACGTGACGCTTTTTCGAACGTCAGAACGTCGACATTCTCGCAACCGTTCCATACTTCGTTCCCTTTGTCGTCGCGGCCGTTATACGTCAGCCCAAACGTAGTGCATACCTGAAATAAGCAATTTCAAAATTAATTGTTTAAAAACAGCAAATGTTAATCTAATACAGTTTTTAAACAATCTGGAAAAATACTTACGCCCTCTGTAAGTAGCCAACAACTCACATATTTGTAGAGATTCACATGGCCCCAAAAGCCTATCAGTATCAACCGCTTGAAAAAGTTCTGATTCCGATATTCGTCATCAAGCAGATACTGATCGGAAACGTAAATGGTGCCGAATTGATAAAGGGCCACGTACATGAACCCAAGAAGAGCACGGGAAACCCCGGGAATAACGCACGCCGGAAGCTCATTGGTGGCTTTCTTAGAATCCTATAAAAAAACAAGAATAAATTATATATATAGGTAATAAATATATTATATACTTATAATTATATATACGTACTATCAAACGAGTGAATGAATAGTGTAAAAAACAGTTGAATGTGTCCGAATCCCAGAGTTGCATTGTCGTAAGTGCAATGTTTTTGAAAATAAGATTGTTGTTTGTTTTGTAACAGTTGTTTTAAATTATGTAACTTAAAATGAAATTAAAATAAACAAATTCCAAGCTTGAATATTTTGTTTTCTACTGTTCTGTAAAATATGAAAAATGCAACTTACGACAGTTTATCTTTGGGCTACAGAAATACATATTCTGGTTTTAGTAGTTTGATACAAAACTCCAAACATTATTTTTATGTCTGCGTTATTCGCCATACACTAGTTTTATAGGAAAGATTTATCTACGCTTCGCAGTTCATAACAATCTTTTCGCGATGAAATTTCTACGTCGTAATGTTTTTAGGCCTTGAAATTGTTTCAAATTTTAGTATGTCAGCATTTTTCGCGTGGAATTCCAAAGCCTTACAAATTTTGCGCTTTGAAGTCCGTACGGTTCGAAATTTCGAGTAGATTTCGTGTAGATCTTAAAATCTATTTGCGATCAAAGTATCTGCACTTTAGAAATCCGAAACATCGAGTTTTTTATGCCATATAGTTTCTATGTATAGCAATTTTTGCGCGTCGAATTTTCCAGACCTTAAAATATTTGCGGCTCGAGCTTCATGGGCCATAACATTTGAACGTGTTACAATTTCTTGGTAAGAATTTTCTCGGAATGTTCGATAAGTATCGACTTACGTGATCCAGAAGACATCCATTTACGAAGTCTAAGTACCTTTTCATACTGAACTGCGGCCCGACGAGGAACGAGCCGGGAAAGTATGCGTAGGCAGCAACTTCAAAGAAGGATGGCTGCGTCTTCAACGCCACCTGCTTCTGTGTTACCGATAACTTCTCCTAAAACACAATTTAGCAACAATTTAATCGAAAAAGCTGATTATCTACACCAAATCTGGGATTTAATTTCACTTTTTTCCCGAAAACCGAAGTATTTGTCCCTAAGCACCCCTACTAACAAACTCAAAGAGATTAAAACACTTTTTAAATCAAAATGGAAAAGAATTATTAGATCTGGGTCCTGTTGCGCAATTACTTGTTAACAAATGTTATTGCTTTGAATGTAACACTGGTAAAAATCTCAAATCAATTGAACCACCTGTTATACTAACATAGCAAAAAGTGACTACATCTAGCAATTTATAAAATGCTTATTACCATTTTCCGGATTTTGTTGAGAGAATTCAAATGAGAGAATGTATAATTAATTATCGCCCATAAATGAATAGTAACTGTTACTTAATTCGGATTTTTTAAATTAAACGAATGCTTTGTTATTTTTACTAATACGATGTACTTACTTCCGGTTTCGATCCATCCCATAGATTAAATGCAAGACCGATTAATCTCAGTGTTAACACACACTGTGGCATCGTCCATTTTATATCATAATCTTGTGTACTTGTTGTGTAATATCCTAAGTGAATTGTAATATAAATAGAAACTTATTAAAATAGAAATGGAACAGAGTTAAAATTGAATAAAAATTAAACTAAAATATCATTCAAAATCCAAGTAGAATGGCCGCGGTGGAATAAAATTAGCGTTATAATGAAGTCAAAGGAGCGAGTTTGAGTGGAATTTCAAAGAATTTGAAATTAAAATGGAATTGAATTGAACTGAAAAGTGTCGCAAAAGTCACTACAATTTAGTAACAGATATATATATATATAAAAGAATCCGAATAAAAAATTTGATTGTACTAATTAGTTATTAAGTCATGATTAAATATAAATTGTCGAAATTATTTACCGTAGAGGAGGTAGGACATGTTGAATAGAAACGTGAGAATTACCGCTTCTGATGTACTACCCGCAATTTTGAAAATGGCGAAAGTTGCGCACAACGCTGTGGCCGAGTGAAAAATGTTAAAGCCTAAAACAAAAATACACGTTTACTTTTAAGCCAAACAACTATATAGATCATTTACCACATAGTTATAAATATCTGTAAATTAAGTATTTATATTCTGTTCTAAAGCCATTAATTAACAAGCATTATTTCGAACGAAATATTAAAAAAGTATGTCAATCTCTGAAGATATTACATAAGAAATATTTAAATGAATTATAAATATAGAAAAGATAATTCAATTATTTATTAATTAGAATATGAAGGGAATAATTAAATTGTATGTTGCAATACGAATTAAATGATTTAATGCTGAGTCATTACCATAATTCCAGTAGCCAATAGCAATGCCGCATATTATGAAAAATAAATGCTGTCGAACTGGATTTTTTCCATACAACGTGTATCTATGTATAATTGCGATGGGAAATCCTGAAAATTGCATTTTTTCTTTTATTATTATTATGCTCTTTACATCGCGCTTTATGACGATAAATTAATAAACTATTAATACAGAGCTTGAATGGTTGTTTATAAAGATATGCTAAGTTCAATATCAATATACCCATTCAATATATTAAATGAAAATTACGTGTATAATTTCTTACTCCAATTTATTGAAATTGTGAAATTAACTGACTTACAAATCACTTTACTTAATTATACATGTAATTCGAATAAATACTTCAATATCACGATTCAATGAATGTAATACTGAAACGTTACAATATTTAATAAATCTTCGTTAGTATATTAAATATTGTAATATTAGTAACTGATTAATTCAATTTTTAATCATAAACAATTTACATAAAGAATTATAAATTAATAATATACACGCACGAATGATTTCTAAGACTTACATAGTAACTTTAAGTTTACGCGGATCGTTCTTTTACATTCTTATCAGCAAATATTTAATCAACAAAAAAACTTGACCTTCGTACAATCAACTCCACTACTTGTAAATAGTATTTACACAAAATATTATAATTACGAGATACTTATGTGCATTATATGTATATGCGAGTATAATTGTTGCAGTCTGATTGGTTCAGCAAGAATAATTTAAACCGTGGAGCAGTCAAAAGTTATTGTCATAAGTTATTAAATGTAACAAAATGGAATAATTCGATAGAAACAAATTAGTATCAGTTCAGTTTTTTGCGGTGTAATTTCTCGTTGTCATTACCAATAATAATTTTATTACGACGTTATAATTTGATGAAACGAAACAATATCTCAGGAAAAGTCGATAACTTTTTTTCTAAATTCAATTTGTTTACAATTAAATCTGGTACGCCCCTAAATAAGATATAAGATGGGGGAATCACAGTATGAAGGTCAGAAAATTGTGTAACAATTGAAACTACGAGCTATAATATTAACATAAAACGATTATTATACTTATTATTTATTCGTATTTATAACCCTTCTACTCTTTGTCTGAATTAAAATTATTTGTAACTGAAAAGTTTCATGCCTTCGAATTTCGTAAATTTAATATTTAAATAAATATAAACATACTATGATAAAGAAAACCAACAATTTTCTGGTAAAAGTAAGAAAAAGAAACATAAAACTTTATGAAATTATTAATGAAAGCTATGAATATACTTAAACCTGTAAGAAAAAATGTTTGGTTAAATTTTGCGATCAGTTGTACGATTAAAGTTATATGTATGAGCTAAAAATGTTCAAGACTAAAATTTTATTTTTTTTTCAGTTAAGTAACCAGAACGGAAAATAAAGAATTGGCCACTAGAAATTTGCGTCATACATCTAGGTGACAGCTATGTTTTCGAGGGAATCCGTCACCGTAAATGGTTGACGTTCTTCATCGTCCAGTTAAATCGGAATTTACAAGTAATGATAACAATTTCATTTGCAACACAAATATCTCATGCAATTAGCATATGTAAATATAAAACATGCAAAATAATAAAAAGTAACCGTAAAAGTTGACCAAATAAATTTATTTTCCTGCATAAGAATACAATTGATGGCAAGTTAATTAACTGTTGTTAATTACTTAATGCAATACAGATAAAAAAAAATAATTAAAAAAAAAGAAACATTTTTTTAAATATCCTGAACGATTTGTTTCTTGTCAGTTACTTATCTCTTGAGGTATTTGCATAAACAAACAAAAGTTCAGAGTTTTCCAATTAGTGTCTTTGGTATTTAAAGTATGTCTTTTCGGTTTGATTTAACGTTATTCAGTTTCTTTGGTGCCAACTAGTAACATGTCAAACATTTTAAATTTACCGCGCTGTTATCGCCGAGCAAATAACCAATTTATTTACTCGATAAATATGAAACACATACATACTGACAATTTCAAACCCATAATTTTCAATTGCACTAGTTTAATGAACTATCATGTTATTTTTGCATAATGTGGAAATGAAATATCGATGTAATTTTCAGATCAACACTGCACTAATCGAACTCTGTATCTTTGACATATCTGTGATTTTTTTTCAAATATAATTATTTAGTTTTTGTAATAATTCTTTCTGTTTTATATAACAAATTACAAGAGAAAGTGAAAGCCTTCTTTCTCCAATTATATAACGCTAATCGATTTAACGCATTTACTTAATGTTTTACATTTTATATAAACAACTAAAAACTTCATTGTATTTCAAATTCATTTTATAAAAGTCATTTTATCTCAGAAATTAATTATATCTCACACAAAATATTTCACTTTTCTCATCGATTTCATCGCTGTCTCACAGTCAAAATTTTCTAAGAACCTAACCTCAAAACGGTCACACAGGAAAAGTAATTTTTCCTACACTTAATTACAAAATATTACGTAATAATGCTATCACTTTAATGAAATCAATCATAGCGAACCGTTTGCATATTAAATACCGTGATTCTATCAAATTACGGTTCATGGGGTCGTAAATTTTCCGTGGAAAAATCATTGTACTTAAGTGAAAGATGTAAGAATATGAAAGAATGTTTCCAGTACGGATGCATTCTCGTAATTATAATAATTTCATACAAGACGGAAATTCGTGATTTACTCGCACATTATCATAACCCAATAATCCGTCACTGGATCACGGGGACACTTTACCAAGTAAAATGGAAAACAGAAGCCGCACGGCAGCCTCGGAGGCGTTTAGGTTTTCCGAAATGCTGCCAAGGAGGCCAGACATTTTTTCGAGTTTCCAAGATTTTCGAAAAAACACACACACTTGGTCCCGTGGCCACTTACAGCCGCGCGCCACGCGAACACATCGCTGGCTGAACGGAGCGAAGAGTTACTATGAGTTTCGGCAAACGAGGAGGGAGTTTAACGTTCGACAAACCATCAGTTTTTGAACAACTCTTAATAAAATTGAATAAATGTTAGTACGGATGCGTTCCAAAATGGACTGTAATCGTTGTGAGACCAATCTGAAATGGTTTGAAATGCTTGCATAGAATGCGTCAGTGACACTGATTCAAATGTAGTGTGTGACGAAACTATGCAGTCCCCAAATAGATCCATAATACAGGTTACAGAAATTTTACGTAACAAGGATAAGAGCCCGCAGTCTAGTGGCATAGATATATCTATGGTCCGGACAGTATTTCTGTGTAGAGTCCCGCAATCGAACTAGAGAAAAAGATTTCAGACAACATTGTATTTTCCGAAATGCTTCACAGATATGTAACCCACAAATGTTTTTCCCAAAAACAATTACGAACAAACGACCGACATATAATTCGGCCAAAAGTAAATAAATTAAAAAACATCGACTTATTTTCGTGGGGCTAACTTCACAAAATTGTAGAAATCTTTGACTTGCAGTCCACGAAACTTTCACATTTAAAAGTATCTAAACTTTGAAAACGTCAGCGCTGGAAAAATCTCACATGAACTCTTTGTGTACATTGTACTATTCAGAATTCAAAGATTTCAAACTTAAACATTTGTAGAATTAGTAATGAATATAAAAGTTCGGCAGAATCTACAACTGAAACATGTTACATTTGCGACTGGGCAAATGAATTTCTTTCTCCCTTTTCCTCTCTCTCTCATCCTTGGTGCCAAATTATTTCGGTTCGGCCCTGCCCAAAAACCAAAATGGCGGCCCGCTTGGCAGTCCGTGTTACCGCATAGGTTATCTATCTGTCCCGACGACGTAATTTGACGCCGGACGAATGTTATGCTGGCGCGATAAAACCAAAAAACGGCGCGTTTTCATCTCCCGTCGATTTCTCATTGTTGTACTGTAATGGCGGACAATAATGGCGATGACCAACAACTCAGGACTCTCAGAACGCTTATATGGGGTGCCGCTAGTAAGGAGGACGTTTTTCGACGATGGGCCCAAGGTATAAAACTCTTAAATCGTCTTTTTTTTAGTCATCGAAAATTGCAGAAATTTATGTCATGATATACAATCTTTAAAGCAGAGGAATTTGGTTGTTTAGAATTTTGAAAGCACAGAAATTCAACCAAATTAAATAAATGTCCAATGTCAAAGCATTTGTGAATGTTTCAGGTTTTCATTTCTCTGCGGATGAACCCACTGCCCTTGTGCAGATGGAAGGTGGTCCATGTGCAGTAATCGCATCTGTTCAAGCGTTTATATTGAAACAGCTGCTCTCAGAGAATGATATTTCAACTTGGCGCACTATGGAACGCAGCAGATGTGATCAGCTGCTAGTTGGTGCCTGTGTAGAGATATTGAAACAGGCTGCAGGAGATGGAACAAGATTTTGTCTGGTCCATGCAACTGCAGAGAAAAACAAAGAAGAGCAGGAAGAACAGGCACAGGAGAAAGTTGACACAGAGGTGTTTCATGCACGCCTCAGGTGAGTTTATGATGAACATTCTTTGACATTTCACTATTTCATTTGGAATGAAAATTCTATATACTTGATGGGATAAAAAACGATAGGGAATGAGAGTAACATGATGGCACCGCTCACTTTTTAACCAAATTTTATAGCTGAAAAAGCCAAATGAAATTATTTGTTCTTCAAATCTTTTTCAGGATATCCACGCTCAACACTCCAGAAGAGGCAGATGAGTTTCTGCTTAATCACCTGGATATGTTAAAGGACAGATTCGGTGTATTGTATCTACTGTACAGTGTGATTGCCACGAAAGGTGTTTCTGAGATTCAATCAGAGATGTCAGATCCACTTGAGTCAATGATAGACTCAACTTATGGATACGGCAGTCAGAGCTTGATTAATTTAATGCTAACAGGAAAAGCTGTCAGTCATGTTTGGGATCACGACCAGAATATTGGTGGACTCAGTAAGTTACTTTTTCTTGTCCAATCTAACAATTAGTGAACGACACCTTTCACTAGTGCATTTTCGCAGAATAACTCTATAAACGGTATATTAAAACCGATGATTATAAAAAGATCGTAACGATTTTTTTCAATGTTTCGAAAATTACACAAATGGTACTTAGAAAATCCAAAAATACATTATACAGCTTCATTACACAATGTTTACAAGAAATACGAGAAAATAAGATAAAAAATGCAACATACAATTAGGCCATACTTTATAGTATCCACCACGCAGTTTCAAAATTTTGCAATAAATATTTCCCTGACATCACCATACAATCCATATAAAATACGAATTTATTACTTTTTGCGTTTCAGAGCTTCGTGGAATTGATAGACAAAACAGCATAGGTTTTCTCGCGCTGTTGGAACATCTTCGTTACTGCGAAGTTGGCACGTTTCTGAAGTCTCCGTCGCACCCAATTTGGGTTCTAGGCTCAGACACACATTTGACCGTTTTGTTTTCCACGGACAAAGGCCTGGTTAGCCCAGAAACTCCTGCTGAGCAAGCAAAAAGGGTTTTCCGAAGGTTCGATCCTGAGGGAAATAATTTCATCTCCGCGAATTTGCTGCAGGACGTGCTTGCTGAACTGGGACTCGTTGCAGAGCCGGAATAGTGAGTTTATACGCATTTAAATGTTAACGCGTTAAAACGTCAATACTTGACAATTACTAATCTTTGACTTAGAATTTGCTGCATTTTTTTTTCTTATATTTAGATACTTCGCTGCATGAATATTTCTGCGCGTTACAGGCCATTCGCCTTAATATTCCTACACTCTAACGTTCCTAAGCTTTGAAATATAAATAAAATTTCTCTGAATAAATAAATCTTTGCACACATCTAACGAAATATTCCTATTTTGCTTGCAGCGTCGATATAATGCAGAAAAAATTAGACAATGAAAACCTGGGAATAATTCTGCGTACGTCCTTCATGGAAGAGTTCTTTCCGGAAGAGCCTTGGACAAGTCCCGATACTTTTCCTCTCTACCACTACAACGGCCTTCAAAACAGCAACCCGGAGAACCGCGTTCGATATCATAAAGGACAGGCCGTGTTACTTGAATGTTCTGTAAAAGGTTTTCTCGATAGCAATCCGATGCTTACGGTGCTGCAAACAAAATGGCCGCGCATCGAAATTATGTGGGAAATGGGACGAAACCCCAGTTTGAATTAGAGGTGCGAGAAATGAGGAATTCTGAATGGTTAATATCGGAATCATGGTGCGAGATCGTTGAAATTGTGTTTGAATAAGTTTGAATAAACTTCAAAGTTGTTCGTCGTTATTTTTCGACAGGTTTGAAAAAGTTGAAAGTTCCTTGGAGAATTTCAAAGTTTGAACTTATTAATAAGATCTTGTGTTGCAGTTTAGACGAAACCGAACAAGTTTGGAGATTGTTCACAGGATCTTTAATTTTTCTGAACATGCTTCAAGTTTATGGTTGTTTTCTCAATAAGTTTAAAATAGCTCGCAGGATTTTTAACAAGTTCATGTTTGGTTATGGATAGGTGGGAACAAATGTCAACATATTTGGAAGATTTTGAACAAGTTTAAAATTGTTCAAAGTTTTTCTAACCATTTTGTAATTGTGATTGAACAGGTTTGAATGAATTCTAAGATGTTCAGAGTATTTTTAACAAGTTCGAAGTTGTTCTAATAATTTATAACTTGTTTGGATGAACTCTGAACTATTTGATGAATTTTTATCTTGTTTGAAGAACTTGGAAGCGGTCTGGAACATTTTTAGACATTTAGTAAACATTTACAATGTTGGAAATTATAAGGCGTAGAGATTTACGAGCTTTTCAAATTCTGCAGCGCAATAATTTCCAAGGTGAGAAATTTCAAAATTAACCATTGGTAATTTGCAATTAGATCAAAGTTTTTCGTGATTAGAATTTGAAATGACAAAAACAGATTGAAACAAAATGTTTTTGACATGTATAATCTGACAAACAGGGCGAGAAAAGTAGACGACGAAGATTTCCGAGTTCGGAAAGTCAGATATTTAATCAGAAAAAAGAGCAATTATTCTTAATATCCAACACGACTTCGAATTCGAAATTATTTTTACTGTAAGAATTGTAATTTTTGGAAATTGAGGAAAGCTTCAACCAAAAACAGATAAATCGAAAATCGTTTATTTTTTATTTTTTCGATTTATTTTTTAGGATAATCGAAGGCATTTAATTAAATAAATTAAATAACTGAATGCTGTTATTTCACCTTGAAACCTTTAATGAATTTAGAATTATTATTATTATTATTATATTAAAATTCTGAAATCTATTTCTTTTAATTGTTTTTTTTTTTATTTTGTTAGTCCGAAGAATATTTGTTGATCAAGAAATTCGAATTTAATTTAATTATTTTTGAAGATTTTAAGGTCCCAGAAAGTTTACAAGAAATCGGAGTTTTCGAAACATTCACTATTTCATTAGATAAATAAATAAATTATTATTCACGTCTTTCTATTGCAAGAATATTTATGAACATAGTATTGTTTATAGCGATCTTTTTTTTGAAAGGTAAATGAAAAATTAAATTAGATTTTGCGACGTTCCCTGGCGCGTCGATTTTGAAACCAAATTTTCACCTGAAAAGAAAAGTAAAAAACACAATTGTTAACTATTATATAAATAAACGAATGAATAAATAAATAAATAAATATAAATTTTATATTTCAGTAGAATATATCTTTATAGTAGTAATGTAAATAAAAGTAATTCGAATACGAGATATTAATTAGATTTTAAAGAAATTATTCTATTTAACTTAATTAGGCTGTAATTATTCTTAATTAAATAAGCTAGGAATTAACCGTTTAAGAATATTAAATATCAATTATTATTTATTTGAGGTAGATTAGACAAATGGTAGTCACTCAAATTAATTTTGAGTTATTGAACCATTAGGAATAAATAATTAGTATCTATGAATAAATTAATAATTATAAAATATTTCAAAATGAAAAATAACAGTGAGAACAAAATGTTATAAAATTATATAAGTTTCCAAATTAAACAGCTGCACTTAGAAATATCGATTAATAGAAATTCTTAAATTTTAGTATACAGAAACATTGGTGCAAGCAATGTTTACAATGTGAACTATTTAAGGTATTAGAAATTTCATAATGAAATAAGTTATATAGCTTACAATTTTTGAAAAATAAAACTTATTAGGTGCTGCAAGTTGTGCGGCGTACATATTTTCTAATAATTAGTTAATTTTTGTGATTGCTATTTCTCTTATCTTTTTATGTGTCGATTAAATAATTAAAATCGCTCTTTTGAACTTGAATTTAATCTTTATTTCTGCGCATAGGGATCGACTAATTGATTAATTAATAATTAATTAATTTACTTGAAGTGTTTATGCATGAATTATTTAATTTATGTGTACTTATTTGTAATTCATCATTAATTAATAATCAATCTTTTATTTCTATTGCTTGCCAGTCAATTAATTAAAAACAGTGATTCTGCTTTCTCTGTTATTTTCTGCACTCAAGTTACCACACGAAAAATATTTAAAAAGTGTAGAATTTGAAGACGTATACATTAACCAATTAATTATCAAGCTGGAAAAAATGAATTACCCTGTTTGCCGGAATGTTCAAAACTGTAGAAATTTCCTGTACATCGTTTTTCGTGAGATAAGCGGTTCCGCGAAATTTCTTTTCAAGGAAATCCAATTGAATCGCGGAAAATGGGATTCTGGGATACAAACTTGGCGTTCTTTTTGAAATCCCGCAGGTTCTTCGTGGCAGTTTTGGCGGCTCATATCTAGTATAACGAAGCCATTCTAATTTTTCAAAACTTTCCAGTTTCTCACTTTCGGTTTTCTGCAATTTCTTTTGGAATTCTTCTGTTTTCACTTTTATTGAATTCTTCACTTTCGAATCGTCCAAGATTTTCTTTGTCATTTGCTGTAATTCTCTCAGTTTATCCGTTTTCTCCAGTTTATGATCTTCATCAGATTGTCCTTTTGTTTCTTCCGTAATATTTTTTTCCTTTGTTTCTTCATTTCTCGAATTTTCGAAACCAGATTCAAACTCTTCGTTCTGAGTATAGAGAAAATGTACAGAAAAATTTTGGTTTCCGTTCTGTTTGAATCCTTGCAAGAAGGATTTCGTATTTTTATGAAAATTCAAATCTCTGGAATGTTCAACATTTCTTCCCAGATTCTGCCCGGAACCTTCTATAATTTTAAAACTTTTCCCAAAATTCGATTTTTCATAGTTTACGAAATTTCCACTAAAATTTTTTTCACAATTTGATTTTACGTCACCATTTTTTTCAAAATTTCTGCCCATATCAGGCTTTTCAATGTTAGAGTGGTCATAGTTACCCGCGAGAATGCGTTCGATACTAAAAACCGTAAGTCTTGTTACCGGGTTCATATCTGAGGTTGAACTGCCCTTAAAATGGTCTTGTAGTCCTATATAGGGTGGTTTCGAATTAAACGCATAGCTGGGCATTCGATGCCATCTTTTTCGGCCATTGTTGCGGTAATAGTGATCTTCAACCTAGATCAATTACTTACTTGGAATATATCTTTTATTTAACATTAACATATCTTCTGATTTCTCATGTTTTTGGATTGCTTTCTA
This sequence comes from Mimumesa dahlbomi, assembly GCA_917499265.3. Lineage (NCBI taxonomy): Eukaryota > Metazoa > Arthropoda > Insecta > Hymenoptera > Crabronidae > Mimumesa > Mimumesa dahlbomi. The sequence continues at coordinate 6,904,222 of OU824124.1, forward strand.
TCTATTATATTCTTTTTATTCTTTAAGTTTAATATATACATTACTATTCAATTTTAATTTTTACAGATGGTTACATAACATACTTATATAATTTCATTTTAATATGTATATTTTTCTTAAATGTTTCTTCTGTTCTTTATTTACTCTTAATACATATCTTATTTTATTTACTCATTGTTAAACAATTTCAGGTCACATACATTTGTTTAAACACAAAGTTCTGCACAGTCATTTTGCTGTCTATCAATGGAAGTATAAATTTTATCGTTACATTATTCTTAATATTGTTATTGCTCTTGTTATATATTGTATTATAATTATTATTACTTAGAACACGTTTAGTTTGAGAATCTCTGCCACGACTATACGATCCAGAGATCGCGTTATCTATGGGAATATCAGTGTATCGGGATAATAACAATGTAATTGATACTGTGGTGAGAGGCTGGGGTTCCCCATAGGGTAGTTCTATGGGGCAGATGGGGTGCACTGGGCCTTGAATAATCAAAAAGCAGCGGGAACCCAGTAATCCGATAAATATTTTCCTTACACATATACGTACATACTTGCTATGTTTTCATGTTGTGACATGTCGGAAGTATTATGTTACCGTGCATTTCTTCTTAATAAAACTATAAAATTCACAACGCAACGATCGCGGGTTCTTTAATTTTTAAAACTAGAATTTCGGTACTTCCATTTTCAGAGTATAAAAGTTCCACGTCGTTCAAAATCGCTAGTCACGAGAATTTTATTGCGTTAAATCTTCAATGGCGTAAAATTTGGAAACACCATGCAACATTTGGAATGAGCGTTCAAAAGTTTGTTGGATCTTTTTACTAACCAAGCGATTATCTTTCCAGACTCTGAATTTTCATGTAATTTTCAACAATTAAAAGAATCGTCAATAAAGCAGCAAACAAAATTAATGGGGTTCGTTTTTTACAAGGTTTTACTGTGCAATTTTGTTAGAACAATAGGTGATAGTTGACATTTCTAACCCCGACGATAAAGACGAGCTATATTAACTTATACGTGGTATCGGTTTTCCAACGGTAGAGTTGACTACATATACATATGTACGTTACATGCCACAAGTGTCCAGTCTATAGCGATTCAGCATTGCTTCCAGTCATACAAAGACACGAGTATTTATTATACTAAAAGTGTAAATGAAGGTCAAATCCAGTCAATCACTTCTGTTACCAGGAAGTATTTGTCAACACTGAGGGTCAGCATTAATGAAGTTTGAACTGTTAACACGCTACGATTCATATTAACATCTGTACTCAAATACGTCGAGAAATCTTTGTTCTGTTGGTGCTGAACAATTGACTGGCAACGCCTTATTGATTATAATAGCAAAGCACCTAAAGATATTTCCATAATAGGAGATATATTTTGGTAAAATGACATGCCTTACGAAAGCTAGTTTATATCCTTGGAGACGTGGAAATGTCACAACAATTGATCACGCAAGGAACGGCGGAGTTTGTTTACAATTAACTTACCGTTAGCCCCCAATTCATATATCCTTTACATCTTTTTAATTGATGTTTCATCATAATAAGATGTATTAGGAAAGCTTTAATGGAAAATTATAATTAAAAATCATGATACCATATATTCATTTTTGTTCCACTTCTGTTTTCTATTCTATATCTATGTCTAACTTTCTTTAGTTGAATATACATACATATGTATATAAAAAAGTATAAAAGCATGTCATCGTATATAGCCATACACAGAATATAACTGCTCCTCGTACGTCCTATTATCACGACTTAGCAAAAATCCGGTATCATAGAGCGTGATACGAAAATGATAAGATAGTGCTGGGTCTTCATTGTCGAAAGATAAAAGTTTTCCCAGTGTCCAGTTTACTCATACGCGTCGTATTTCAGACATGCCATAACTGATCCTATTTCTCGCCTTGAATCGATTAAGCGCTCCAATTTCGTTAGTTACCTACGGCCGGTAAAATAAATTTCCCTTTGAGATCCCCAACTCGAAAAATTGTGCCAGCCCCACCCTGCGCACTCTTCTGCGCACAATTACCAAAACCTTGGGTTTCTATGCGCGCACGCGCGCATAGAGCTCAGTTGGGCGGCAGCCGCGCTCGCGTTCGTGTGAGGTGCTTTATGATGCAGCAGGCGAACGGCGATGGCGTCGCGACAGCGGCGTCGCCGCGCAAGAAGCAACGTTTATCTGGTGCTTGGTCGAAAGTCACGGTGGTTTTAGGTGCCCAATGGGGCGACGAGGGCAAGGGCAAGGTCGTCGACATGCTTGCCATGGACGCGGACGTCGTCTGCAGGTGTCAGGTGAGACGCCATCTTGCTCAATAGCCGCCATCTTTGGCCTTGGGTCACAAACAACTAAGAATATCGCTATCAGATGTGCTATTTTTTAAATTTCCGCGAAATTTGTCAGTCGATATATGCCAGTCTTAAGTCTAGCCACATTTCATTCAAGTTCGAAAGGTGTATGTGGTTTCAGAGGTCATTTTATGGCATGTATGTGCGACTGCGCTATGAGGCCATGTGGGAGACCACGTGCACTTGTAACATGAAGATGTAATGTGGCCTTGAAGCGGTTATTCTAATGTTTTACTAGAATTATTTGAAAGTTTGTTTGTTCTGTGTGTTTTGATGTGAAATAACAAATTCACAAGGCTGTTGTTAGGCTAAATTGTTATCATTTTCAACTGAAATTTCTACACTTCGAAAATTCAACACATAGAATTTGTACAATGAAAACTTGATACTTTAAAGTCGTTCCTTTCGAAGTATCTACGCATGGAACTATTAGTGTTTCAAAAGTCCCACGTCGAAAAATTACCGCACTCTGAAATGTTGGTCCCTTAACATTCTTTTAGTACTCTCATTTAGGAAAGTCAATACATATATGGACTCAGAGATATGAAAAAGATTAATCTTGTGAAAGGTGCGCATATTCAAAATTTCGTGTATTTTTTCAGAATAGTAAATAAGCGTGTAAAGCGATCTTTGTGTTTACACGTTGGATAAGACTCGATAAACACAGTTTCATGACGAAATGATTCGTCATTACTGTGAATGACATAACGATGTTGTAACATTTCGAAGTTCTGGAATACATGTTGAATTAATTAATTATACAATTGTTAAAAGTTTTCACCTAAAACTAAATTTACACGAAAAACGTGAAATTTGTATTTTCATGGAAGTTTTTGTACTTTTTCTTGTGGTTGTAAATTTAACTTTTTTCCTGAACGTTTTATCTTTTATTTCAAGGTTGATTTATCTATGAGCATACCAAATTATCAGCCTCTTCTGATTTTTAAAATATTTGGGGGTATGAATATGTATTTTAAAGGAAAATAGGAAACTTACTTTTTTATTTGATTTGTTTAATGGCTAAACAATTTCAAAATGTAAAACTTTTATTTTGATATATTTTCCCACACAGTAAATAATATTTAAGTTGAATGCGGAGCGTGCAAAAATTTTTCATGCATAACAGTTATAAAGTGAAATAAATTTCAGAGTGCAGACATTTTATTTTAATACATTTTTTGTATTTGAATTTCATGTTAACATACGCTTTTGTCAAACTTCTAATATGCAAAGATTTCAAATATTCCAAGACGAGAAACTTATCCGTCACTAAATTTTTCGCGTGTCTCATGTGATCGTGGAATTTAGGTTATATTAGGTTAGGTTGCAATTGGCCGATGTCGAAGTTGATCCTGACCTTCGAGATTTATTATTAGCATCCCAGTTTCTTTCGTATTAATAGTCAGCTGGCAGACGGTACCATTAATTTTTACATTTTGTTACGCAACTCGCGGTAACGGACAAGCGTTCTGACTTTAATGAAAATCATGCGGAAAACTCGAATCCCCCCAAACATTCTAATGGGTTAGCAAAAAATGAACAATTAATTACAAAAACTCCAATGTTTCAATGAAAAAGTTATTACAATTAATTTACAATTGATATAGTCATTTATTTCATAAGATTTCATTCATATTTCAATACAATAAGTTGAATGGGTCGGCTGATTTGAATCCATCAATTAAATTACTAGTTACTTATACATAAAATCTATTTAATATGATAAAGATAAAAATACGAATTTTGTAAAAAAAGGCTGCGTACATGTTACTTGAAAAAAACATTATGTAAATGTTAAGATTACGTTTATAAAAATGCAGTTTACATAGCGATAGTAATTTCAAACTTTTTACAAAACCTGAATATTTTTCTTCACCGTTACGGTCTTTTGAAATACAATATGTTTATTGTCTACTATATTTATTCTAACACGAAGTATGTAATGAGATCATCTATCACACGTTCAAACAGAAAAAGCTAACGAGTTTCTGATGCAAGAGAACCAGTTTTATTGCATTAACCGCCGCACCTTCGATTTTACATGAAATTTGCATTGCTTTTTTCGTTCTGCACAAGAAATCGGATAATAATTTAATAAAAAACATAATGTGATAGGCGAATGGTAATGATTCGTTTAGTTCTGGAAAATTATCGAGTTCGCTTTTTTACTTTTTCAGGGTGGTAACAATGCCGGGCACACTGTGGTGGTGGACGGCGCAGAATTCGATTTCCACTTACTGCCTAGCGGTATAATTAATCCGAAATGCACCTCACTTATTGGTAAGAGAAAAAAATAAATTGGTGTTTCGAAAAATTGCTTTTCTTCATAAACTTAAGATAACTGAATTTCGCCAAATTTTGGAATGCAGCTATTGTTCGCTATTAATATAATCTACGAGATATCGATCTGGGACTTTCACCCCCCGTCTTCTTTGCAGAATTAAATCGATATATATCTTTATATTTGTACATCGATTTAATATACTCTAGATCGATTAAAACTATGCCGCAATTAAGCTCGAAATGTGGACTATTGTTTTACTCTCACGAATTAGTCGATATTCTCCTCTCTATGGTGTAACACACACATTTTAATAAATCTGTGTTTTAACATGTAACAATTTGTGCAGGAAACGGCGTAGTGATCCATCTGCCCGGTTTGTTTGAGGAACTAGAGAAGAATGAGGCAAAAGGTTTGCGCGACTGGCAGAACCGTCTAGTGATTTCCGACCGAGCACACATAGTGTTTGACTTCCACCAACAAGTGGATGGGTTACAGGAACTGGAAAAGGGCAATCAATCATTGGGTACCACGAAAAAGGGAATTGGTCCCACTTATTCCAGTAAGGCTGCCAGAAACGGCCTGCGCATAGCTGATCTGCTAGGGGATTTTGAAAAATTCGCACAGAAGTTTGGTGCACTTGTTGGATCCTACCAGAAAATGTTTCCCGCCCTGCAGGTAGATGTACAGGGAGAGCTAGAGAGATATAGAGAGTATGCTGAAAGGATCCGGCCAATGGTGAAGGAAACTGTCCAGTATTTGCATCAAGTAAGTAGATATGTTTTGCTATTAACTTAGTCAAAAAAATCTGTAGCGTTTGTGTAGTTATTGCTTATTTTCCAGTAACTACACTGGGTGACTTGAATTTTTACAGAGTAAAATATAAATTCCATTTTGGTTTCAAGTTCAAAATTTGTGGGTATATAAGTACATTTTTTTTTAGGCTTTGCGGGAGGGTAAGAAGGTGCTTGTTGAAGGTGCAAATGCTGCAATGTTGGATATAGATTTTGGGACATATCCATATGTTACCAGTTCCAATTGTAGTATCGGTGGTGTGTGCACAGGCCTTGGTCTTCCCCCTTCCACAATCGGTGAAGTTGTTGGTGTTGTTAAGGCCTATACTACTAGGTAATTATTACAGTTTACTACTAGGATGTCAATATATTAATATATACAATGGATCACTTTAAGGCACCGAAATCTGAGAATATGCTTGTAATTTTAGTCATTCCAGTTAATTTAATATACTTTAACGTTTCTTGAATGTACAATCAGAGTTGGCGATGGTCCTTTTCCAACGGAATTATTGGACGCCACAGGAGACCTACTACAAAGGAGAGGGCACGAAGTTGGCGTCACAACTAAACGAAAACGGCGTTGTGGTTGGCTAGACTTGACGCTTTTGAAGTTTACTGCCTTGGTTAATGGGTATGGTTTTACTTTGTTATTTCAAAACATTTGGTACAATTTTATAGAAGAACAGAACTTCATTTTTGCCTTAGCAATATGGACCATATTTGAAGGAATAAGAACTTGTCTTGGATTCCCCTTTCCAAAAATAAATGTTATTCTCTCGTAGGTACACTTCCATTTGTCTAACGAAACTCGACATCCTCGACACGCTGCCAGAACTTAAACTCTGCGTCGGTTATCGCCTGAACGGCCACGAGATCGACTACTTTCCCAGTAATGCTTCAGACTTGGCAAAAGTGGAAGTAATCTATGAAACAGTAGATGGCTGGCAGTCGAAGACAGAGGGCGTTAGATCACTAGAAAAACTGCCACCAAATGCTAGGAAATATATTGGCATCATTGAGGAGCACCTGAATGTGCCAGGTGAATATAGTTCTTTTCTTGAGGAATGAGATGTTTCAAGGAACGGAAACGAAAAAGCCCTGAAGAGAATTTAGAAGCTTATAAATTTTAAAGCTTAAAATTTTTTAATTTTAAAACTGTTTCAACAAAAGTTAAACCTTAAATAATTTCACATTATATGAAACTTCTAAGATGTAGAAATTTCAAAGGCAACAAATATTAAAACACAAAAATGGGATTCTATGTTTTGAAATTGCAGTGCGTTGAAGTTTCTGCTCCTCGACATTTTTAAGCCTTGAAATGTCTGCCTGGAAGTTTTAGATGTTTCAAATGACTGCATTTCGATATTCCACATGGTTTATACTAATACGTCTTACTTTTTGTTTTTCAGTGAAATGGATTGGTGTTGGTGCAGGTCGGGAAAGTGTAATCGCCCTCTGACGTCTGACACTTTCTGATTAATAAAAGACAGAGTCAAATATACACGCACATGGCGGAAACAAACACCAGCAAGAGAATAGCCTTAAGTCCTAACTATGGAACTCTAGTAGTATTGAAAAGAAGAAAGGAAGGGGGGGAAGAGAAAATAGGATGGGAGAGTTTTCGAGTTCCTCGTGTTGGGCGAGAATTTCGCCCGTTGTTCGAATGTAAGATACGAATGTTGATTAAATGGTATTTATTTCAGAAATGAACCCTTTTGTTCCCATTGATTTTTTTCGCATTTGTAACATAAATACTAAATTTAAGTCGGGAAATTCGAGACGCACATATTTGATAATGTAGCAATTTCAAGGAGTAAAAACATCGGTACACAGGCACATTATTGTATCATAAAGGTTTGTAATACAGGAAATTATATCTATTAATTTTTCTTTACGTGTATTTATAATTGCGATGGTATTACAAACGATACGAATCTCTAATCACAGTATACAGCGCACTTTTTGCATAATACATCTTAATCATGGAAATATGCAAACAAAATTAATACATATTACTGAATTTTAGGTTGCAGATTTTTCAGTTCTATTTATAATTTTGGAAGTTTAAAGCCAATTAATTATATTTTTCCTAAATTTAAACATTTTCGGTTGCTTGTTAAGCTGCAACAAAATTTCTCTGTCGTAAAATAACTACCGGCGAAAACTTTCCGCAAGCCCAATGTTGATGCCGATAAGCTTTGACAACCAAGAAACGTATCTTGGTGTCGTAAAACATCAATAAAGCTGTATAATCAGTATTTTCTCCGAAGGATTAACAACGATATTTGAACAATTCGATTTTGAGAATATGGAATATTTTTGGGGAGCTGTCGGAATCATGTAAAAAGAAATGTAAGTACATTTTCTACTGTAACTAATTTTTAGGTTAGTTTGTATTTCAGTTAGGTTACATTTAAATCTTTTGAGCTAACAATGTAGTTATTGCTCGGTCGTTCTAAATCAGTAGTTGATATTATTTTATTATTCAATAAATTCTATTCGTAATAGGCATAACAAACAAAAGTTTAAAAATTGGTCGAAATGTAGAACTAGTGAGAAATACATATAAAGGAGAAATGTAAAACTAGTGGAAAATGAAAACAAGAATTGTAATTTCTATACTCTACTGTTTATTGCAATATATATCCCTGCCGCCCCATTAAATTTATTTCAATTTTAATAATTTATTAATTTTACACGTCTACTTTATTTATAATTTAATAAAAAGGATAAAATACAATACACCCAACTGGTTTTAAAAACCATTAAAAACAAATTTTAATTCAAAATGGGAATTCAGGATGACGTCGAAGTCCTTTGAAGAAACTGAAATCGCACACCCTCGCCGATTCTCCTACATCCAGCGAGTTCAATTTCTTCATATCCTCTTCGTTCAATTCCCAATCGAATAGTTGAATATTTTCTTTTATTCGTTTTTTATTAGTACTCTTCGGAATGGCTGCGATACCTTTTTGCACAGTGTGTCGCAACACAATCTGAGCAGGCGTCTTATCATACTTTCCTGCCAGTTGTAAAATGACTGGATTTTCTAGCAAATCTGGGATTTCATCCGTTTTTTGCATCATTCGTACCAATCCTCTTGTTCCCAACGGTGAATACGCTGTGACAGGAATTTTATGTTCGTTGCAAAATTGTGTCTAGAAACAGTTTATAGTCATATTAGAATTAGATTAATGAATTTCGTTATAATTTATTATAAAGCAGTTCTTACAATTTATTTCTACCCGTAGCAGTTTCTAATTTCAAAATTTTTATGGTTTATCTTTTTTACACGTTAAAATTTGTTTATCTCAGACTATCTATTCTCCGCAATTATTACAATTTGCTGTTAGAAACTTATCAAAAATTTATTACTATAAATTTTTAGATACGTGCGAAAATTTGTCACTAGGAAATTGTCTGAGTTATTAATATTTTCCGCAAGGTAATGCAGAATATCTAGACCTTCATTTCATCGTTCGAAATGAAGTCAATGAAAGAAAGTGGAGAGAGTAGACTGCCAAACTGTACAGTGAACTTTTTCCATCGAGCGGACACTGTGATACTGCCGTGTTACAGTGCGACTTTCTCCAGGAAATTTTCAATTTTTTTAAGAAAGTTTATTTTATTATTTGTCTAGTAATTTTTGATATTGTGTCACTCTGAGCGATTCAGGGAAATCACGCAGTATGTGTAAGCTGTAGCGCGTTAGCGGTCTAGATGTTCTGTAAAAGTTCTAGTTTCTATGCTAAATTTTTTTATCAAATGTTACTAGATGCCATAATGTCATACCAATTCCTTCTGTTGAAAATACGTGTGCAATTCAATTTGCAAGTTCGATACCGGCAGTTTTGCAATTTTCAAAATTCTTTCGATTTGAGCCTGATTGAAATTCGATAGACCAATCGATTTTGTTCGACCCAACTTGACTTGTTTCTCCATTTCTAACCAAACTTTTACGTGATCAGTTTTGCTGTCGAATAAAATTTCATTACTTTCGTTAACCGGGTGTAAATCATCGCCGATTTCTTGGAAAGTAAATGGCGTGTGGATCAAGTAGAGATCCAAATAATCTATTTGCAAATCGTCCAACGATTTTTTTATCCATTTTTCGACGCCCTCTGCACGGTTTCCAGTTGGCGGGAGCTACGAGAAAATTTGAACATTTAATTCAAAGGAAATAGTTTAGAATATAAATCAAAACTTATATGCGCTACCTTAAAACTTATATACGGCCAAATTTCCGTCTCCCCAAATTTTTATGCTTTAATATTTGTACACTTGTAAAATTTAAAAAATTGAAGTTTCTATGCTTTACAAATCCAACGCATTAATATTTCTGCACTACGAAATTCAATGGAGCAATATTTTACACACCTCATGAATTCAATGTGTCAGGATTTCTCCTCTTTATATTTAAATCCACTGAATTCGTCTGTTGTAAAAATTTAATGCGTTGATATTTCATCTGATTTCTATCAACCTAACTACACCTAAATTTAATTGCAGAAAATATAATTTTTATTGAAATGATTTTTAAAAGAAATGGCTTTAGATTTTAGATTACATAAAATATACCTTCGAAACGATAAAAAGTTCCGATCTTTTGATTTTGCCAGAATCCAGCCACTTTTTTATCTGTTTCCCGATGATTTTCTCATTTTCGTAAACAGGTGCAGTGTCAATATGTCTATAGCCTGATTCAAACGCTATGTCTAATGCTTCTTCTAATTCCTTATCGTCTGTCGCCTATAAAATATTTAAGTATATTAAACATGTAATATTTGTGGATAAATACACATACCCTTTAAATAGAATAACGCCAAAGAAATCAATTTTGGACTTAATTAACATTGTTACACGTGTGAATAACTTGCATTTATGGTAATATTAAATCAATGGAATTAAATGTGAAATTATTAAATTAAGAAAATTCGATTCGTACTGCGCTTAATCAATTGTTCGTAATTATTTAAAAAATGAAACGTAGAGATTTAAATGTAAATGAAATAAATTACCTGCCAAGTTCCAAATCCAAGTATAGGCATCCAGTTTCCTGCGGGTAACGGAATCGTTTCGACGCTCATTTTGATGTTTACCGTACGGACTCAAGAGCGTAACTGGTCTCCGAATTTTTCTTGAATACCAAGCTTTCACCGACACGGCCTTCGTGAAACGTCACAATTCCAATCGCTTTGTTTCACTGTGACATTCGTAAACTTTTTCTTAGAAAACTTTTTCTCGCTTTTCTTATGACGTTCTCTTTATACACAGCGGATTAGGCCGCAGTTACCATTTTAATGGGAAACATTCGGTATTATATCCTCCAATACGATAAGAAATGATTGTATATCATGCTCATTAAGAATATATTTGATAAACTTATGACACAGCAGTATTTATGGAAAATCCGTGCAGTGTGCAAACCTTACTGCAACCTTTAAAAGTGGTTGAATGCACATGTATGTATATTAGACCAACAAGGGAACATAATCAAGTGACCGGAGCCGACTTTAATGAAACTTTGAATGTTTGTTAAGCACATGAAAATAATTGATACGTATTTTTTTATATCGGTCCTATCGCACATTTAAGGGGTGGGCACACCCTTCAAAGTTGCACCAGAAATATGCTAACTCGTGAACTATCGTAGATACAAAAAATGTTATCAGAAATAGTTTCATGGCCTCTTATATATAAAACGAATATGTTTACAAATTGTGTAACAAACAATTCATTTATAACAAAAAATGAATTACACCTTTATTCTTTACACGATATTAGCATTTTTGTAATAATGTAAAAGAACAGGAATTCGTTGTTGAATTCTACGATCTATAATATACTAATTTTCCCTTGTGAAAATCCAAGAAAACGTATTCAGCTTTGCTATGTTTCTACAACTCGTACTGTCTTCAATTTGCATCTACGTAGACTTAACAGAATATTTGTCATCGCAACTATCACTGTAGAACATATTTTGCCTAAATTCTTTAAATATCCTGCATACGGTGTTATATCGTTTAAAATATATAAAAAGTTTCCTGCTTCATCTTGTAGTGCCACTAGGAGAATGATTCATGAGACTGAAATTCGTTCTGAGCCGGCCGTTATTCTCCATCGCGGACTTACACTAAACGAAAGATAAGTCTCTATCGCTAAACATCTCTAATTTTCTTTTAAAACAAACGTAATACTCTTTAGTCTACTACACCGTTGCCCATATTATCACTTACAATTGTGGTTTATTTGCCGACACTCCTCCGCAAAGAATTAATTAATTTTTATATTCTTAAAATTGGACACTGAAATTTTGCGTCTCCACAATTAAACGGATTGTAGTTTCTATACGTAGGTCTAGAAATTTGTATGTTCTTCGTATTGAGAATCCTCGCATTCAATTACATAAATCCTGCAATTTTTCAAGTATTTTCAAACACGATACACAGGGTAATTGGATTCCACTAAATGTTGTTAAAATTTTATGATCTTTTTTTAACTACCTTCGAATAACGATTTCTAATCAAGCCCTCATTGAAAACTTATCTCAGCGCTATTGTCTTTTTTCCTATCATTTTTTAAGCTGTATTGAAATAAACCTTGAAATAGAATTGGATTTTTCTACGGTTCAGTGAATGTGCTTGAAGTATTGAGTTGGACTATGTAATCGTCGATACCTATAGTCTGCAGACTATTACATGTTTTTCCATGTATTACATACAAATAACTAAACGACATGAAGGACAAATTTAATGGAGCAATATTTCCTGGCATTTTTCCGGGTACAAAAAAATATTTTTTTCAGATGGAAATTTTGAGTACAATTTTGCAAAATGTATCATTGCACAAATTGTGGCGCCAGGGTGGAGGAACTGTATAAAAGATACTGTCCGAGTGTTTTGAAGCTTCTGAAATGTGTATGTTATTTTAATCGACATTATAACATAATGCACGAATTATTTAATTAATTAAGAAATCAGATATTTAGAAAATCTATTCATTGACGATTTTATTTTTTGATTAAACGGTCAATTTATTTCTTGATTACCCAACGCTTATTAAAGCGATCAATTAATTAATTTGCGTTAGTCAATTAATCAGACAATTCAGAAATAAATAAATAATTTATTGATCAATTAATTAATCAATCATTTTAGCATGTCTGTGGAAAAATTGCCGACAAGTACATAGAGTACGATCCGGCCATCGTGCTCGTTGATCTTATATTGCTGCATCAGCCAGCATACCGACATCTGCTTCAAAATTTCCCAGTCCGCAATTTTTGGAAGCTTCTCGTTGTCATCTGGCTCACAGAGTCTTTCCGCGTCGCCACACTATGTGACACTCACACTGTCATATGTAATTTCTATGGTGACCTAGTCAAAACAGCCCTTGCGCTAATTGCATTTGGGCTGTGCGTAATTTCATTAACGGAAATGAAAATGTGGTGGTATGGAAAGAGGGAATGTGAAACGAAGTATATACTAAAGGCGCTTGTCGTCGGCGGAAGCGCGAAGATATTGGGACTGTTGGAAATTGTGTGGAGACACATTGCACTGGGCCCAGGGTCTGTGATGATACAGTGCTATACCATCTTATGTTTGCTGACTGCATATTCTGGTAAGTGTAAGATCCTTGCACAAAATTTTCTGGGATCCAACATTTGTAAAATTCCTACTTTTGGGCTTAAATTTATACACATTTCGATGTTTGGAAAGTTTAAAACCTATTTCTGATAAAGTATATAGTAAAAACGAGATCAAAACAAACTTACAACGGTTACTCATAATTTATTATTGTAACTCATCACAATGTATACGCTATAACACGATAAGTCATTTAAATATATTTTTGTATGTATACATATGAAGAGCTGTCCAAGCAAAAGGCATTAAATCACTGTTAGATATTTTCACAGAAACCATAAACTGTTTCAAACAAAAGATAAAAGCTGTATTGTTTTAGATCAGATATTATAGTATTACAAATTTTCGGTATGTAATTTAAGTTGAATCGAATTGTTTGCTTTTCATTCATCATTGGTTTTGGATATGGAGAAATAACAATTATTCTTTGTTGTAATATAATATATAAATTATCTTTATATCTTTTCAGTCATTAAGTGCATTTTGCATCACAGCTCCATAATTATGTATCACTTTCAGTGGTCTGTAACAGTGGGAAAGTGGGCTCTTTTTTGGTGGTGGCAGTTGGGATTGTGGCCTACAGTTGCGTCTCGAACTTCCTATCCACAACCGCTATCTTAACAATTGTTGGACAAGTTTGACAAAACCGAAAAAGCAAGTTTAATTCCACAAAAAATTACCATATTAATTTTTACCACAGTCAAATACACATTTTTTAGTGAAACAATTAATTGGGCTAATTTAAATATTCTTAGCCATCCTTAAGGGGCTGAATACTCCAACCAAGAACCATCTTATCGAATGATGAACTGAACAAATTGCAGACACCGCCATCTTCCGCCCAAGCCACTGAAGAAACCATACGTTGGTGGCCCTGTAGAACAGTTGGTAAATTGCGTTAATATAAATAATTCTGGGCATACAATTTGAGAAATTTTCAGACGTGAACGTCATAAATCAAAAGTTTGGGATTTAATATAATATTGTTTGAAAACAACGTTTCTTAACGATAAAGACAAAACAGTATCAGGTGTATTGGTATGAGAATTTACATCATATATTCCAATATATTAAAATAAAGAAACATAGCACGCAAGATTGAAACCACGATATAGTTTCTCAGTCATGCAACAAGTAGTTAAGACGTCGTCAGAGGCAGAAACGCGTAAGAGGCATTTGGTTTGACCTGGTCTGAACTACGGTATCAAGATAGAGATTGATCTCTTCACTCGGTTGAAAGACCTTACGAAATTCTAGCTAAGTATAACATCTTTGCCCTCGTTTACTTACTTGTCTGCTAGTTCGAGGCAACCGTGCCAATCTTTGACCACTCAAGTCGAACAGCTTAATCTGCCTGTCGTCGTGCGGGATCGCAACAATGCCGGCACTAGACACTGCTAAACGATTCGCGGCACTATTTCCACGAATTGTCGCCAGAGGGCTACGAATATTTCTAAGCTCCCAGATTTTTACAGTTCGATCGTCTGATCCGGAGACAATTTTATCCTCACGAGTGAAAACTGCGGAGGTTACGGTTCTGAAAATGATTCGTTCATGAAAATGTTAATGAAACATAACAAATTTAAGCACGTGTCTGATTTTTCGCACAAATTTTTGTGATAATCTACATTTTGTATTGCTGAACATGAATCAGTAAGTAAAAATCTGAGATCGGTTGTAGTTTCCGAGACATAAGGACTTAGAGTTGGTTAAACGAAAAGGTACAGGACCACCATTGCGCTCTTATGGAACCATACTATTACGGCACTGAGTATCAATGTTTTGGATATACGCATGCGCAGTGTTAGCTTTAGCTGTGCATTTTCGTGGCTAGGAGTGGGCTATTTAAATCTTTGTGATCTTAAAAAGAGCCGTTTGCGTCCTGACTACCACTCTTTTCTGGATCACAAATACTTAAATAGCCTATTAAAACATTGATACTCAATATAGGACCGTTACTCCGTGGACGTAAAGTGATGCTTTATATCTTGGAAATTAGAACCGAGCGCCGATTATTGCTTGCAAATTTGTATTCAGCACCACAAAACTATGTCAAAAATCAAACATACACTTTAACATAATTTATGCCAAAATCACAAAAGAAGCGTAATTGCCATATTTTTATAATACTGTCTTTAGTTCCATATTTGTGGCCAACCTACTCACTCAGTGTGTGCCTGGAATACAGAAACACTATGTGCAGGCTCCCTGAAGTCCCACAATCGGAACGTGCTGTCCCTACTAGAGGTCACACACAGTTTCTGCGTGTGGTGAGTCGCGACGTGTGACAATTCCTGATCATGTCCACAGAGCGTGTGAATTATTTCACCAGTTTCCGCATCATAGAGATTCGCAGTCCTGTCCCAGGACGCTGTGACCACTTGATCGGCAGCAAGCCAATCGGCGGAGATGACCACTGATGTATGACCCAACAGTTCCCTAACTGGGGTCCTACAGTTTATAAACAATTTTGAACATTTATTAACACATTGGAATATCAACAGTATCCAAATTGTAGGTGAGAAGTGGGACCCGGGTACCCAAACTTTTAATTCGTAAACGAAATTTACGAATAGACTGTTGTTGACCGCCGTGCGTGAAATAACAAGAATATCTCCAATACTGTGCGGTTTTTTCGATAAACTTCAAATCATTGTTTCCTTACCTAAGTGTAGGTGGCTCTTCTTCTTCATTGCCGCTTCCAGCCACCATGCTTCCCGTACTTAATTCTTCAGAGGAAGTCTGCCGTTTCGGTAAATCCCAATCAACAGCGGCCTGCCAAACATGTGCCGATCCATCTCCGCTAGACGTTAACGCTAGTTCTTTAGATGGATGAAGACGAACTGAGTTCACAGAACCCGAATGGCCTACACAAAAATTATATTTCAAATGTGTGCATGTGTGAAAATGAAAAAAGCATTCACACTAGTGAATAACGGGTTGAAAAAGTCAGAAAACCGGAGAAATGAGAACTAAGTAATGGGTTTCGAAAAAGAGCTCGACAGTTACGTATTTATGAAGCTTCCTTGTTTTACTTGTACCCACCTATGTACTGTAACACACAGCGCCCACATTCTACAACCCATACTCTTGCAGTCCTGTCTGCACTTGCGGAAGCAATTATCCTTCCACCAGGACTTACTGCCACTTCCCACACACCATCTCTATGGCCAGAAAATTCACGTTGCATCGCACAAGACATGCTAGGCTGCTTGAAGCTTGATACAATCTTGCTAGTCTGAGCTTTCAGCTTGTTCGATGCTTTCGGCTTGTGTGGAGCTAATGCTAATAGAGGCAAAATTATAGAAGTATGGAAAGTCAAGTATTTAGAAAGATTCAAATATAGGAGTGAAACCATTTCAGACACAATTACATTTGAGTTACAATGACTATGTTGTTACTATTACTTACATTTCTGTTTTGAGAGATTCTTGGAATCAGTGAAGTCCTGCGAATCACCTGGTGGCAGACTTCTTTCTCCCGATCCATAACACTCCCTCTCCAACTTCTCATTGAGAGTCTCTACTTTCTCTTGTACTGCAAGACAATTAAACTTTATAATATTTTAGTACTATATTCCTAACATTGGGGGTACAGTGTGTGGTATTATAGTGAAAATGATACACTGTTCAATTAACAGACACTGACTCATCTGCTTCATGTTGGCATACAAAATTAAGCTTTGTGAAAGAGTTAAAAACAAAATTATGAAGACTTGACATTGTAGCAAAAGACTCATACACGCCATGTTTTCTGTACAAATGATTTCAAATTCTCGCTCTATCTGATGGAATAAGTCCTGCAGCCTGGCCCGGATGGCAGGTGGTAATGTGTCATCGTACACATAGCTCAGCTGTGTGGGTTGCAGTGGTGTGGAACCACTCTGGGACTGCAGCTCTGTATCTGTGCTGCTTTGAACCCGCGGAATTGAAATACGCTTTATGCGGGCCGATTTGGCCTGGGGCTCTCCCGGCATTCTTCAATCTGAAAATCGTGTTAAAATTTCAGCAAATCGAAAAAATCCGTATAAAAATAAAATAATAACGCACTGACATATCGAGCGCTGGAGACTTCGATGCGTAAATTTGACAAGTACTAAACTATTATTAGTACTATTATCGACGCTTAGAAATATTAAACGTGGAATCAACTATGTTTAAAACTGTAATACACAGAATTATTGATGCGTATTAGAAACTTATAACAACAGTTACGACCACAAAAATATTACTGAACAGTCCTACAATACATAACCTATTAGACAATCTAACCTAAGTAAACATAATTTTTTATTTCTAATAAATAACTATCATTTATCTCCGAATAAGATAATTACTCTCTGTATCAAACAATGCAATACACTTTTTTATTCCAATAAGAGTATCGGAAAATAAAACAAATTTTGGTATAAACATCATGCCAAACACTTTTAATTATTACACCTAGTATCTGAAAGAATTTCACAAATTACAGGTTAGTTGTCACTTGGACAAAAAAGTAAAAAAAAAACATGTGAATTTCTCAATCTATAAAAATTTTATTAGGACAAATTATATTTACAATAATTTCTACGCATTCTGATAAAATGTTTAGGTCACATTTACATCGACTTAAAACAATAATCGAAACAAAAATAAATTTCGCATCGTTTTCTCTTAAGAATTTCCGTAGTAATTTGAACACCTTTTTTGAAGTCGATACTCACTGTCGTCAAAAATCGGGGACAATAAAATGACGGCCATTACACAAAAGCCGTCGAACAGATAATTCAAAAATGCGTTTGCAATTAAATGACAGAAGTAATTAACTATACAACACTTTTGATTCTCCGAAATTGTCAAAAACTTCGGATGGGCCTTTTCTCAATCGAATAGTATTGTTCAATTTTATTGAAATTTCACCGTGGAGACTTTTGTTCGTTCCGTAAACGTTTTGGTGATAAATCACGTCAATTATCTTCGTGAAAAATAAATTTCCGTCCCGCTGCTTTTCGCTGACGTTTATTACGACGTCGTCACATTTTCGGGAAAATGGCGACTGATATGGGAATTTAATTTTTCAGGTTATCGAACATCGTTCGGTACACCATATTGTTTCTAAGTTGCGTAAGGAAGAATTCCCGCGCTTACTTAAAGGTTTCATTACATTCGAAACTTCACAACAATTCTATATTAAAAGTTGTAACGTCAACTCATATATGTATTTTATGATCCTTATCGCGAACATCATTCTTGTAATCACGCTATGCTAATATAGTATTCTATAATATTAGTGTAAAGATATCTGATGATCTAACAAAAATTGATCTCAGTTATTGGTTTTTATGTTTTCGAAAGCCCTATTTTGAGTACATTTCTGAATAATTTCCAGTTTAAAAAGATATATATACACCCTATTGGATTAAGAACTTACTAACTGAAAATTTTCAGTTTTTTATACCTTTTCTACATTGAGATATTTTTTATCGGTCACGGAAAAGAGGAACTGTGAAAAATCTTCGATCTTAAAGTTTCTAAATTTTTGAATTTCAAGGCGTGCAAACTTTGAGACTTATCATTATCACTGCATTGAAATTTCAAACTACGGAAATCGTACATTTAACTTGCAGTTCTAAAAATGGCGGTACTGAAACTTCCGTCAAGCTGTCGCATGCGTGCCACCTAGTTCCTCCTAGAGTAGCTTCCAGTTTCTATAACTTCCAAAATGACGGAAGACGTGGTAGTCCTCGAGGATCCCGTAGATCCCGTTCTTAAGGAACAAGTGGCTCATTTTCAGGCTCCAGCTATTCAACATAATCCCGACGGTTGGGGCCCGTGCGAATTGCCCGACCAGTTCAAGGACATTCCCTATCAGCCCTTCTCGAAAGGCGATAGACTCGGCAAGGTGTGTTTCGCCATTTTTGCAAATATTAATAACATATTTTATGTTTTTCTACGGAGATGTCATGGTTTGTGTTTCCAGATTTCAGACTGGACTACTCCGGCATTCCAGGATAAGAAATTCCCGAGTGAGTTGTTTTTTTGGTTGTGGTTGGTTGACATAACCTTCAGGTTTAAACATTAAAACCGGCATACATATATTTTCGTCAGATTTATATTAACACTTATTCGTCGGGTGAGGTAATGTTATCTCATTATTAGCGCAGTGATTATAGTCAGGATGTGTAAAATGGTTTTGAACTATTAATTGGTATTTTGTTTGATATGTAGCAACTTACGTAGATTTTCGTTATCTCAAAATGTGATTAATATTGTGACAGAAGAATATTTAATAGATTCTTATGATACAGTGATGCAGTAACAGTATGACGGTATTGATACATTAATTAAAAAATAATGGTTACAATGAATGGTATAATTCGAACTAAATTGAGTAAAAACCAAAGCATAATCATACAGTATTTTTAACCTGTTCAAGAAGCTGTTTCAAACATAGTATCCCACCTTAAAGTTATTACAACTATTTTTGTTTTGCATTCAACTAGTTCATGACATCAAACATTTACCAAACCATAAACTTTTCATTGTGTACCTATCTTCTAATCTAAATTCTCCGTAGATAAGTACACGTCCCAATTTGGTTCTGGCAGCCAATATGCGTACTACCATGATGAAGATGAAACCACCTTCCATCTGGTGGATACGACACGCGTACAAAAACCACCCTACCAACGTGGTGGTCGTTTCCGCCACAATCAGCGGAATATGCGCGGCCGCGGCGGTCAGCGGGGTGCTCTTAGTCAGATGCAACAACTTGGTAAACTGAAACTGCGCGAACGTGAGCGTAAAGGTCAAACCAAACGCTGGGGACGCCAGCAGGGTTTGCGGAACCACAAGAATCAACCACCAATTAAGATTCGTGATGCATCTGTAACTGTGCGACCAGATTGGGTGACTATTGAAGAGATGGACTTTCCAAGACTCGCGAAGCTTTCGCTGCCAGGTGCGAAATTTAAAAGTTTCTTGAAATTTCCAATTGCGTTTTTTCAAATTTGTATGATCTCTTCATACTTATTAGATTTTCTTTCAATTCAAATATCCATAAATTTTGTGAAATACTAACTCAACCTTATTAAATTTTTATTCTATCCAGGCGTCAAAGATGGAGAGGACATTCTTTGCTGTGGATCACTTGAGTATTATGACAAGACATATGACAGAGTCAATGTCAAGAGTGAGAAACCGCTCCAACGAATTGATAGAATCTTCCACACTGTCACTACTACTGATGATCCTATTGTTAGGAAACTTTCAAAGACCGAGGGCAATGTTTATGCAACTGATGCAATTCTCGCGACAATTATGTGCTGTACTCGCAGTAATTATTCCTGGGATATCGTAATCGAAAAAATTGGGGACAAGTTGTTCTTCGATAAAAGAGATAACACCGAGTTTGATTTGTTGACTGTAAATGAGACGAGTGTGGAGCCGCCACAGGACGATGGAAATTCTTTGAATTCTCCCAGAAATCTTGCGCTGGAGGCCACATTCATCAATCACAACTTCTCACAACAGGTGCTAAAGAGCAACGAACCACGTTACAAGTTTGAGGAGGGAAATCCGTTTATTTCTGAGGAAGAGGAGGGAGACGTTGCCAGTGTGGCTTATAGGTAAGAAATCGAAACAATTATAGAAATTTCATTAAGAATGCAAGTATGAATTGGGATTAGATAAAGACTGAACTTTATGGCTTACAAATACCTGTTTCGGATAACAGACATTTCCGTGCTTACGAATTTCAAAGTAAATATCATTTTTATATGTAGCAACTTCGTCATTACTTTGTTTCTTTCCGAACATTTAAATCGTGCTTTTTTAATTATGCAATCAATCCTATCAATTAATTTTGAATTATTTCATTCAGATACCGCAAATGGGATTTAAACAACGGTATAGTGCTCGTAGCTCGTAGCGAGCATGACGCTGTCATGCAGGGCCCTAACAATGAGATTCAATTCCTTACCATAAAAGCATTGAACGAATGGGATTCGAAGTTAGCAAACGGTGTAGAATGGCGGCAGAAATTGGATACACAGCGTGGTGCTGTTCTGGCTAATGAGTTGCGCAACAATGCATGCAAACTGGCTAAGTGGACAGTTCAGGCGCTGTTAGCTGGCTCAGATCAGCTGAAATTCGGCTATGTGTCCAGAGCAATGGTCCGCGACTCTAGTAAACACGTAATCTTGGGAACGCAGCAGTACAAACCGAACGAGTTCGCGACACAGATTAATCTGAATATGGACAACGCTTGGGGAATTCTGCGTTGTATTGTAGATATTTGTATGAAGCAAAAGGATGGAAAATACCTCATCATGAAGGATCCGAATAAGCCGATGATCAGGTTGTACGATATCCCAGACAACACTTTCGAGAGCGAGGCCGAGGAGGACGAAGATGATGATGAGCCTGCTAATGACGCTTTCCAGAATTAATTTGAAATTTCGTACATTTTTATGAAGTTTCAGCAATGTATTTTGAATTTCGACTTTATAAGAGGAAGATAGTAGGAGAAATAAAGGAAATTCTGTCAAGTCTGACATTAATTTTGTGCACTTTCATTAAGGGTATTATAATATTAGAGAGGTTCTTGAAAGTTCTGTAACATTTTATTGTACATTGATCATTATATTAGAAGTCACATTGTATTTTATGAACGTTATTGTGTTCAAAGAGTTTATTCGAATTTCAGAGAAACTCTGGGAATATAGGATTATACATATAGGGCTATCGATTTCCTAATTTCAGGAAACAAAATTTGTATAAATTCTTAGTTTCAACGTCAGTTTCTAAAAGTACGTTGAGGTACTAAATCTGGCTAATTGGAATAAATTCGACTTGGTCGATTTGGTCTCTGAGATTTCAAAAATTCGAAATACGTATAAGGGTTTTGAATATGTAGCAGGAGGAGGACATGACCATAGTAAAAGCTTGGCCGCCCGTTTTAGTTCCCAAAAACACGGATAGTTTCTAGATGGCACCACTTTGTCTCACCACTACACATAAGCTCTCTGTAGGTGAGCATTAACGCACATGCACTAATCCGTGTGACACTCACACATAGGCACTAATCCATGTGCCCCCCCCCCCTCATATATATATAGGTATGCTATTAAAAGAAATAACAGAAAATATATAAAGTATACTAAATTTATTATCTCAAATAGTTAAAAAAAAAACAGAAAAGGAGCACAATATTTAAAATTTCTTCTCAATTAAGGGCCTGGTGTATCTTAGCACATCTTCACATGATAGTCTATCCGGTGTTCATCAGAACTCTTCGGTGTTGGTTCCATAATTGTCCCTTCTTGAATTATAGCGGATGGAGTTGTAATCTCAGAAACAATCACGATGAATTTTGAATTAGTACACATTTTTTAAAATATTGATTCCATTGAGACTCCCCCTTAATTATTCAAAAATACTCCCTCTGTCCCATAATACTAGATAGTTTTCTCCTTTTGTCTTGTCCCATATTACTGAATGTTTCTTCAAAATTAATTTTTTGAAAAAAAAGTTAGTCTATTTTTATTTCAGAGTAGTTTATTGTTCAAAAAATATTAAACTCATAAGAAAAAGAAATATTGAAATTGAGCCATATATTATGATAAGTTGCTGCCATGAAACTAAAACTATCAAGTATTATGGGACAGTGGGAGTACATTATAACATATTTTGACATGAATAAACCTACTTCATTGCAATTTCTCTTTATTATCAGTTATAAACGAATTAAGTACTTCGAAGTGAATAAATTTATTCATTCAAACTTGCTTTATAATAATAAGATTCAAATAATTAATCTACCTGACTATGCCCATCCATTTCATTACATTTGCTTGCCAATCGATTAGATATGCGTTGAATCCCTATATCCCAGTGATCCTTATATACATCATCCAATCTAAAACAAATAAGATGTCTAAGGCATTCAAAACATATTAATTGAAGCAAAGATAAAACATTTATTCGCCCTCCGTATATAATTTGACGATTTTTCGCGATTTTCATACATCGCTCGCCATTCGCGCAATTTTCAAGATATAAAAATGATCGAATATGTTTCGAATGCGCATTCTGAACCTTAATAAGGTGATGGAAGATTCAGATGGATAATTAAAAGAAAGCGAAAATGACGAGTACAAAATGAAAATCGTAATTGTCATAAAGTAGCGCAATATAAATTACAAATTTGATTAAAATGTTACCGATACTTATTCATAATGAGCCAAAGTAATCATGCATGGTCGCGAGTATGAAAAATATCGCGAAATTATCAATAAGCTACTCTTTTAGAATTTTTCGTAGCCGCCGGTACCGTCCGTACCTGCCCGGCAAGTCCCTACCTGTTATTCTCACCTTAATTGTTCCGCTCGAGCGGATCCAGTACGGCCAAACTCAAACATACTCGACCTGACATTGCCAAGTACACGGATAACCATTAGTCCGTGATAGAACGTCCTGGCGTCAACTACTCTTCCCAACTCGCTCCGGACGACTCCCTCTGGTATAATTCATTTAATTTCAAGCTTATCCATTATGTATCGATCATTTACATTATATTTCATGTACTCCTTATACATTACTGATACAGTACGACATATCCCTCGGTTACAATTAGTTACTATAAAATTATTAACAATAATTTTTGCATAACTTCTGATTCGCTTCGGTTCGCTTAATAGAGAAATAGTTTATATATTTAAAATATACAAATTAATGAAAAATGGTATTTATTTTTATAAATTTTCAACCGTGATTTACCACGCGGTGTCTTCTATTGAAGCTATAAAATCTTGTTCGAGTTTGCGCGAAGTTGGTAAAGGTCGATACCCTTTCTTTATACACAATTTTGTTAAATTATTTTATTGCTAGCTATAAATTATCAAGATAGTAGGGTTTTATTAAGCATGGTTCCAGTTTTGTATAAGTTTTATTATGTTGTAATAGATCGAAAATATTCGACGCCGGGGGCATGTGCACGCTCCGCTACCTGCCCCCCACCCGCTATAACACCGAGTTTGTCCGACATGATTTTGTCACGTACTACCTACATCGACACGCATCAGTCATCGGCGAACTGTGGCGGTGTCAAGACTTCCTCCTGGGTGCTTCCTGGTGCTCTCTAAGGTACATCTCACTCCTCTACATTTACCTTTGCTTAATCAAAGCTATACTTGCAATTCATTTCTCAACTCGACAAACTTTACAGTTTATATCATTACATTTTTGGCCTTATTTTCTATTAATCGTAATTTCATAATATTTAATCTTCATTTTCACTGTTTTTATAGTTGGAATGTGCATAACATTATTATTCATACTTTGACTTTTTGCAGTTTAAATTCTAAGAACATAATTCCAATCGTATTTTTGTCTGTAATTTCAGATTCAACCAACAAAGAGAAATCCAGTTCGCACCGGTGAATTTTCTTGGAGGGTAGCAGATAACTACGTCGCGGTCTTGTGACGTATACGTAAAGAAGAAAATCTGGGCACCGCAGCGGTCACACCTTACTTGCTACCGACCTTGACATTGGTCGGAACTACCATTGTCGTCGTTTCAACTACAACGGGAATTTATATTTTCCGTGAGTTTCATCGAATCGAACGAGTCATCGTCGCATTGTTTATTCGCGAACCGGATATAAGAAATATTTTCCTTGCGAAGGGTTTGAGAATGTTTCTACAAAACTTGGCATTGATTTATTCAAATCTCGTATTTGTTTTACGTATCGACAATCGGTTTGACTGATCATATTTACATTTTTAAATCTTGTCTTAGTGAATAAAAATTCACGCTATTTCAAATATAAAATAAATGTTGAGAAATTTTAGAGCGAAGAATATACTTGACTGCTATATGAAGAAATTCATGATTACGTTTTAAATTTTAATTTACAAGAAACAGTAGGACAAAGGCAATATTCCTAACAACAGCGCGTGGTATAAAAAAATAAGACTTACAAAACCAACAACTGTGTCATTCTGCGTGATATATGGTATATTTGTGTGCACCCTCCCCTTTATTTTCAGCTTGTGTGATCGCGCGCAATGCGATCTTAGAGTCACTTGCTCCGAGAGACAGTATTTCGCGAAATAGAGTCAGTGTTGTTGCGCTATTAAAAATTGTGCTTGTTCGATAACCGCGTGTTTAAAACCGCCGAAAGAATTGAAATGGACTGCTACAACGTAACATATTCGGTCGCGAAATTCTGACACTTTTTAAACCGCGACATTAGAGTCAGTTTGCTCGCCGGAAATAATTACGGTCGGGAGTGTAGTCTCTTTATTTTTCTATTTGTTTGTTGAAATGCGTCGCGATATAGTAGTGGTACGCAGCAGCTGCGGAGAGGACCTCCATCGGGCGTCGTCGCATCAGGCAGCAGGTAAATATCGCCAAAATTGTATTCCTGTTTAAATTTCTGAAAAGGAAGATCGAGCGAAAGTGGAATCTTTCCATTCCAACTCTACCAAAATTGCGAAATGAAATACAGTTGAATTATAAAGAATATCTTCTTGTTACGTTACAGAGATCATCGGCAGATATACCGGTCGTAGTATCAACTCTAGAAGGCGCAGAAGAACTCTACGGCCGGTGAGTCGAAAAATTTTTGGTTCCTCCGATCACTCAATCATGTCGTAGGACATAAAGGTCCGAAGCGGCACGAGTGTATTGGTTGTATTTTATTTGAGTTTGCGAGCATAGTGACCGCGAGTGTAAAGTATTTGATACTTTACGCTTGTGGGTAGTAACACACCACTTTTACTTGTGAATATTTAATTAGCTCAGGCAGGGGTCTTCTTGTGGCTTTTAGCTTCACGTACGTTTTTTTCGTAATTCGATTAAAATTTTCATATCCTTAAGCTGCGTTTAATTGTATTTGAATTCGCGTAAAGTACTTGCAATAAAACTATACTCGGAATATATTTTCGAGAAGAGAGTTTGATATTTTCACGTATGAGGTTCATACGAATTAAATTGAATTAAAGTTTTCATGTGATTTATATTTTTCGTAACATGATTTCCGATAACGGAAGAAATTCATATTAATCGTTCTATTTTATGAATGTACCCAAGAAGACCAATTCGCGGTGTTTAGATTCTGGTTTCAAAGGATTATTTTTAACACATTTATCATTGTTTAGAACACCTCCTTTGAATAAGGAATCAAACAAGGGTTTTCCATTAAAACATTGAAGTTTTCAATATACATATACTTTTCTGCATATTAATATTGAGAAACTTTCAATACGTACTTATATTAAAAGTTTTGAAATTCGTCTTAAATAAATTTATATTCTCTTTACTTTTTCAATGATTTAAATAACTATATTCGAGTCATTTTATCAAGCATATTTTCAATGAATTTTTGCAAAGTGATTTAAATAAATGTATGTCATTGGGATTGGGATATCATGCGCCAAATTCCGTCAACAATAAAGGCAATCACTTTTTTGCTCGTTCCGCGTTATTAAATTAATTTTAAGCTGACATAATGATCTTTAACTTTTAATTACAATTATTATCTTCAACTTTCAACTTTCATTTTTAACTTAAACATTTATCTTGAATTTTTCATGTTTAAAGTAGAATCATTTGTTCGTTATTTGTCACGTTTGTCATACCCCTGGCGTTAAAACAACACGATAAACCGTGTAGTCGGCCTAATAGCCTCACGGCTATTTGGTTAAACCGCGATCTTGCGATGTAATCGTGGAGTGTGGCTTTCGTCAAATCATGGTTCCATCGGTATTTTGGGTGGCCTAGCGTTGTCTGGAAAGTCGAACTCTCGGGTTCGATCTGGGATCGCATAGACGGGCAAACCGTTCTTAATTAATATTAATAAATTTCCATTTTGATTCGGATTAGCCGTATCAGGCTTGTCGGTAGCGGCCGGACCGATAAGGCTTATTCGACTGAATCTGTGTAGAGTTCGTCTTAATTATCTGTAGTTCCGCGTTTTATTTGTTTCATCTTTGAAGTGATCCTCGACCGAATTTCGTTGAGATTTCTTTCCTGTAAATCGACCCTAGGTGAATCTCTTTGTATCGGTGGACCATGATTCGGGGAAAGTCGTGTGAAACGGGTATTTCTCAAGATCGTTGTACGAGCCACTGTGTAAGTGTGTAAATTGTTTTTTCGCCGCGTTATGGTAAACGTTTAGAATCACCCGCGTTCAGATTTTGATTATGGAGTTGGTTGTCTCGATGAGTAACCAGACCTTTCCACTTTTCACTTTTTGTTTGCCTTTAATTGTCTAACGAATAATTGGCGTGTGATGGGGATGTTTAATATTAATGATATTGAAAACCATATTAAACATTAAAGCTTTACACATATATATTTTTTTCAATACATGAAATATTCAAAGGTTCTTAATATACATATACTTTTTTACATATTAATATTGAAAGTTTCTCAATATATACATTAAAAGTTTTGAAATATTTCTTAAATAATCTTTTCATTTTTTGAGTGATTTAAATAAACTATATTCGAGTCATTTTATCACGTATATTTTCAATGAATTTTTATACTGAGATTTAAATGAGTGATTAGATCGTTGTAAACATTATGTTAATAATCATTTTCTAGCTCAGGA
Organism: Mimumesa dahlbomi; assembly: GCA_917499265.3. Taxonomy (NCBI): domain Eukaryota; kingdom Metazoa; phylum Arthropoda; class Insecta; order Hymenoptera; family Crabronidae; genus Mimumesa; species Mimumesa dahlbomi. Next base: position 6,931,923 of record OU824124.1, read on the forward strand.
TTTTCAGCATACATACATCGACACTAGTTTTAATTAGTTTTATATTTGCCACGTTCATGTCCCTATTTGGCTTGAACTCATTTGTGGGCCCAGGTGCTGCACGAATGGGTGATGGCGGTGAACGTGGCTGATTTTTTGATTAATTATAATAATACTATTGTGGCGGCTCACAAGCGTTAGCGATTGTGCACGACGTACGGTTCCACACCGGTGTGAGTGTGTGTATAGTAATTAAGTATTTCGTGGATCGTGCGTCGGTTGAAAGTCAAATATTTCTTGCAATTTATCAATTGAATTAAACCTTAATTTCTTCACAATTTTACATTATTCAATTCATGTTCAATTTTCTCGCGAATTTCACAATATACAATTTATTTGATATACAATTTGAGTCAACACGTAGAAGCATTATTGTTAAACGTAGTAATTGTTCGAGCTACGAATTAATTCCCGTTTTTTATTCACATATTTTACATAAATATCTTTTCTTTACATTTTTCGCAATAAAGACAAATTTCTAATAAAGTCTACATAAATCGCAATAATCGCTGGCCTTGTGAGTCGATTTCAGCAAAAAGGTACGTACTTTAAGGTGTGCATTGTTTTTCGAGTCGGTGTCGGAGACGTCCCGGGATGTCTCTCGTAGGGGGCCGCACTGACTTTGCTTGAGAATCGTGGAGAGAGTGTGTTGGTGTGCTTGAGTTTTTGCCATTCTTTTTTTAAATATAGGTAATAGGTAGGCAGGTAACTTAAATTCTGGAATGTGTGCATTAATTTTAAGTAGGAAGGGCCAGGGCAGGTATCACTGTTTCGACTGTAGGAAACCAGTGGTGTTCTGCTTCTGGAAGTCAGGCTAATAATCTTTTCTTTTTAATATTAAGTAAATTCTGCTTGAACATTCGTCCTCCTACTGGCTAACACGTTTGCACGGACTGCAGTTGTCATTCTTCTGAGAATAAGCTGTTAACTTGTCCACACGTTGTTAGCCTCATCGTTTGTCTGTATTAGGCGCGTGTTAGGGTTTTCTTATATTTTGGTTCCGAATGTTCTTGCAGAAACAGGTTGGGCTCCGGCCTGAAGCAAGAAGAGGCTAAATGCCGAAGAGGCCCGACAAATTGTCTAGAAGAGGGCAGCAACTAATGGCTGCCCATTTTGGAATGTCTAATTTTGACAATTCCGGAATGGGCAGTCATTCCGTTACTACTAAGTCACTATGCTCGCAAATAGTAGTTGTAGTAGTAGTAGTAGTAGTAGTAGTTTGAAGTAGTTAGTTCCACGGGTCGAGGTGAGCTCCCCGTGAAGACTCTGCCCCGATCTGCATTAAAGTTTTCGAGTCATTTTTCATGTTCAATATTTCTCAAAAGTGTTCATATTAGAATATTTGCTGCACTTGACTTGTTTTCTAATAGAGTCGTTAATTTGTTTTTTATAATTACAAAGATTTTTAAAGTCATTTAACTAATTACTGAGATATTTTTTGTACTTTTCTGACTTGAGTATTAAGAATACAAACAGTATATTTTGCGAGTTTTTTAATCATTCATAAAGTCCAGAGTTTGATTCGAGTAAATTTGATAAATTGAATTTTTGGAAAAAGCAGAGGGGTAGAGTATGAAACAGTGTGCAGATAGAAGAAATTTGCACACTTGCCATCCGCGCCGGGTCGTTTTTTTTTGTCACCGCTGGCTGCACCTTTAGCTTCGCGAAATTAGAGGTACATTTTTTAATACCGTGTAGGAACTATACCAATTTTTTCAATAAATATGCGAATCTGTCTCTAAGAGACACACGTGGTTTTTATCCTATAATACATATATATATTAATTAAATGTCCGAAACTGTCTCCACGAGACACACGCGATTTCTTTTTTTTTAATATAAATAATTTCCATTATCTAATGCGGCCATGTGACTCGCGAACCGCATCGTACATCGCCGGCTTGGTACGATGCTACTTAAAACCATTAGGACCAAGCGTTTGTTGAAGGGAATATTGCCATGAATTGATTTATAAATTGCATTTTACATCGAACAATATTATTTTGTACAATATCGTATAATGTTACGCAAGTCATCAACATTCAAGTTTTCAATATATACTTTTCTATGCATTAATATTGAGAAACTTTCAATACATACATTAAAAGTTTTGAAATTCGTCTGAAAAAAATTTATATTCTCTTCACTTTTTCAATGATTTAAATAACAGTATTCGAGTCATTTTATCAAGTATATTTTTTATGAAATTTTATAAAGTGACTCAAATAAATGGATATCATTGGTATTGGGATATCATGCGCCAAGTTCCGTCGACAATCAAGGCAATCACTTTTTTGCTCGCTCCGCGTTATTAAACAATTTTAATTATTATCCTCAATGTACAACTTTCATTTTTAACTTAAACATTTATCTTGAATTTTTCATTTTTAAAGTAGAATCATTTGTTCGTTATTTGTCACGTTTGTCATACCACTGGCGTTAAAACAACACGATAAACCGTGTAGTCGGCCTAATAGCCTCACGGCTATTTGGTTAAACCGCGATCTTGCGATGTAATCGTGGAGCGTGGCTTTCGTCAAATCATGGTTCCATCGGTACTTTGGGTGGCCTAGCGTTGTCTGGAAAGTCGAACTCTCGGGTTCGATCTGGGATCGCATAGACGGGCAAACCGTTCTTAATTAATATAAATTAATTTCCATTTTGATTCGGATTAGCCGTATCAGGCTTGTCGGTAGCGGCCGGACCGATAAGTCTTATTCGACTGAATCTGTGTAGAGTTCGTCTTAATTATCTGTAGTTCCGCGTTTTATTTGTTTCATCTTTGAAGTGATCCTCGAGCGAATTTCGTTGAGATTTCTTTCCTGTAAATCGACCCTAGGTGAATCTCTTTGTATCGGTGGACCATGATTCGGGGAAAGTCGTGTGAAACGGGTATTTCTCAAGATCGTTGTACGAGCCACTGTGTAAGTGTGTAAATTGTTTTTTCGCCGCGTTATGGTAAACGTTTAGAATCACCCGCGTTCAGATTTTGATTATGGAGTTGGTTGTCTCGATGAGTAACCAGACCTTTCCACTTTTCACTTTTTGTTTGCCTTTAATTGTCTAACGAATAATTAGCGTGTGATGGGGATGATTAATATTAATGATATTGAAAACCATATTAAACATTAAAGTTTTACATATATATATTTTTTCAATACATGAATTTTCATAGGTTCTTAATATACATATACTTTTTTACATATTAATATTGAAAGTTTCTCAATATATACATTCAAAGTTTTGAAATATTTTTTAAATAATCTTTTCACTTTTTTAATGATACTTCAAACTGATTTCGAGTCATTTTAATCATGTATATTATATAATAAATACAATACACTATGATCAGTTAAATCGGTGGAAGCGATCAACGCGGAATTTTTTCAATTTAGTAAATCAGTTTTGTAAAAATGTTCATGACCGTGAAACAAGGAACATATTTTCACGTGCGAAATTCGAATTGTTTAAAGATGAAACTTGTAGTCACACGATGACTAGTTCGTTACGATAAAACATACGAAGTTGTGAAAACTGAAGCGTGTCAAAGAACTTGACAAATGACTGAAGAAGTCTGAAGAAGACTGAAGAAGACTGAAGAAGACTGAAGAAGACTGAAGAAGACTGAAGAAGGCTGAAGAAGATTGAAGAAGACTGAAGAAGATTTTAGAAGACTTTTAGAAGATTTTAGAAGACTTTTAGAAGACTGAAGAAGAATTTTAGAAGACTGAAGAGAACTTTTAGAAGACTGAAGGGAACTTTTAGAAGACTGAAGAGAACTTTTAGAAGACTGAAGAGAACTTTTAGAAGACTGAAGAGAACTTTTAGAAGACTGCCATTGGGTCCACTCATCAGCTTTGAAGCATTTGTCGAAAACGGATGAGAGTGGAAATCACCAAAACTTGAGCCCTACTCTGACGCAATTACCCATGGCCAGCAATTGTTCATTACGTTTGACAACTAGGATTTTTCTCTCCAACTCCGAGGAACTAGAATAAGCTAATTATTGTATTCATTATTACACAAAGTGTAATCGCCTGTAAATCGTTTTGGACACTCTGGTGACAAAACGATATAGTTTAAGGGGATATCACGCGCCAATTCCACTTCGTATTTCATCGACCATCAAGAAAACGCGACTCTTTTTTATCGTTCCGCGTAATTAAATTCATTTTCAGCCTTAGCTTTGATCTTCAGGCTGCAGTATTTAGCTTCAGTTTATCTGGAATAGATCTTTATCTGGAATTTTTCATGTTTAAAGTAGAATCATTTGTTCGTTATTTGTCACGTTTGTCATACCCCTGGCGTTAAAATAACACGATAAACCGTGTAGTCGGCCTAATAGCCTCACGGCTATTTGGTTAAACCGCGATCTTGCGATGTAATCGTGGAGCGTGGCTTTCGTCAAATCATGGTTCCATCGGTACTTTGGGTGGCCTAGCGTTGTCTGGAAAGTCGAACTCTCGGGTTCGATCTGGGATCGCATAGACGGGCAAACCGTTCTTAATTAATATTAATAAATTTCCATTCTGATTCGGATTAGTCGTATCAGGCTTGTCGGTAGCGGCCGGACCGATAAGGCTTATTCGACTTTTAATCTGTGTAGAGTTCGTCTTAATTATCTATAGTTTCGCGTTTTATTTATTTCATGTTTGAAGTGATCTTGGACCGAATTTCGTTGAGGTTTCTTTCCTGTAAATCGACCCTAGGTGAATCTCTTTGTATCGGTGGACCATGATTCGGGGAAAGTCGTGTGAAACGGGTATTTCTCAAGATCGTTGTACGAGCCACTGTGTAAGTGTGTAAATTGTTTTTTCGCCGCGTTATGGTAAACGTTTAGAATCACCCGCGTTCAGATTTTCATTATGGAGTTGCTTTTCTCGTTGAGTCGTTCCTTCTATAGTTCTCTTTTTGTTTCCTTTTTTATATCGCGAATAATTGGCGCGTGATGGTGATGGTTTGCGTTAGTAATATTGAAACACGTTTCAGTACCCCCCTCTACTCGCGGTCTCATCGATAGACGTGTCTATGAGACGATCGTTCTTTAATTGAATTAGTTTAAAAGAGGGGGGCGGATGGAGGTAGTGGTTTGATTCCGCCTCCATCCTCAGAAACTTTCCGTGGTGAGATTTGCGTCGAAATTATTTGCATCGAACCTTTTTGGCTTCGATACAAATGGTATCGAGCAGATTTTCCGCGAATAGATTATAAGTTTTTTTTACTCTTTTACTCGCATCGATTGCGTAAATGAAGCATAGGTATAAATTGTCTGTGTCTATGATATAGCCCCGTGATCATTGTTTTACTACCATATCATGGGCTTTGATAAAATATTAGTAATTTGTAAGCTTTAATTTTGATTAAATGTTAGTAGATTAATTAGTCCCCTGTGGGTCGGGGAAAGAATACACCCACGGTAATCTCTTCCTGTCGTAAGAGGCGACTAACAGAGTCGTTTTGGCACTCCGGTGACAAAACGCGGGGGTTATCATTCGCCAATTAAAATTTGTTTCGAAGTCGATAATCTAGAGAACGCGACTGATTTGCTTGTTCCGCGTTATTAACAGTTTGCCTACCGGTAGCGGTAGGTAAAGTGTTAAATTCGTATTATCCGTAATAGGGAAATGGCATGTTTGTTCTTTTTCTGTCCCGCGAATACTTAATTGGCGTATGATGGGGATAATTAGTTTTAGTAATATTGAAACGTTATAAGTTTTTTTTACTCTTTTACTCACATCGATTGCGTAAATGAAGCATAGGTATAAATTGTCTGTGTCTATGATATAGCCTAGTGATCATTGTTTTACTACCATATCATGGACTTTGATAAAATGTTAGTAATTTGTAAGCTTTAATTTTGATTAAATGTTAGTAGATTAATTAGTCCCCTGTGGGTCGGGGAAAGAATACACCCACGGTAATCTCTTCCTGTCGTAAGAGGCGACTAACAGAGTCGTTTTGGCACTCCGGTGACAAAACGCGGGGGTTATCATTCGCCAATTAAAATTTGTTTCGAAGTCGATAATCTAGAGAACGCGACTGATTTGCTTGTTCCGCGTTATTAACAGTTTGCCTACCGGTAGCGGTAGGTAAAGTGTTAAATTCGTATTATACGTAATAGGGAAATGGCATGTTTGTTCTTTTTCTGTCCCGCGAATACTTAATTGGCGTATGATGGGGATAATTAGTTTTAGTAATATTGAAACGTGTTTCAATACCGCCTATATCGTGATCTCATTGACAGACGTGTCTTTGAGATTATAGTTTTTAAGTATAATTAGCATAGTCTTAAAAATGAGGATGTGGTTAAATTTGAATCGAACGATAATACAATACTTTAATATGTTTTGCAAATATAATGACTTTGTGTCATACATTTGAAAGTACTGTAAAATATCGGAAATAACTTGTTGATTAAACTGTTATCAATAAATTCTAAGCATTTGTTTCATTTTCCTTTTCCTATTGCAATTACAGATCTTCGTGGATCAGATTAGTACTTTGACGTTTAAGAAATAACACTAGTATGTGACAAAGTATTATCGTAAATCAGGATTTGTTTAAAATACATTCCCCTGTGGGTTGGGGAAAGAATATACCCACGGTATTCCCTGCCTGTCGTACGAGGCGACTAATAGGGACGCGTTTTGTGCAGATTCGTGACAAAAGGTTCGTTTAAGGAGTGAGGTGATAGAAATTGAGTTGGTTTTCCTTCGTTCGGTATGATAAGGCTAAAATTTGTAGACATTTCGGCAAAGTTTGAACCGTGTAGATGAAGATTTGTCGCTATTTTGGTAATTCGCTCGCCATTTGCACAAATTTTTAGACATCGACCTGAATCTTTCACCGTCTTATTTCGTTTTAAATAACGCGCCGAAAAAGCCCTGGATCATTTGCATAGCTCGAAAAATTACGGAAATGACGAAGAAATTACGAAATTCGCGAAAATTCATAAATTTAGAGCAGTTTTTCGTTCGGCATTCGCTCAATTTTTGACATAGCGATCTGAAACTGGTACCATTGATTTAGTTAGGAAATTCTACGCCAGATCAACATATAATAGTTGTACTTTTCGAAAATTTAATTTTTCGCAAAAATCTGAAGGGGGTAGGTCAGGATTTTTTGCGATTTTCATAAATCGCTCGCCATTTCTACAATTTTTTAAATATCAAAATAATTCTTTCACTGTCTTATTCGGCTTCGGATTCCGCGTCCAAAACGCCCCGGATCGTTTTAATAGCTCAAAAATTACGGAAATGGCAGGCGATTTACGAAAATCGCGAAAAATCCTGACCTACCCCCTTCAGATTTTTGCGAAAAATTAAATTTTCGAAAAGTACAACTATTATAGGTTGATCTGCCGTAGAATTTCCTAACTAAAACAATGGTACAAGTTTTAGACCGCTATCTCGAAAACTGAGCAAATGGCAATCGAAAAGCTGCTCTAAATTGAAGGTTTTTCGCGATTTTCGGAATTCGCTGGCCGCTTCCGCAAATTTTTAAAATATTTACCTTAATGCGCCTTCATTTGGCTAATGGTTGGATTTAATAAATAAACATAAACCCCAATATACATAAAACCAAAAATTGTGAGTAAGTGGTACGCGTTCAAACGACGTTTCGCGGCTTGTAAGAGGCGGAATATTCGAGAAATATTCGGCGAAAAATCTTCGAAAAATCGACTCGAGTATCAGGAGCACAGGATAGCATAGGAGCTCTACCGGAGGTATCCCCTGGTCGCGCATGCGCAATGGGTCTGCGGCCATAACATTATTTGACATATTTAACCAACAATACGACGACACTGGACAATTATCGCTTCGTTCGGTGAAATTAGACGACATACGTTCCAATTTCTGCCAAAAGAACGCAAAGGAATATGCTAATATACGACAAAACTCGAAAACAGTAGTAAAATTCGGAAAGATTAAGGAAAATTAGCAATTTACGGACACATTACTTGACATATTTAACCAACAATACGACGACACTGGACAATTATCGCTTCGTTCGGTGAAATTAGACGACATACGTGCCAATTTCTCCCAAAAGAATGCAAAGGAATATGCAAATATACGACAAAACTCGAAAACACTCGTAAAACTTCTAGAGATTAATGAAAATTAGCAATTGACGCACAGCATGTACCCAGATTACGCGTAAGATCTGTGTAAAACATGGGCCTACGCTTTACGTTATTACACAGCAATTTTCGTTAAATCTCGATCGTTAATGGTCCTTTAATGTTCGTAAGAGTTGGCCTTACATTCCCTATGCGCTAGTTTTCCTATATTTTTAATTGTACGTCGCTGGCAGTGCTCCGAAAATATTCATTTTCGACAGTAAAACGTACGCTCTGGCGGCCATATTGTCGGCTGTCAACATGGCCGCCAGAGCATCCGCTTCATTGTCGAAAATGAATATTTTCGGAGCGCTGCCAGCGACTTAGTATGGAAAATATAGGAAAAGTGGCGCATAGCGAATGTAAGGAAAACCCTCAGGATCATTAAAGGACCATTAACGATCGAGATTTAACGAAAATTGCTGAGTAATAACGTAAAGCGTAGGTCCGTGTTTTACACAGATCTTACGAGTAATCTGGGCACATGCTCGCTTCGTTCAGTGAAATTAGACGACATACGTGCCAATTTCTGCCAAAAGAATGCAAAGGAATATGCAAATATATGGGAAAACACGAAAGCACTCGTAAAATTTCAAGGGATTAAGGAAAATTAGCAATTTACGCACGTCATGTGCCCAAATTACGCGTAAGATCTGTGTAAAACATGGGCCTACGCTTTACGTTATTACACAGCAATTTTCGTTAAATCTCGATCGTTAATGGTCCTTTAATGTTCGTAAGAGTTGGCCTTACATTCCCTATGCGTTAGTTTTCCTATATTTTCAATTGTACGTCGCTGGCAGTGCTCCGAAAATATTCATTTTCGACCGTGAAAGGTATATTCTGGCGGCCATGTTGACGGCCGACAATATGGCCGCCAGAGCGTATTTAACATTCTTAATACGCACAGACTATAGCTTCTCTACCCTCAGTCATCCTAGACTCGAACCCATAATGGTAACGTTGCTACCCTTCACAATGGTAACATTATTAATACGCACAGACTATAGCTTCTCTACCCTCAGTCATCCTAGACTCGAACCCATAATGGTAACGTTGCTACCCTTCACAATGGTAACATTATTAATACGCACAGACTATAGCTTCTATACACTGTCATCCTAGATTCGAACCGATAATGGTAACGTTGATACCCTTCACAAATAAACTTTAAAGGAAATACTTAAACAAAATTTTACATAATATATGAAATTCAATGTTGCTATGTAGGGTGTCTTAAGATTTCGAGCTATGGGAATTTTAATGTTTGGAGAAATTTGTGGTGTGAACATTTTTATAGAAATTTCACGTTACTTTTTTTAGATTTTTTTTCAAATTAATTTATTTATGTTATTTAAGAATGAGATATTTCTTTATGAGTGATAAAGGTAAACTTTTAGTCTGTCTTTGGACTTTGCAAATATTATAATATGTGTTTATTAAATATATTAATTTGATAAGAGCGATAGTTATTATAATGACACTTGAATTCCATTGAAAGGAAATAGTAGTTTCCTTGTAATTGACTACCTGTACCGCCACTGACTAAAGATGTTAAGTCGTGAGTGATGAGCTAAGTGATTCTGGACGAACCGCGTGTGGTAATCGCTTCTCATTAAACTTTGACACGCGTTTCCGTGAAACTTTTAGTTGCTAATCACTCGGCTAATTACCAGATAGAGTTTCTAAACGGGACAACGTCGATCGCAGACACGGTATAAGAGTAGACATGGCATTGAATAGAGTATAGTGTGCCACAATTATAAAAAGAAATACAAATAAAAAGAATTATTTTAGAATTAATTATTTATTTTAGTAATTTCAAAATTTATTAATTGTTAATTTTTATGTTTAACAGATCTTTTCCACGCTGTTTCCTGGGGGACGGCGACGACGTGGACTGACTACTTAATTTCGAGAATATTGTTAAGCTGTACTACTAGCTTGCGGAAATACTTTTAATATATACAGTATCTTGTGTTGTATATTATACGTGTTGCAAAATGAATAAACAGTCTATTTTTGGATAAAATAAACTGAATTCTTTATTTATAATAATTATTCCTATCTTTTCCATTAAATGACGTTCACGGAAGCGAAATCTTGCCACATCTTGTGATTTATTCTTTTGGTAGAGAAGTCTAACATTTCGAAGTTTGTTGATATAAAAATTGCGGAATAGGTTTTAATATAAGAAACTCGTGATTTATCATAAATGAAATTTATTGAAAGACTTCATTTTACAAGAGTATAACTTACAAATTAAACATCTTAAATAATTAATCACATAAATAGAATCACTGCGTTTGCTGGCCGTTGATCCAATTGGCGGAAACGACGAAGGAATTACGAAAATCGCGAAAAATCGTGAAATTCAATAAGTTTTTCCGTCGGCATTCGCTCAATTTTACAGATAGCGACCTGAAACTACCACCACTGCATTAGTTGGGAAATTCTACGCCAGATCAATATATAATAGTTGTACTTTTCGAAATATTCACGTTTCGCCAAAATCTGACCGCGAAAAATCCTGAACTATAGCCTTCAGATTTTCGTGGAAAATGAAATTTTCGAAAAGTACAACTATTATACATTGTTCTGGCGTAAAATTTCCTAACTAAATCAATGGCACAAGTTTCAGCTCGCTATCTGTAAAATTTGCACAGCATGTCCTGTCTACTCTTATGGGTGGTCTGTGGTATAATTTAAGTAATTCTTTAAAATTAAGTAATATTATTAATACGCACAGACTATAGCTTCTCTACCCACAGTCATCCTAGACTCGAACCCAAAATGGTAACGTTGCTACTCTTCACGACGGTAACATTGTTAATACGCACAGACTATAACTTCTACACCCTGTCATCCTAGATGCGAACCGATAATGGTAACGTTGATACCCTTCACAAATAAACTTTAAAGGAAATACTTAAAAAAAATTTGACATAATATATGAAATTTAATGTTGCTATGTAGGGTGTCTTAAGGTTTCCATATATGACGAGTTAGTGTCCCTTGGAAAAAGGCAGGTATATCGACTACCTGCTATTACGGGTCCCATCCTCCACCTCTCAAACGAAAGGTAAATCAATTAGGTAGTAATAATCCCCACTAATAATCCCCACTGGGAGACGTGAGCATTATTAGTAGATACTACCGGTGGATCGGACATCTGCTCAGTTGCTTTCGAGTCATTGTTTAAGAACGTTGTCGGGTAAGTTTCCGCGGACGGGTTGTTTGATTACGGTACAGACGCGAATTCTTCGGTCGAGTGATTGTAAGTAACAGTAGAGTTTTCATTATACGGGAGGTTCGAGAAATAATTATGCAACAACTTTAACGTGTACTTTTCAACGGCATTCGTTTATTCAATTTATCCATAACTAGATACGTACGTTACACAAGTAAGTAAAATACATTTGCATTTATTTAACAATGCAAACTCAGAGTGCGGCACGTGTTGGTACATACCTCCTTCCCACTGGGAGGAGTGGGGATTATTAGTAGATACTACCGGTGGATCGGACATCTGCTCAGTTGCTCTCGAGTCATTGTTTAAGAACGTTGTCGGGTGAGTTTCCGCGGACGGGTTGTTTGATTACGAAACAGACGCGAATTCTTCGGTCGAGTGATTGTAAGCAACAGTAGAGTTTTCATTATACGGGAGGTTCGAGAAATAATTATGCAACAACTTTAACGTGTACTTTTCAACAGCATTCGTTTATTCAATTTATCCATAACTACATACGTACATTACACAGGTAACTAAAATACATTTGCATTTATTTAACAATGCAAACACAAAGTGGGGCACATGGTGGTACCTCCTCGCGGTGTGCCCTGGGAGGACCTTGACGTCTCGCCCCCCTTTAACCGGGGGGGTTGGACGACGGGGTCCTGCTAACACCACCAAGGCGTAGGGAAGTTGGCGTGCCCATCGCCCAAGGAATTCATTCCTTGCAATAGCCAATTCGTTCCAGGGTGTGAGCGCCGTACACTGGAATGAATTTAGGCAGTGTCCCTTTTGTGACACTGCGCGGTTTACGGCCTCTTCGGGAGAATTGGGCGCTCTCTCGTCGCATCAAGCCTGGAGACTTGGTCTTCTCTTCGGGGATGGCAGTCCCGGTGTTCGTCACCGATGATAGTCATTCTCGAAGAGCGGGAAATGTCTTCGCCTCGTACATGGGGCACGTGGTGGTACCTCCTCGCGGTGTGCCCTGGGAGGACCTTGACGTCTTGCCCCCCTTTAACCGGGGGGGTTCGACGACGGGGTCCTGCTAACACCACCAAGGCGTAGGGAAGTTGGCGTGCCCATCGCCCAGGAAATCAATTTCCTGCAGTAGCCAGTTCGTTCCAGCGCGTGGCGCCGTGCGCTGGAATGAATTTCGGCAGTGTCCCTTTTGTGACACTGTGCGGAATACGGCCCTTCGGGAGGAGTGGCGTCCTCTCGTCGTGATCGTGCCTTACCCCGGCTCTGCTGGGGCGGACAGTCTTCGTCCTCTCTTCGAGGATGACGACCACGGTGCGGGGGCACCCGGTCCCTCACCTTGGGTAGTCATCTTTGAAGAGTGGAAGGAGAGGCTTGGGAGATGCCCAAGCACGGTAGGGGGCTTGCCTCCTACTTGACTTGGACATCTTCCGAGCCGCCTCCTTCCTCTCTTCGGGGATGGCTATCCCTGGTGAGAGTGCCAGTCCCCTCATCGGTGGTGGTCATCTTAGAAGAGCGGGAGGAAGAGGCCTGGGGGGCCTCACTCCCCGGGCTGATTCCTCCCGCTCTTTAGGGATGACCACCACTGGTGGGGGGACAGGGGCACTCACACCAGGGGTAGCCGTCCCTGAAGAGAGGAAGTTCAGAGCAGGGGGGCACTACGTCCGTTCAGATCATGAAAACAACCGACGTGGGTTGGGACCCTCTCCCCATTTCGAGTGAGTCCCAACCCCGGGCCGGGGGGCCTATCCGCCCCCCGACCCGGGGAGTGGAGAGAGCCACCTCCAGAGACGGGGACCCCGGTGCTCCCAGAGGACCTCGGTCCTCCGGGAGCCCCCGGGCCCCCGGCCCCAAAGGACTCCGGCTGTGGCTCTCACCACCCCCGAGTCCCCCCACCCCCCGTGGATTGCGAAAACCGAACCGGGCAACCGAGCCGGCTCCGGCTCCCCACCCTTGGGGTCTCCAGGGCTCCCCCTAACCTCCACGTCGAGGGTGGCTGACCGGGCAAGCGAGCCACCCCCCTCACCGCCGGATCATCCCCCGAAGGGAAGGGGAAGGGAACCTGGAGGTGCCCAAGCACGGGAGGCCATGGGGTTCGCCTTCTGTTGGACCCACCCGTGCATCCCTGGGGCCCCGGGATGCCAGAAGGCGCCCCCCACGTCCCCCCGCGCTCGGACACCCCTCGAGCACCCACCACCCGTCCCCGAAGAGGTCCATCCCTTCGGGGAAGGGTGGCGGGGGCTCGCGGGAACCGTCCGAGTTCGGCTGGAGCAGAGGGCCCCAGCCGCCCTCGTCCGGCTCCCCAGGTCCCTCCACCTTCTCCTCGGGGAAGACCAGCGGTGAGAGGTTGGTGACCCCTCACCGCGGCCCACCATCCCCCGAGGGAGGAAGGGTGAGGTCCCCAGAGGGTCCCCGCGGACGGGTGAGCTGGAAGACCGACCCGACTGCGTCGGAGCGGTCTTCGCAACCGAGGAAAATCTGCGGTGCTTCTCCTTATATAGGCCGAGCGCAGGCTGGGCGTGGTGGGGATGCCAAATGGTGGGGCATGCGCAGTGGTGGGGAGAATTTTTGGACGGGTCGGCAAAAATTGTTATAAATGACAATTGAGTTTATACCCGGAAAAGGATGTTTTTATTTAATTTTGATCGATAACATGGGGAATTTTAAGGGTGGTTAATTATTTGGGAGGGGTGGGTAGGGTGTGAATTATTTATTAGGTTATAAATAAATTTGTTTGTATGTTTCTAGGCGGAAAAATCATTCAGGAATCCATTTGGATCAACGGCCAGCGAACGCAGTGATTCTATTTATGTGATTAATTATTTAAGATGTTTAATTTGTAAGTTATACTCTTGTAAAATGAAGTCTTTCAATAAATTTCATTTATGATAAATCACGAGTTTCTTATATTAAAACCTATTCCGCAATTTTTATATCAACAAACTTCGAAATGTTAGACTTCTCTACCAAAAGAATAAATCACAAGATGTGGCAAGATTTCGCTTCCGTGAACGTCATTTAATGGAAAAGATAGGAATAATTATTATAAATAAAGAATTCAGTTTATTTTATCCAAAAATAGACTGTTTATTCATTTTGCAACACGTATAATATACAACACAAGATACTGTATATATTAAAAGTATTTCCGCAAGCTAGTAGTACAGCTTAACAATATTCTCGAAATTAAGTAGTCAGTCCACGTCGTCGCCGTCCCCCAGGAAACAGCGTGGAAAAGATCTGTTAAACATAAAAATTAACAATTAATAAATTTTGAAATTACTAAAATAAATAATTAATTCTAAAATAATTCTTTTTATTTGTATTTCTTTTTATAATTGTGGCACACTATACTCTATTCAATGCCATGTCTACTCTTATACCGTGTCTGCGATCGACGTTGTCCCGTTTAGAAACTCTATCTGGTAATTAGCCGAGTGATTAGCAACTAAAAGTTTCACGGAAACGCGTGTCAAAGTTTAATGAGAAGCGATTACCACACGCGGTTCGTCCAGAATCACTTAGCTCATCACTCACGACTTAACATCTTTAGTCAGTGGCGGTACAGGTAGTCAATTACAAGGAAACTACTATTTCCTTTCAATGGAATTCAAGTGTCATTATAATAACTATCGCTCTTATCAAATTAATATATTTAATAAACACATATTATAATATTTGCAAAGTCCAAAGACAGACTAAAAGTTTACCTTTATCACTCATAAAGAAATATCTCATTCTTAAATAACATAAATAAATTAATTTGAAAAAAAATCTAAAAAAAGTAACGTGAAATTTCTATAAAAATGTTCACACCACAAATTTCTCCAAACATTAAAATTCCCATAGCTCGAAATCTTAAGACACCCTACATAGCAACATTGAATTTCATATATTATGTAAAATTTTGTTTAAGTATTTCCTTTAAAGTTTATTTGTGAAGGGTATCAACGTTACCATTATCGGTTCGAATCTAGGATGACAGTGTATAGAAGCTATAGTCTGTGCGTATTAATAATGTTACCATTGTGAAGGGTAGCAACGTTACCATTATGGGTTCGAGTCTAGGATGACTGAGGGTAGAGAAGCTATAGTCTGTGCGTATTAATAATGTTACCATTGTGAAGGGTAGCAACGTTACCATTATGGGTTCGAGTCTAGGATGACTGAGGGTAGAGAAGCTATAGTCTGTGCGTATTAAGAATGTTAAATACGCTCTGGCGGCCATATTGTCGGCCGTCAACATGGCCGCCAGAATATACCTTTCACGGTCGAAAATGAATATTTTCGGAGCACTGCCAGCGACGTACAATTGAAAATATAGGAAAACTAACGCATAGGGAATGTAAGGCCAACTCTTACGAACATTAAAGGACCATTAACGATCGAGATTTAACGAAAATTGCTGTGTAATAACGTAAAGCGTAGGCCCATGTTTTACACAGATCTTACGCGTAATTTGGGCACATGACGTGCGTAAATTGCTAATTTTCCTTAATCCCTTGAAATTTTACGAGTGCTTTCGTGTTTTCCCATATATTTGCATATTCCTTTGCATTCTTTTGGCAGAAATTGGCACGTATGTCGTCTAATTTCACTGAACGAAGCGAGCATGTGCCCAGATTACTCGTAAGATCTGTGTAAAACACGGACCTACGCTTTACGTTATTACTCAGCAATTTTCGTTAAATCTCGATCGTTAATGGTCCTTTAATGATCCTGAGGGTTTTCCTTACATTCGCTATGCGCCACTTTTCCTATATTTTCCATACTAAGTCGCTGGCAGCGCTCCGAAAATATTCATTTTCGACAATGAAGCGGATGCTCTGGCGGCCATGTTGACAGCCGACAATATGGCCGCCAGAGCGTACGTTTTACTGTCGAAAATGAATATTTTCGGAGCACTGCCAGCGACGTACAATTAAAAATATAGGAAAACTAGCGCATAGGGAATGTAAGGCCAACTCTTACGAACATTAAAGGACCATTAACGATCGAGATTTAACGAAAATTGCTGTGTAATAACGTAAAGCGTAGGCCCATGTTTTACACAGATCTTACGCGTAATCTGGGTACATGCTGTGCGTCAATTGCTAATTTTCATTAATCTCTAGAAGTTTTACGAGTGTTTTCGAGTTTTGTCGTATATTTGCATATTCCTTTGCATTCTTTTGGGAGAAATTGGCACGTATGTCGTCTAATTTCACCGAACGAAGCGATAATTGTCCAGTGTCGTCGTATTGTTGGTTAAATATGTCAAGTAATGTGTCCGTAAATTGCTAATTTTCCTTAATCTTTCCGAATTTTACTACTGTTTTCGAGTTTTGTCGTATATTAGCATATTCCTTTGCGTTCTTTTGGCAGAAATTGGAACGTATGTCGTCTAATTTCACCGAACGAAGCGATAATTGTCCAGTGTCGTCGTATTGTTGGTTAAATATGTCAAATAATGTTATGGCCGCAGACCCATTGCGCATGCGCGACCAGGGGATACCTCCGGTAGAGCTCCTATGCTATCCTGTGCTCCTGATACTCGAGTCGATTTTTCGAAGATTTTTCGCCGAATATTTCTCGAATATTCCGCCTCTTACAAGCCGCGAAACGTCGTTTGAACGCGTACCACTTACTCACAATTTTTGGTTTTATGTATATTGGGGTTTATGTTTATTTATTAAATCCAACCATTAGCCAAATGAAGGCGCATTAAGGTAAATATTTTAAAAATTTGCGGAAGCGGCCAGCGAATTCCGAAAATCGCGAAAAACCTTCAATTTAGAGCAGCTTTTCGATTGCCATTTGCTCAGTTTTCGAGATAGCGGTCTAAAACTTGTACCATTGTTTTAGTTAGGAAATTCTACGGCAGATCAACCTATAATAGTTGTACTTTTCGAAAATTTAATTTTTCGCAAAAATCTGAAGGGGGTAGGTCAGGATTTTTCGCGATTTTCGTAAATCGCCTGCCATTTCCGTAATTTTTGAGCTATTAAAACGATCCGGGGCGTTTTGGACGCGGAATCCGAAGCCGAATAAGACAGTGAAAGAATTATTTTGATATTTAAAAAATTGTAGAAATGGCGAGCGATTTATGAAAATCGCAAAAAATCCTGACCTACCCCCTTCAGATTTTTGCGAAAAATTAAATTTTCGAAAAGTACAACTATTATATGTTGATCTGGCGTAGAATTTCCTAACTAAATCAATGGTACCAGTTTCAGATCGCTATGTCAAAAATTGAGCGAATGCCGAACGAAAAACTGCTCTAAATTTATGAATTTTCGCGAATTTCGTAATTTCTTCGTCATTTCCGTAATTTTTCGAGCTATGCAAATGATCCAGGGCTTTTTCGGCGCGTTATTTAAAACGAAATAAGACGGTGAAAGATTCAGGTCGATGTCTAAAAATTTGTGCAAATGGCGAGCGAATTACCAAAATAGCGACAAATCTTCATCTACACGGTTCAAACTTTGCCGAAATGTCTACAAATTTTAGCCTTATCATACCGAACGAAGGAAAACCAACTCAATTTCTATCACCTCACTCCTTAAACGAACCTTTTGTCACGAATCTGCACAAAACGCGTCCCTATTAGTCGCCTCGTACGACAGGCAGGGAATACCGTGGGTATATTCTTTCCCCAACCCACAGGGGAATGTATTTTAAACAAATCCTGATTTACGATAATACTTTGTCACATACTAGTGTTATTTCTTAAACGTCAAAGTACTAATCTGATCCACGAAGATCTGTAATTGCAATAGGAAAAGGAAAATGAAACAAATGCTTAGAATTTATTGATAACAGTTTAATCAACAAGTTATTTCCGATATTTTACAGTACTTTCAAATGTATGACACAAAGTCATTATATTTGCAAAACATATTAAAGTATTGTATTATCGTTCGATTCAAATTTAACCACATCCTCATTTTTAAGACTATGCTAATTATACTTAAAAACTATAATCTCAAAGACACGTCTGTCAATGAGATCACGATATAGGCGGTATTGAAACACGTTTCAATATTACTAAAACTAATTATCCCCATCATACGCCAATTAAGTATTCGCGGGACAGAAAAAGAACAAACATGCCATTTCCCTATTACGTATAATACGAATTTAACACTTTACCTACCGCTACCGGTAGGCAAACTGTTAATAACGCGGAACAAGCAAATCAGTCGCGTTCTCTAGATTATCGACTTCGAAACAAATTTTAATTGGCGAATGATAACCCCCGCGTTTTGTCACCGGAGTGCCAAAACGACTCTGTTAGTCGCCTCTTACGACAGGAAGAGATTACCGTGGGTGTATTCTTTCCCCGACCCACAGGGGACTAATTAATCTACTAACATTTAATCAAAATTAAAGCTTACAAATTACTAACATTTTATCAAAGTCCATGATATGGTAGTAAAACAATGATCACTAGGCTATATCATAGACACAGACAATTTATACCTATGCTTCATTTACGCAATCGATGTGAGTAAAAGAGTAAAAAAAACTTATAACGTTTCAATATTACTAAAACTAATTATCCCCATCATACGCCAATTAAGTATTCGCGGGACAGAAAAAGAACAAACATGCCATTTCCCTATTACGGATAATACGAATTTAACACTTTACCTACCGCTACCGGTAGGCAAACTGTTAATAACGCGGAACAAGCAAATCAGTCGCGTTCTCTAGATTATCGACTTCGAAACAAATTTTAATTGGCGAATGATAACCCCCGCGTTTTGTCACCGGAGTGCCAAAACGACTCTGTTAGTCGCCTCTTACGACAGGAAGAGATTACCGTGGGTGTATTCTTTCCCCGACCCACAGGGGACTAATTAATCTACTAACATTTAATCAAAATTAAAGCTTACAAATTACTAATATTTTATCAAAGCCCATGATATGGTAGTAAAACAATGATCACGGGGCTATATCATAGACACAGACAATTTATACCTATGCTTCATTTACGCAATCGATGCGAGTAAAAGAGTAAAAAAAACTTATAATCTATTCGCGGAAAATCTGCTCGATACCATTTGTATCGAAGCCAAAAAGGTTCGATGCAAATAATTTCGACGCAAATCTCACCACGGAAAGTTTCTGAGGATGGAGGCGGAATCAAACCACTACCTCCATCCGCCCCCCTCTTTTAAACTAATTCAATTAAAGAACGATCGTCTCATAGACACGTCTATCGATGAGACCGCGAGTAGAGGGGGGTACTGAAACGTGTTTCAATATTACTAACGCAAACCATCACCATCACGTGCCAATTATTCGCGATATAAAAAAGGAAACAAAAAGAGAACTATAGAAGGAACGACTCAACGAGAAAAGCAACTCCATAATGAAAATCTGAACGCGGGTGATTCTAAACGTTTACCATAACGCGGCGAAAAAACAATTTACACACTTACACAGTGGCTCGTACAACGATCTTGAGAAATACCCGTTTCACACGACTTTCCCCGAATCATGGTCCACCGATACAAAGAGATTCACCTAGGGTCGATTTACAGGAAAGAAACCTCAACGAAATTCGGTCCAAGATCACTTCAAACATGAAATAAATAAAACGCGAAACTATAGATAATTAAGACGAACTCTACACAGATTAAAAGTCGAATAAGCCTTATCGGTCCGGCCGCTACCGACAAGCCTGATACGACTAATCCGAATCAGAATGGAAATTTATTAATATTAATTAAGAACGGTTTGCCCGTCTATGCGATCCCAGATCGAACCCGAGAGTTCGACTTTCCAGACAACGCTAGGCCACCCAAAGTACCGATGGAACCATGATTTGACGAAAGCCACGCTCCACGATTACATCGCAAGATCGCGGTTTAACCAAATAGCCGTGAGGCTATTAGGCCGACTACACGGTTTATCGTGTTATTTTAACGCCAGGGGTATGACAAACGTGACAAATAACGAACAAATGATTCTACTTTAAACATGAAAAATTCCAGATAAAGATCTATTCCAGATAAACTGAAGCTAAATACTGCAGCCTGAAGATCAAAGCTAAGGCTGAAAATGAATTTAATTACGCGGAACGATAAAAAAGAGTCGCGTTTTCTTGATGGTCGATGAAATACGAAGTGGAATTGGCGCGTGATATCCCCTTAAACTATATCGTTTTGTCACCAGAGTGTCCAAAACGATTTACAGGCGATTACACTTTGTGTAATAATGAATACAATAATTAGCTTATTCTAGTTCCTCGGAGTTGGAGAGAAAAATCCTAGTTGTCAAACGTAATGAACAATTGCTGGCCATGGGTAATTGCGTCAGAGTAGGGCTCAAGTTTTGGTGATTTCCACTCTCATCCGTTTTCGACAAATGCTTCAAAGCTGATGAGTGGACCCAATGGCAGTCTTCTAAAAGTTCTCTTCAGTCTTCTAAAAGTTCTCTTCAGTCTTCTAAAAGTTCTCTTCAGTCTTCTAAAAGTTCCCTTCAGTCTTCTAAAAGTTCTCTTCAGTCTTCTAAAATTCTTCTTCAGTCTTCTAAAAGTCTTCTAAAATCTTCTAAAAGTCTTCTAAAATCTTCTTCAGTCTTCTTCAATCTTCTTCAGCCTTCTTCAGTCTTCTTCAGTCTTCTTCAGTCTTCTTCAGTCTTCTTCAGTCTTCTTCAGTCTTCTTCAGTCATTTGTCAAGTTCTTTGACACGCTTCAGTTTTCACAACTTCGTATGTTTTATCGTAACGAACTAGTCATCGTGTGACTACAAGTTTCATCTTTAAACAATTCGAATTTCGCACGCGAAAATATGTTCCTTGTTTCACGGTCATGAACATTTTTACAAAACTGATTTACTAAATTGAAAAAATTCCGCGTTGATCGCTTCCACCGATTTAACTGATCATAGTGTATTGTATTTATTATATAATATACATGATTAAAATGACTCGAAATCAGTTTGAAGTATCATTAAAAAAGTGAAAAGATTATTTAAAAAATATTTCAAAACTTTGAATGTATATATTGAGAAACTTTCAATATTAATATGTAAAAAAGTATATGTATATTAAGAACCTATGAAAATTCATGTATTGAAAAAATATATATATGTAAAACTTTAATGTTTAATATGGTTTTCAATATCATTAATATTAATCATCCCCATCACACGCTAATTATTCGTTAGACAATTAAAGGCAAACAAAAAGTGAAAAGTGGAAAGGTCTGGTTACTCATCGAGACAACCAACTCCATAATCAAAATCTGAACGCGGGTGATTCTAAACGTTTACCATAACGCGGCGAAAAAACAATTTACACACTTACACAGTGGCTCGTACAACGATCTTGAGAAATACCCGTTTCACACGACTTTCCCCGAATCATGGTCCACCGATACAAAGAGATTCACCTAGGGTCGATTTACAGGAAAGAAATCTCAACGAAATTCGCTCGAGGATCACTTCAAAGATGAAACAAATAAAACGCGGAACTACAGATAATTAAGACGAACTCTACACAGATTCAGTCGAATAAGACTTATCGGTCCGGCCGCTACCGACAAGCCTGATACGGCTAATCCGAATCAAAATGGAAATTAATTTATATTAATTAAGAACGGTTTGCCCGTCTATGCGATCCCAGATCGAACCCGAGAGTTCGACTTTCCAGACAACGCTAGGCCACCCAAAGTACCGATGGAACCATGATTTGACGAAAGCCACGCTCCACGATTACATCGCAAGATCGCGGTTTAACCAAATAGCCGTGAGGCTATTAGGCCGACTACACGGTTTATCGTGTTGTTTTAACGCCAGTGGTATGACAAACGTGACAAATAACGAACAAATGATTCTACTTTAAAAATGAAAAATTCAAGATAAATGTTTAAGTTAAAAATGAAAGTTGTACATTGAGGATAATAATTAAAATTGTTTAATAACGCGGAGCGAGCAAAAAAGTGATTGCCTTGATTGTCGACGGAACTTGGCGCATGATATCCCAATACCAATGATATCCATTTATTTGAGTCACTTTATAAAATTTCATAAAAAATATACTTGATAAAATGACTCGAATACTGTTATTTAAATCATTGAAAAAGTGAAGAGAATATAAATTTTTTTCAGACGAATTTCAAAACTTTTAATGTATGTATTGAAAGTTTCTCAATATTAATGCATAGAAAAGTATATATTGAAAACTTGAATGTTGATGACTTGCGTAACATTATACGATATTGTACAAAATAATATTGTTCGATGTAAAATGCAATTTATAAATCAATTCATGGCAATATTCCCTTCAACAAACGCTTGGTCCTAATGGTTTTAAGTAGCATCGTACCAAGCCGGCGATGTACGATGCGGTTCGCGAGTCACATGGCCGCATTAGATAATGGAAATTATTTATATTAAAAAAAAAGAAATCGCGTGTGTCTCGTGGAGACAGTTTCGGACATTTAATTAATATATATATGTATTATAGGATAAAAACCACGTGTGTCTCTTAGAGACAGATTCGCATATTTATTGAAAAAATTGGTATAGTTCCTACACGGTATTAAAAAATGTACCTCTAATTTCGCGAAGCTAAAGGTGCAGCCAGCGGTGACAAAAAAAAACGACCCGGCGCGGATGGCAAGTGTGCAAATTTCTTCTATCTGCACACTGTTTCATACTCTACCCCTCTGCTTTTTCCAAAAATTCAATTTATCAAATTTACTCGAATCAAACTCTGGACTTTATGAATGATTAAAAAACTCGCAAAATATACTGTTTGTATTCTTAATACTCAAGTCAGAAAAGTACAAAAAATATCTCAGTAATTAGTTAAATGACTTTAAAAATCTTTGTAATTATAAAAAACAAATTAACGACTCTATTAGAAAACAAGTCAAGTGCAGCAAATATTCTAATATGAACACTTTTGAGAAATATTGAACATGAAAAATGACTCGAAAACTTTAATGCAGATCGGGGCAGAGTCTTCACGGGGAGCTCACCTCGACCCGTGGAACTAACTACTTCAAACTACTACTACTACTACTACTACTACAACTACTATTTGCGAGCATAGTGACTTAGTAGTAACGGAATGACTGCCCATTCCGGAATTGTCAAAATTAGACATTCCAAAATGGGCAGCCATTAGTTGCTGCCCTCTTCTAGACAATTTGTCGGGCCTCTTCGGCATTTAGCCTCTTCTTGCTTCAGGCCGGAGCCCAACCTGTTTCTGCAAGAACATTCGGAACCAAAATATAAGAAAACCCTAACACGCGCCTAATACAGACAAACGATGAGGCTAACAACGTGTGGACAAGTTAACAGCTTATTCTCAGAAGAATGACAACTGCAGTCCGTGCAAACGTGTTAGCCAGTAGGAGGACGAATGTTCAAGCAGAATTTACTTAATATTAAAAAGAAAAGATTATTAGCCTGACTTCCAGAAGCAGAACACCACTGGTTTCCTACAGTCGAAACAGTGATACCTGCCCTGGCCCTTCCTACTTAAAATTAATGCACACATTCCAGAATTTAAGTTACCTGCCTACCTATTACCTATATTTAAAAAAAGAATGGCAAAAACTCAAGCACACCAACAC